>CM051398.1:11300731-11900731 GCA_028052125.1 Melia azedarach | reverse complement strand
TTGAAAGTGAGAAAGATAGTTCCCTTGAATGTTAATTCTGAAATTGAACAGCCTAAGAACTCACTTTATAACTAGTTAATAAATTAACTGTTTACTGGAGAATCAATGGAACTTAAGAATTAAAATATAATTAGAGGGGTAAAATTAAAAATTGAACTATCTCTAATTATAGACCATTTATGCAGCGTTGAACTGGATATAGTGATTATATCAATGAACTGCTTAACATTATTTGAATAAAATATATCTATAATTTCAAGAGTTTAATTTTAGATTTTTAATAGAATAATATTAGAATTAATAAATTGCATTAACACTACTACAAAATTGGTCATAAATGATAGATAATATCTGTCAAGAACAACACTTCGTGACAAAGTTTATCTGTCAACTAAAGTCCATTCGTGACAAAGTTTTCTTGTGACAAAATCGGTTTTTGTCACAATTTAGTGATAAAACTTTATCACAAATATATGACATAACTTTTTATTGTCATAAAATTATCAAAATTTCTAGATATACTTTATCAAGAATGAACCGGTTTTCTCTTTTTCTTGGTTTTTTTATTTTCCCGATTTTTTTATTTTTTCAATTTTTATTTTTATGCTTTTCTTCTTTTGTCCAATTTTTTCAGCTATCTTTTTTTCATTTGTTGTAATTGTAATTTATTTATCATATTTTTAATATTCTCAGGTTTTTTAATGCAATTTGTTTATATTAATTACCAATATAATTAAAAATAACAAATAATCAAAATTAGAACAATAGATTTATTTAACTAAAAATACCAAGAAAATGAAAATAGAACAATAAATATTATTTATCAACATAATCAACAAAATTCTATATTTCAATTGACAATATATAAACATAATTGTCATTTCATTTTCTACATAATTCAAAATCGATTATCCTAATCCAAATAAAACTAAACAAACATAATTCTTAGCATCAACTCTTCTTCAACATCAACTCAAAATAAAATAAAATAAAAATAAAATTCCAAAGCCGACATATGAATATTAACAAGTTGCTAACCTATTACAAAAGAACTACTAAATATGTTACGAATTAAATTTTCACAATAAAAATTATAAAGTTTGTTAGTAAAAACCTATGAATTTCATGCATAAAGTAATGGAATATTTAGCTAAAAACTCATATATATATATATGGTGAAATGAATATGTATTAAATTTAATTAAAGTATATCAACTATCCAATCACAACAACTCAATAAGCATAAATTTATATTAGGAATGCATTGTAAAAGCAAATAATATATAGAATAAAATAAAATGATGAGAAGTTTAGTGTGGGATAGAGACTACAAAATAAGATATTCTATTTTCTCTTTATTTATAAAAAAGGCTATTATTTATTAATATCAAGATCATTCAATCACTTTTAAAAGAATCCTAGGCATAATCCTGTATATTAAGATCACATATTTGTAATTATTATCTATTTTAATTGTTTTACTATTAACATATTCGTTAGTGTTCTACATAGAATTTATATAGCTACTACTTTCTTTATCTCTTCAGTCAGCTTCTGAACATGTCCATACCTAGAATAATAAATGTAAGAGATACAAAAATTCTTACATTATCACTTTGATACTGATCAAATATCACTTAATTCAACAGTATATAAGTATAAGCTATAAGCATATTTTATAGCAAATAATTTTGAAATTTCCAATGAAGGCCAATTGTAACTATGGTCTAATATATACATAACTCCATAGAGTTAACTCAATTTTTCATAGTTTTCATATTTCTTTACTTCAAGGGTTCCACTGTACAAAACAAATCTAAGTGCAAGTTCTTGTTAAAGCTAAAATTATAGATTGCCAGAACAATTAGGAAAACTTATTTTCAATGATTTCATGCTATGAAATTGAAGGCTCCTATAAAATATATTTGCATATAAAATGTTATATGGTGAACTAGACGCAACAATGATATATGAGGGGATTGGATGCAGGTTTTAAGAAGCTTGGGATAGCATTTTACTTTTAGTTATTAAAAATCTAAAGGGAACATGACAACAATAAGTAAACCGTAATAGATAACTAACCATTTTCTTCAATTGCATCAGCTAATTTATGGCATTGTTAAAGAGATCAGGGTGTATGAAATTGTCAGGTTTGATGAGATATATTCACCTCCATCAAAGCACAAAGTAATTTAATCTAAAGGGAATACAACAACAACAACAAAGACATTGCAACAGAGCAAAAATGTGAGCGGAAGGATAGTTATTTAATCTTTAATTGTAGGCAGTATTTTAGGTACCTGGGAAATGCTTTAATAGTATTGAGATCAAAAACAACTTTCTTGGCATCAACATTCCAAGCTTAAATGTCTTCATCAGTAGTGTCATTCAGAAGCTTTTATCATAAAGAATAGGAAAATCTCATAAACATGTATTTTTGATACAAAACAATATAGCATTTAAAGCTTCACACAGTTGATGAAATTGCAATATCATACAAGACGATCAAATTTACATTCCCACTCAAGTGACACAATCTCTGTCCCATAGTATATGGTTCACTACTATAAAACTAATCATAGATGATAGATAATATTAAGTTAGAATAGAATACCTTAACTGAATATCAACCACTATAGCCAAAACAAAAACAATATCGAATATACACAATTTTTTATCACAAACAAAATATAATTAAGAGGCAATTAAGCAGCCAACTTTAGTTTTTGTTACAAATAGAAGAACAACATCGCAAAGAAGTAGCAAACAGCCTAGGCGAAACAACAAAAACTACATTGTAGCAACAAGACAACAACATCAAGACAGCATAACAGCAATAAATTAACAGCATAACCAACTGCAAAATGATACCTACAATAGCAAATAGTAAAAAAAATACAATAGACCAATAGCAAGCAACAAAGCCAAGATAACACAACAGTAGCTTCGGCAACATCAAACAACAAACAGTAGCAAACAGAGCAACAAACAACAAGATAAGGTCATAAAAATTCATAACATACAAAGACTATTGCTAAATTTAAAGACTAAAGAGAAATAGTGAAAATTAGAGCTAGTAAATTATCAAAAGAAAACATCCAAGATGTCTAGTTGGTGGAAATGAACTATTATCTGTCAACTGTGACATCAAATTAATTTTAATCACCACAACCAAACATTCATTTTTACATCAAATTAAATGTTCATTTTTAATCACCACAACCAAACCAATCCATCAACATTAAAATGAATACCAAAAGCATAAATTTATTAAAATTTCAATACAAAAATGAAAATTGGCTAATGATCAGATAAGTTCAGCTTATTTGTATCCTCCCTTGAGGTATATATTAGACCAAAGATTCACAGTCACATATCATTCTAATGTGTTTAACAAGTGTAAATCACTTACAAAAAGAATTAAATAACATTAGGGAAACTGTATCCATGACACCTTATGGGAGGGAAATTGCATATCTCCATGATGTAGAAACTGATTTCTGTCAGCAATCTAGTTAAGCTCATCAATTCAATGCATTAGCTAGATCAACATTATGTAAGAAACAAATGCATACTAAGGAATCATTAGAAAACGTAAATATTTCTTCAATGAATTTAATTGATTTTCATCCCTGTCAAAAGTAATCTTTATAATTTAACATCATTTTTAGAAATCAAAATTTTGAAAAGAAAAAAGATACTCACAGAATCCTAAGAAAAGATGAGGAGATTATTAAATTGTAGAGTGAATCAAATCTTAGAAATGGTGTTTATAATCTGGTTCTTGAACTCCAAACAAATACTTGTCATCTTGAATGAAATCAATACACGTTCATATCTTAGTCTTAAACTATTGTTGCTGGTTAAGAGAAAAAGAAGCCCTAATTCTTCTGATTATCTTTAAGAATCATGAACGAGACTTGTCTATAGACCGGGAAAATTAAAAAGTTCTTGCTCAATTTGGATTTCAAGGACAAAATTAAGAATAATGTCAGTGTAACAAACCTTAAGGTTATGCAATCAATCGTTCGAATTCGGGTCAATATGGTTGAATCCAGAGTCAAAGCAAGTTAATAAACATTTGAAGCTAGAGATTCCATGGCGAAATGGAGAATTTATGGTGAAGGCAAAGATTTAAAGGCAAAGACTTTGATAAAAACAAATGTGACCTGGAAAAAAAATTTGCAAACTTAAAAAAATATTGGGGGTGAAATTAATTTGTATCATTTTAAATTAACCAAACGACACCATTTGGCTTGTTATCTTTTTTTGGCCTTTCTATCACGAGCTATATGTCACGAAGGTTAGACATTTTTTTATCAAGGAGTTTCCCAAATTGAATCCTAGTTTCAGTGGACAACTTCTTGATAGAATTATAACAAGGTCTTGTGATATAAGTCATTTATGTCACGAACTCCTCTGTCAAGAAAGCCCGCTTTTGTAGTAGTGTAATTAACTAAAAAACTTAATTAATTATCTAAATTTATTGGAGTTTGAAATTTTAGGTCCATAGGTTTTCAATACCACCTCTTAAACCAGTGTAGTGTATATCTCCGAAAAATAGTTTTCTGTAATGCATATTTTAGTTTGGATTTAATTAAAGAATTAATTAATTAGTAAGATATTTTAAGAAAAATATATTTTATTAATATCCTAAAATAATTAATTTAAGAAATTAAATAAATAAATTTATTAATTTCAGTTAAAAGACATTTATTCATTTCGGTGATATTAATTTACGTTGTATAAATATAAAGATTTGCAGTCCAAAGATTTGTAGTTCAAAGAGTAGCTACATCATATTGTAATTCAGCTTATTCATAATATAGTTCGTCTTGAACTGTGTAAAAGTCGGTGATAGCGACTTAAGAATGATATTGAATTGAGTACGCTCATCAATAGTCGTACCATGGATCTCTACCTCATTCATGTAATTCACCATGTTCAAAACATGTTTTCTAACTGGAACACCCTTTTTCATCTTCGCATTTATGTAGTTATAAGTAGTTTCATGACGCAATTGATTCGAGGGTTACCTAAACATGGCCTAGAGGGACTCCCATATCTCATATGTAGTTTCCATCCGTTCATGCTTCTGTCCAAGCACGTCATTCACACTGGCTAGCATGTAGCAGCGGCCCTAGTTATGGCTTGAATCTAATTATCATATCGCTCTTGTACATTACGAGGTGCATTGGCAGCAGGTTTTGGAGGACACTCCTCAAAGAGAACAAAATTTTGGTTCTCACACAACACTATATTCATGTTACTCTTCCATTTTATAAATTTTTCACCATTTAACTTTTCATTTGCAAGAAAAGCAATAATGGGATTGGTTGCAAATATGATTGCTGAAATAAATAAATATAACATTTAATATACATGACATAATATCAAAACATTTTTCAGAATAATAAACGTGATGCATGATGCATATGATAAATGCATAATTAAATTACTAAACCATGGTAATTCAATCTTACAATTAATGTGTCGTCGTGGGGTAGGTTACACTAATATAATTGAATTGAAACTATCTCAATTAATAAATGAAAATTAAAATATCTCATATTTTCTTTCATGTATTAATTACTGTAATTTTTTGTCAAGATACCATTAACAATTTAATTTGTATCTTTATGAGTGTAACCCATTGTTTTAGATTCTAACAACTTAACTCAAAAATGCCGCGCGTAAGATAAGCCAATTTTGAAATACATTATTTGAATCCTATTGCTAGGAAGCCAACCCTGATATTAATATAGATAGACACCTTTCGGAGGGAGAACGAAATTTAAGCATTGCAAGGCGCTACCTATATATCTCACAGTGTTGTATTAACAATGGAGACTGTGGGGTATATTGTCATATATCCCTCTCCTACTCATTATTTTAAAATATGTGTTTCTAATTATAAAACATCTTACATTTTATAATCCTAATGAATAATTTATATCTCATATTAATAATTACTAGATATATAGATATAATCCTATTTTGATTAATAATTTAGGTTAATAGGGTCTAATCTAATTAGGCCTAGGTTTATAAGTTATTCCAATCTAATTAAGCCTAACAAATTAGGATAACCTAGTTCTATTATTATGGGCCTAAATAATTACCACATATTTAATAAAATAATATTTTATTAAAAATAGAATAATATTGGCTAACCTAAAATTTAAGAATTAATTTAGATAAGCCCAAATTAAATAAATGAGATAATTATCAAGTTTAATTATAAAATTTAATTATTCATTATTTATTTATTATTCTATTCAATTAATCATAATCATATTCATATTTAACTATTAAATATAAATGATGACATGTATGCATGACATTCAATAATGACAATGAATGAGTATTATGAATGACATGTTTTCATACATGGTCATGTTATCATATCACATATCTCATAACAAAAATAATTAACAATTAATTAACTTTGGCCGGGTCCTTAGGATATTTAATTACAAACTCAAATAATTAATTACAATTACAAAGGTATTTAGGCTTACAGGCCCAATAAAACAACAATCCTTTAAAGTCCACAATAGGCCCATCTTGACAAGTCTTTAAAAATAAATATTTATATGGGCTCAAAAAGTTTTCTTAAGCCTAATATATAATTATAGCAAGATGGTCTAACTTTTGGATTTTTGTTTCTCTAAATAGCTCAACAAAGCCAAAAATAATATATTTAAAATAAATTTTTTCAGAAAACCCAAAAATAAAATTTAATTAGAACTTAAATTCTCGCACAAGCGATTTTATGATAATAAACAAAAAGACTTAATTGATAATTACCAAAAAAAATTTCAATCCTCAGATTTCACATCCAGGGCTTTTCTGCGCATGGCCACATGCTGACTTTTAGTTTTCTGACCTTGCATGCTGCATTACATATGCGGCAGTGGGTACTTTACCCACCATACCGCCCTCTTCTCTTCTATTTTATTTCTTCGTGAATTTTGATTTTAAGATTTGCCAAATAATTACATAATAAAAATAAATTATATTGAACCTATATCCTTTATAGGTTTACAAAATTTTAGGAAACCATACAATTAACGACCAAAGGATCCATATATAAAATTTATCTCATGATAAAATATACCATTCATCAAAGCATATAAATAAATAAAAAATGCAATACCCACTCATGCATGCATCAAAATTAAAACCATATACTCATATAATTTGAGCTTTGATACCAAATATTAGAAATTTTTATCAAATAAATAGCGAAAATTTAAACCAGGAGAGTTATAAAATTTATATGAGTATACGTTTTCAATAAAAATATTAAGATGGTATAAAAAAAATACCTCTTGATGCTTTTAAAATATTTTTACTACAGGTTTTCTTTCACCGATGGTTTCCAAATCAATCTTTCAGTAGTAGTCATAAAGAGAACAGTGAGCTTCTTTTCTACAATGATATTTGAAAGAAAAATTAGTTTTTGTCTGTAATACACGTTGAAAGAAAAACCTATTTTTTGTCTCCTTTTCTTAGGGTTTTCACCCTTTGTGTTTCTATTATACGACTTTTACTTTAATTAAAATAATTTTCATTATAATAGAATTAAATTAATTTAATTAATTAATAATATTTATTAATTAACTAAATATGTGAGACAACACCTAATAGAAGTAATATTTTAATTAAAACAATTTCAATTAAAGCAAAATTAATTAAAATATTTTCAATTAAAACAAAATTAATTAATTAATAACAATTATTAATTAATTAAATTTGTAAAACAACTTCTAGTAGAAGTAAAATTCTAATTAATTCAAAATTAATATTTAAAAAATGATGAAGAGGATAAATATCGATATGAGAATTTATCCATTTAATTTCTTAAATTAAATTATTTAAATATTAATGAAAGATATTTATCTTAATATATCCTACTAATTAATTAATTCTTAATTAATTAATTAAATCCAAATTAAAACACGTATTCCACAAAACTATTTTCTGAACATACAAATATTTAGTATAATAATATTATCCATTGTATTATTTACAGCACTGATTTTAAAAGGTGGTATTGGGGACCTATGGACCTATAATTTCAAGCTCTAATAAATTTAGATAATTAATTAAATTCTTTAATTAATTAATCCAATTTATTAATTCCAATATTATTCCACTAAAATTCTATAATTAAACTCTTGAAACTATAGATATATTTTACTCAGAAAATTTTGAGCAGTCCATTGATATAATTATTACATGCAATTCGACCCTCCATCAATGGTTCATAATTAAAGCTAGGTTAATTTTTTATTTTACCTCTCTAGTTATATTGTTATCCTAAAGTTCCATTAATTCACCATTGAACAGTTAATTTATAAACCAATTATAAATTCATCACTCAAATTGTTCAATTCTAGAATTAACACTTAAAGGAATTATTTTTCTACCTTCCAATAGAGTGGAATGAATTCCATATCTATATATCACATTCCCAGCTATTTATCCCGTTAAATCTCCAAGATATAAGTATTAAGCTTGTTCTTAGAACAAGCCTTAACAAGTAACTCAAAAAATTCAATAACATAAACAGTAGTTTATGACTATTTGGGATTACGATTGATTCACATATGATCATCTATTAACATTGTTTGAATTCTCAGTTAGTAACGGAGTTTATATGAGAATTCAAACTATGTCTAGTCCAGTCCTATATAATCATATTATATAAAAGCGCCTCTACTATGATGTCACTACATTGACAGTCCGGATAAAACTATCACATTCTTAATGTTAGTAAACCCTACTAGTATTATTTAATTAAAGAATCCAACTTTAATTAATTTATTATAGATTATTTCTGTTTATTATCCATAATCTTAATCCTCTTGTATATATAACACTTACATATACTAAGATTATGGTTATATAAATAAACTATGATTTTTTTTATATTAAATATAAGCATAATTAAGTATAAAAAAATATCAATTTTATTTATTCTAAAAAAAAGATATAAATTACATGCTTTTAAGACATTATCCCTAATAGTTCGTACTCCGGAGAAAAATTGGTCATGCGATACCGACTTTCTTGCCATGTGGATGCTTGCACCAAATGAATGGGGTCATTTTGTTGCTTGGTGTGATTTTATGGCTAAGTGCGTCTCCTTGCGCTTCTTTGCACCTCCCCTCCTTCTTTCTCTTTACTTTTTTCTTATATAAAAGGTGAAACTTATAATTGAGTGAGCTTCTAACAGCAACAAGAATTAAGATAATCTTGGAAGTCCAGAAAATTATATATTTAATTTTATCCTCCATGTAATTGGAAATCTTTTTCTTATAGGAAAATTATATAATTTGGGAAATCTTTTCCTTGAAAAAAAATTATGTACTTAAAAATATTTTTCTTGTAGGAAAAGAATTCTTATATATATATATATATATATATGAAAAAATAAAAAACACAAAACTTGTTAATTTTCTTAACTTTCTCTATTCTCCAACTCAAGGTAAGAAGAAAAACTTTTCAAAAAGAAAAAGGTTAGTATATTCAAAGTATTTTTATATAGGTCTTTTAAATTTATGCATTATTTAAATTTATTATCTATGGGTTTGTATAAATATAACTATCAATTTGTTATTATTATATATATTATATTATTTTAGTTACAATAAAATAATATGAGATATTTATCAAAAAAAAAATTTGTTTACAGGTAGAAAAATCATTTACAATTGATCAATTTTTCAAAAGAAAAAATACTAAAAATTTAGAAGTCAATTTATCATTGCCGCCAATATCTAATATCAGTTCTTATAATTTTGAAAAACAACCTTTTAAATCTCCAAGAATTGAGATCAATAAAGTTGACACTCAACTTTTAGATGTTTCACAAATAAATAAATAACTATTATCTAATTAATTAATGAAATAACTGACAAAAGAAATTAGTTCGTCTCCATTAGGTTACATATTGTGTCCTCAATTCACAAATAAAAAATTAGTTAAATTGCAATTAGTTCATCAACTTGTGATTATTTCAGCTGGGTAATACTAATATATTTATGTACGAAGAATGTCTTACATATGTTTAGATTTTTCTAAAGTTAAATTGAGGCTTCTTGCTCTTGTAAGCAAATCAACAAAATTTTGTATTCAAGAAAACCTAGATCGGGCTAAGATGGAATCCTCAGAAGTACGAGAACTATGTAAATTTGTGGTTCTAGTCGTTAGTTAGTGGACATCATGTGCGGCAGATTAGGAGTCCAAAAACCATTTAAAATATGGGCTCCAAGAACATTAATTACGATCATCGGGCTACCTAGGATATTAGTAAATTATGTTAAATGCTTGGATTTGGGCTACTTAAGAATGAGATGGGATTATTCAGTAGTTCATTACTTTAAGTGAAGCTACTAAAAATTAGATAGGAATGCTCAAAAGCTCTTCAAACTTCAGTATACATATCTCAATTAGCGGGCACCCAAATAATCCAATCAACTACGTTAAATGTACTCCCCATTATCTGAATAAATTTACAAAAGCGTACTAAATGCACCCTCTGCGATTCTAACCACACATGAAATCCCAATCAATGATATACTACATACATTTACATATTCTTTTTAGCACACTCCATAACCTACTTCATTAAACTGAAGTCATCAGCATATTATTCTAAACACAATTATAATTGTTGCATTTTTTTTAAGCCATTCACAATTAATTATAAGTACGCCAAACATGCCCCCCATCCTCAAATTATTTATATTAAAATGTACCCATTCTCAGAACTACACATGATACTAAAAGCACTCTACTTTTGAATACACTAACAAAATACTAAAATGCTTCAATTATATATTTTGACCACACCTAAAGTTACTAATCTAAGCCCCTCTTTCTTTCTCTTTGCTTTTTTCTTATATAAAAGGTGAAGCTTATAATTGAGTGAGCTTCTCACAGCAACAAGAATTAAGATAATCTTGGAAGTCCAGAAAATGCTCAGCCGCTATGGAAGATCCCAATCACCACAAACTACAACTACGTAGAGAAACAATTGATAGGTTAAAAATTCACTACCTATTACTCTTGTCTAAAAAGTAGCATATTTAAAAATTTTCACATAAAATTTACTTTTTTTAGGAAAAATACTTCATATTTTTAATGTGTGATTTGAAACTCAATAGAAAGCTTAAAATTTGATGTTCATAATAGTATTGCTTATTAATTAATTATCAATTTAATTAATATTGAGTTGTCTCATATTTGACTAATAAAAAATAATATCAGAGCAAAAATCTTTGTATTGGAGCATGGAAGGCTAATTGAGTGAGACAAAATCATAATGATGATTTTTGAAACTACGTATACGAGAAACTTATTATACTACTGCAAAAATATGACAAATTACCTCAAAATTTGTTTTTTTTTTCTATAGTCAACAAATTTTGCTTTATATGCGAAAACTACGTATACGTATAAAAGTTGTATTTTTTTGAAAACAAAGAACTTAAGGACGGTCTAAATAGGCGACTTATCACCATCGTAGATTAAATTACCGATTGATTTTAAACATGGAAGGCTAATTGAGTGAGACAAAATCATAATGTTGATTTAATCATTTTCAAAACAAAAATATACATCTCATTTTTGTCTGAATTAGTTTTTGAAACTACGTATACGAAAATCTTATTACGCTACTGCATAAATATGACAAATTACCTCAAAATTTGTTTTTTTTTCTATAGTCAACAAATTTTGCTTTATATGCAACGTATAAAGTTGTATTTTTTTGAAAACAAAGAACTTAAGGACGGTCTAAATAGGCGACTTATCACCATCGTAGATTAAATTAACGATTGATTTTAAACATGGAATGCATACCTGATAAAAATTTATTAGGTAAGCAGATAGCTAACCTAATAAGTTATATTTGCAACGTTTTTCTTTACTATTTATTTATATTTATTAAATAAAAAAAAAACGTGACAATAAGTTGTTGATTTCTAATCATCCAAAAACCTATCCTGAAACATATAAATAGGTAATAAACTCCTTTCTTTTCTTCCCTTCAACATAATTAAGTTTTTTCTTCATTTTTGATTATATGTTAGCTTGATATACATATCTTGTTCTAACAAAGAATTTTATAATGTGCAGAATACCAAAAAAGAATTATAATATGGGTTCAACTTCAGAAATTCGCAATGCTGCAGATTTCCATCCTAATTTATGGAAAGACTATTTCCTCACGTGCCCTTCTGATCAAGTAAACTTAATTAAACAAATATGTTTTATAAATATGTTTCGTTAGATTTTAAGGTTAAATAATAACTTAAAATAATAATTGAGGCTAAATTATAGTTCACAAAACAAAGTGGGTTTGGTCCACATTTTACTATTTATCCATGTATGTGTTTCATATTTGAATTTAATAATTCCGTTAAATAAATAGATATTTACACGTAAAGAGACATTAAATCTTACATTATATATTATCTGTACTCTTGACTCTAAAGCTTAAATTTTTAGTTCAACTGTTAACATGCATGTCCCTGAACTTATAAATTAGAATATTAGCTGGAGTTGGGTTTGAAAGAATTAATATTAAGACGAAAAATATACGTGGGGTCATAAAAAAGTGTTTAATTTTGACAAGTGATATATATGTATTTGTGCACGCAGGAATTCGATAATACAACTAAAGAACAACATGAAGAACTGAAAGAAGAGGTGAAGAGGATGATAATGGCTACTACTGCTGCTTCCAAAAATGATGTACTGCAATTGATTGATATAGTCCAACGCTTAGGAGTTGCTTATCATTTTGGAAAAGAGATCGAAGCTGCATTGGTTGAAGTATTTCATGACCTGGAACAAAATTATCGTAGTGATAGTGATGATCTCTACATTGTTTCTCTTCGCTTTCGACTGCTTAGACAACAAGGAATTATGATTTCATGCGGTATGTGATTGTTTAATAATTTAGAAGATTATTTAATTAACGATATATGTTTAGAATTTTGATGTTGTGATTCTTAAATCACAACTACTAGTTACTTTAAAGTCATAGTTATTAATTGCTCTAAAGTCACAATTAGCTTATCTCAATTTTTTTTCTTTTATCTTCGACCGGGTGAGAAATTTTTTATTAAAAGTAAAGAAGAAATAGACAAGCCCAACCAAATTTCTAGTTAGAAAAATAATTATCATTTTGTTTGTTGTTGTCACATATGTTATCATATAAGATCACTAGATATCAAATGTAAATGATAAATATTTATTAACAACTTAATATATATATATATATAGTTTAAGTAGAAGCTCACTAGTTAATTTTAATTATTCAAGTATATGCCTTTCTGATGAGTTTGATTACCTCTATTTTCGATGTGATAAGATGTCTTTAACAAGTTCAAAGATGAAGACGACAAATTCTTCAAAGAATCCTTGAAAGAGGATGTTAAAGGCATGTTAAGTTTGTACGAGGCTGCATATCTAAGCATTCATAGGGAAGAAATTTTGGATGAAGCCATTACTTTTACTACTACTCACCTTAACTCAATGGCACTTGATCATGTTTGTCCTAATCTTGTTCAACAAATAAATCATGCTCTTTATCGTCCTCTTCGTAAAGCATTGCCGAGGTTAGAGGCAAGATACTTCATGGATATTTACGCAAGAGATGATTTGCACAATCAAACTTTGCTCAATTTTGCAAAGTTAGATTTTAACATTTTACAAGCAACTCACAAAAAAGAACTAAGCGACATCATAAGGTAAAATTTGTATTTTCATTACTTCTACTTCTTCTTTTTTTTTTTTCGCATAATTTTAAACTTTTTTCTTGCATGTTTCAAAAATTTTTTCTATTACAATTCTAACACATATATATTATATTTATAAAATCATTTGAAAATTACAACAGCATTAAGGATTACTACAGAAAATTGACTAATTGAGTATAGTATGTCCGAAAAAAGAAAAAGAAAAACCTATTTTCTATAATACAACTTCAAAGATACACAGTTAGTTATAACTTATTTTTTAAACAAATTCTTAACTTGCAAATTTACATTTTCACATATAAGAACATAGATTATCTACTTGTATAGAATAAATTATTATATTTGAAGAATCATTATAATAACGAATTCTAACCATTATAATATAAAATTATGTTACTTACTTAAGTGTAAAAGATATTTCATTCATTTCAATAGGAATCAAGGACATATTTGTTAAAAATGGATAAACAATATATTTAATTGTAATATATAAACGCTCAAAGACTCAAGTATTACTATAAATAGAACCATACAGATCATGAAATTATTTGTTGTATCTCTAAAATACTAAAACCAGGTGAATTTTGATTGTTTTCATTAAACTAAAATGATTACCGGACCAATTTACTAGAAATGTTTGGATCTTAGAAGTATAAAATGTAAATTCTTTCCTTTACAACATAACAATTTTTCAAAAATAATTTGATCAAACTTTACAAAAGGTCAGTCCATTAGTCTCTATTGTTTCTTTGCAATATTTCTTATAATAGATTGCAAAAAATAGATTCCATTCGTTTTTACAGAAATAAATCCATACTATTGCAAATGGATTTATATATAATTTATCAAGATAACCAATTTTGATTTGAAATTGAAATTCAGGTGGTGGAGAGACTTACAGTTCAGTACAAAGTTGCAATATGCAAGAGACAGAATAGTGGAGTTATATTTTTGGATAATGGGAGTATATTTTGAACCGCAATATGCCTGGGGTAGAAAAATATTGACCAAAGTAATTTCTGTGACATCAGTCATAGATGATACATTCGATGCCTATGGTACTTTTAAAGAGCTCCAACTCTTTAAAGAAGCTGTCAACAGGTTGTTATCATTCAAAATTTATAATTTTTTTGGTTATTTTTGAATTCATGTGTAAAATTATAAATTGGACCAACATAATAGAAAACTTAGAAGTTGTACGTTAACAAGTTATACTATAATGTGACATGATCTTAGGTGACTCTATTTTAGAATAGCTTATTAAAAATGATCTATTATTGACTTTGTTTTTCTCTACTATTTGGTTTGTAGATGGGACCATGACGAGACAAATAGACTTCCAGAATACATGAAAATAATTTATAAGACACTCCTAAATATTTACAAAGAAATAGAAGAAGAATTGGCCAAACAAAGGAGATCACGCTGGGTACATTATGCAAAAGGAAAGGTAGATTGCAAACATCTCTTGCTAGCTAGCTCGCTATAGGAAATGTACAATTGCATCGCAATTTATGTGAATACAATTAATTTTGAATTATCAAATTGTCTTATGATTGTGTCGTTTATTACAATGTGAATAACATCACTTAATCATTGTTGAGATATTTATAATCAAATGTTGATTTAATTTATTTTATGTTATTCATGATGTTCAGATGCAAGAACTAGTTTCGATGTACTTTGAGGAAGCCAAATGGCTCAATGATGACTATTTTCCAACAGTGGAGGAATATAGTTCCGTTGCACTGCTCAGTAGTGGTCTTCCAATGCTTTCAGCAAATTCATTCCTCGGCATGGTTAATTTTGCAAGTGATGATGCTTTTAAATGGGTTGTTACAAACCCTAAAAGTGTAAAAGCATCAGCTGTTATTGGTAGACTTTTGAATGACATTGTAGGGCATGAGGTACGCATGCACTGCTAAGGCTAGGCCTATATATGTATATATATTATTGATCCTGCCCCCATATGTACATGTTTATATATTATTTTGTATAGTTCATATTAATTTATCAAAATCACTTTTAATTTAATTACATGATCTTCCCATGCATGAAACTACGCAGTCCGAGCAAAAAAGAAGACACATAGCCTCAGCTGTCGAATGCTACATGAACCAATTTGCTGTGTCCAAAGAAGAAGCAGTAAAAGTATTATACCAGGAAGTTGCAAATGCTTGGAAAGATATAAATGAAGAATTTCTGATCATCAACAATAAAAGTAATCCGACAGTTGTCTCGTTTCCTCTTCTTGAACGAATTCTTAATCTTGCACGTACTTGCGATTTCATTTACAAAGATATAGATCATTATACAAATTCTTATCTGATGAAGGATCATGTTGCTCTCCTGCTCAAGGATCCTATAGTAATGTAATGCTTTGAATCAGATGTACGTCATAATTTTTATGTTTATGCTTTCCTTGATGAAGGAACCTGTAATGCTTTGAATAAATGCTTCTATGCTGCAATGAATAAATGCTTTTATGACCGCTAGTTCAAGTCATATTTAGTAAATATTTAGTTTTTATATCATAAGTTTTTGAGATTTGCATTACACATTTCATTTTAGACAAGAATTTTGACAGTCTTGATACATTGAAAATTGTGTCAAAATATTTTGATGTTTATTTGTCATTTTTATTTTTATTGTTTAATTTTTACTATTATTGACAATCTATTCAATTAATATATATATATATATATATATATATATATGTTACATTTCATATAATTTTGTCATAATAAAATTAAGAAGTAACAAAAATTTTTATATAATTTTTTGTATCAATATATTTAAAACAATAATTGGAGTAATTGACTATGGGTTACTTCTAACATTTTGATATAAAATCATTCTCAAAAATATATATTTTTTTATTCTTAAATATTATATCTAATATATTTTCTTTTTAAAATTTAAAAATAGTTTTCAAATATCATATCAAATAAATTTGTAAACAAATTTCGAATTACGTATCAAATTTGTAGTATTATTCTCATTCCATGTTGACAACTTTAATAAACATGCCAGATTGAATGAGAAATTGTTTTCTCAAATTCAAATTATATTTGGTTATTCCTTATTTAGAAACCTTCAACTGTGAATTGTTTTATATACAAGTATGTCTTGAAATACACCGTTGCCTTATTTAATTTTGTTTTAAGACATACATGAACATGTTTTTTGATTGATTATTGTTCTCTGATTCAGCTATGACTCCTACTAATATTATTGCCAACATCAACCCCATTCCTTTGTTAAATGGTTCAAACTTCAAATCATGGAAGTAGAACCTCGAGATAATTCTCGGGGTCATGGATCTTGATCTTGCATTAAGGGAAGATTGTCCCCTATCTCTTACAGATAAGAGCACCTCTGATGATAAGAGGGAGAAAGAAAGGTAGGAGAAATCGAACCGCATGTGCATGATGATAATGAAGAGAGCCATTCCAGAAGCATTTAGGGCCACTATGTCTGAAAAGATTACTACTACTAAGGATTTTTTTGCTGATATTGAAAAGCGGTTTGTCAAGAATGAAAAGGCTGAAATGTGTACACTTTTGACAAACCTACTTTCAATGAGGTATAATTGTAAAGGTAATATCAGGGAGTACATTTTGGAAATGTCTCATCTTGCTTCAAGATTAAAGGCACTTAAACTTGACATCTCTGATGACTTGTTGATGTGTTTCGTTCTAATATTTCTTCCATCACAGTTCAGTCAGTTTAAGGTGAGCTACAACTGTTAAAAAGAGACTTAGTCTCTTAATGAGCTCATCTCATACTATGTTCAGGAAGAGGAAAGGCTAAAGCAAGAAAAGACAGACAGTGCTCACCTGAGCTCACACCCTAAGGACAAAGGCAAGAGAAAGAAGAAGGATAAAGATGCTGCAGATATGACACCTCAAAAGAAACAACAAAAGAAATCAAATAATTATGAAGGAAATGGTTGTTTCTTTTGTGGAGCTAAAGGGCATAAGAAGAAGCAATGTACCAACTATCACGCATGGCATGCCAAGAAAGGTATGCTTCTTAACTTGGTTTGTTCTGAGGTTAATTTATCTTCGGTACCTAGACACACATGGTGGATAGATTTTGGTGCAACAACTCACATCAATGTGTCTATGCAGGGTTGCCTGAGTTACCGAAAGCCAAATGATGCTGAAAGATATATCTCTGTGGGCAATGGCAAGACAGTGCAAGTTGAGGCAATTGGAAAGTTTAGAGTATTGTTAAAGACTGGATTTTATTTGGATCTTGATGAGACATTTATTGTACCGTCTTTTAGACGCAATTTTATTTCTATTTCTAATTTGGACAAATTTGGCTATTCTTGTTCATTTGGGAATGGAAAATTTAGTTTATTTCATGATTCAAAACTAGTTGGTTCCAGTTCTTTATCAGGTTACGATAATCTTTATTCACTTGACACAATTACTTCATTTAATGAATCCCTGCACTTAAGTTCACGTGGCACTAAGAGAAAATTAACAAATGAAAATTCAGCTACATTATGGCACAAGCGATTAAGTCATATCTCTAGACGAAGAATAGAGAGACTTGTGTCAGATGAAATTCTCAATCCCTTAGATTTCACAGATTTTGATATTTGTGTTAACTGCATAAAGGGAAAACAAACCAACAAAAGGAGATTTGAAGCCAATAGGACACTGGACGTCTTATAAATTATACATACGGACATTTGTGGGCCATTTCCTACAGTTGCTTGGAATGGTCAACAATACTTTATAATGTTCATTGACGATTTTTGCAGATATGGCTATATATATCTCCTTCATGAAAAGCTGCAGGCTCTGGATGTGTTAAAAAATTATAAGGCTGAAGTTGAGAACCAACTCAGCAAAAGGATTAAAACTGTCAAATCTGACCATGGTAGTGAGTACTATGGCAGATATGACGACTCAGGTGAACAACGTCCAGGGCCATTTGCTAAGTTCCTAGAGGAATGCGGTATCGTCCCACAATACACCATGCCGAGTTCGCCCACCATGAATGGTGTTGCTGAAAGACGAAACAGGACGCTTAAGGACATGGTGAAGAGTATGATTAGTCATTCTACCTTACCAGAATCTCTATGGGGCGAAACACTTAAGACTGCAGCATATATCCTTAATAGAGTTCCAACTAAAGCAACTGCCAAAACTCTTTATGAACATTGGACAGGTAAGAAGCCTAGTCTAAAGCACTTACATGTTTGGGGTTGTCTAGCTGAGGCGCGGCCTTATAGGCCCAATGAAAAGAAACTGGACTTAAGGACGGTGAGTTACTATTTTATTGGATACTCTGAAAGATCCAGGGGGTACAAGTTTTATGATCCTAGAACTAAGTCGATATTTGAGTCGGGAAATGCCCTATTCTTTAAGGATGTCGAGCTTGCGAGGGGAGATAATGTTAGGGACTTTGTCTTTGAAGAGGAATATGTTGATATTCCCACGGGTGTTTTGGCATCGATCAGGATTCAATTCCTGACCTTCTTCAAGACACAAATCTAGACAGTGTCGGAGAACCTCCTATTCATGAAATTGTTCTAGAAGAACAAGCTCTAACACCTCAAGAACCTATGCCATTAAGGAGATCCACTAGAGAGAAGAGAAGTGCCTTGTTAGATGATTACATTGTATTTCTCCAAGAACATGAGGTAGATATTGGAGTGATGGAAGATGATCCTATCAACTTCCATCAAGCCATTGAAAGTTCTAACTCTCAAAAGTGGATTGATGCCATGAATGAGGAGATTAAGTCCATGAAGGACAATAACGTGTGGGATCTTGTCTTATTGCCAGAAGGTCCGAAACTCATTGGTTGCAAATGGATATTTAAGACCAAGAGGGATTCAAAAAGTGATGTGAAAAGGTACAAGGCACATCTTGTCGCAAAGGACTTTACACAGAAAGAAGGCATCGACTATAAAGAGACTTTCTCTCCGGTTTCTTCGAAAGACTCTTTTAGGATCATAATGGCATTAGTGGCGCATTTCAATCTTGAGTTACATCAGATGGATGTAAAGACGGCATTTCTCAATGGTGACATTGATAAGACGATTTACATGGTGCAACCAGAAAACTTTGTGTTGGGAGACCCAAAGAATATGGTTTGCAAACTTAAGAAATCCATCTATGGGCTCAAACAAGCATCTCGACAATGGTATTTTAAGTTTCATCAAGTAATCATCTCGTTCGGTTTTGAGATGAATTTGGCCGATGATTGTATACACCATAAGTTCTGTGGGAGCAAATACAGTTTCCTAGTTTTATATGTTGATGACATATTGCTTGCCAGCAACGATAATGGCTTATTGCACGAAACCAAGAGATTTCTAGCTAAGAATTTTGAGATGAAAGATCTTGGTGACGCCTCTTTTGTATTAGGTATCCAGATACACCGGGACCGCTCTCTGGGTATTATAGGATTGTCACAAAAGAGCTATATCAAAAAGGTTCTTAAGAGATATGGCATGTAGGATTGTAAACCAGGTGATACCCCTGTGGCTAAGGGAGAAAAGTTTAGTCTCAAGCAGTGCCCTAAGAATGACATTGAGAAAATGGAAATGCAGAAGATTCTTTATGCCTCAGCAGTAGGAAGTCTAATGTACGCTCAGGTTTGTACTCATCCGGATATTGCGTACGTTACTGGGATGTTGGGGAGATATTTAAGCAATCCAGGAGTAGACCATTTTGAAGCAGCTAAACGGGTCTTGTGGTACTTACAGAGAACAAAAGACTACATGCTTACATATCAGAGGTTGGATAAGCTTGAGATCATAGGGTATACTGACTCTGATTTTGCTGGATGCCAGGATAGTATGAAATCTACGTCAGGCTATGTTTTTCTGCTAGTTGGAGGTGCTATTTCTTGGACGAGTGCTAAACAGTCTCTTATAGCATCTTCTACCATGGCAGCAGAGTTCGTAGCATGTTTTGAGGCGTCCAATCATGGAGTATGGCTGCGGAATTTTGTCACGAGGCTGCGCATAGTAGACGGTATTGAGAGACCACTTAAGTTATTTTGTGACAATAAGTCAGCAGTTTTGTATTCCAACAACAATAAGAGCTCGACGAATTCAAAGCATACAGACATCAAGTTCCTAGTTGTTAAAGAAAGAGTTCAGAGTAGAGAGTTGTCTATAGAGCACATCGGAACAAACTCCATGGTTGCGGATCCGTTCACTAAGGGATTGCCACCCAAAGTGTTTCATGAGCACACTGCTCGTATGGGTGTTATGTCATTTGATGATATTCAGTTTTAGTGGGAGTTTGTAACTTTAGATGCTCTTATGATAACAAACATTTTTCAGTTATCATAGTTTATGGATATTTTGAGGTTATTTTCTGCAAAAATAAAATTTTGGTTTATTTACACTCTGATTCTGATATGATTTGATCTCACTATGGTTTGATCTCACTAAGGTTTAAGGAGGACTAGTCGGAAATAGGCATGTTAAGATCATATTGCATGTAATTCCCATGCTACACATCCACATCATAATCCATGTCATTCAATTGTATTGATATATGTGACCATTGATGGGTTGAGTTACGATAGTTGTAACGAAGACTGCTTTGATCCTATGTTGGTATAATTGATGGACTGGATTGGTTATAGATATATTTTAGTTATGACAGCAAAGTTGAGCTCGTTTCGGTTATTTTTGCAAAACATTATTACAAGGTTATACATATAGCCCAAGTGGGAGATTGTTGGATCCTTAATCCAACATTGGGCTTATATGTGAATAAATAATTATGTTTTGTAGACTGTCAAATAAAGTCAAGCCCGAATTAAAGTGATCTATTAAGGTTTTAGGTAATTGGGCTCTAATGTATCTAATAGGATGTGAGCCTTTAATGTGTTGAGACTAAAGGGTAATTCTATTTTTATGATGGGCTAAAATAGGAATACCTTGTGATAATAGGAAAGTTATCTTATATATAAAGTGGTCATGGTCCCTAGATTACACGTAATGTTATTTTCCTGATATCCCATCATCAGAAAATACTTAGAGAGAAACAAAGGGCTCTCAAGCAAAACGTGTTAATCTGGAAGGCCAACCACAGGATTCTAGAGAGCAATTTTAGACTATGGATTCAGGTACGCTTCTGCTTTTATAGTAATTTATTTTTGATGATCTGACATGAACGATTCTATATTTTGGGTGATGGTTTTTCCCCTAGATAATTATTTCTAACACCAAAGAGTTAAACACTGAACGACAATTGAGTTTACAATCATAAAGATTGATGACCATTGAATATGTTTCCTTCCTTTTTTTTTTAAATTCCGAATTTGGTTGCTAGAGTTTTTTAATTCCGACAATTGAGTTTTTGTATTTGTATGCACAGTTGTTGTCAATTTACTTATGAAAAATTCTACGTTTGTTGAAGATGAAGTTTATATACATAAAAAAATTTCTTCTATCAGGTATCCTCGATTAATGCAGCCTCAGATGCTTCAATTGTCGATTCTAGTATTGTGCGAAAGGTTACACCTGCGGGTTTCTATATATCTTTAAGGTTTTTTTGAAACGAGAGCATAGGCTGCATTTTTTAGGTACTTCACAATCATTCAATAGTATCAAACAAAATATATATATATATATATATATATATATATATGTACATGTATGTATGTATATGTATATGTATATAGTTAGTTTACAAATTAGTGGCACATTTTTTGACATAACTAATAAGTAAATTAATTTGCTCATATTGTTGCAGGTCTAGGTATAGTAATTTTGGTATATCACCTTACAACAAAAAAAAAAGGGGGGGCTATCATTTTTGTAATTTTCCCAACTTAATTTATATTTTGAGGATAATATAAACGTTCAATAGAGGATGATGAGAAAGTTGAGGATAATGTCTGTGTACTCAATTTAGAGGCTTTGGTATGACAACTTTGTGTTGTCTGTGTTTTTCTTACCAACTTAATTTATATTTTTCATTCACTCAATATATATTTGTGGTTGCAATACTATAAAAATCGGCTTTTTTAACAGAGGGCTTAATATTATTCATCATATTTATAACACAAATATTATTTTTTAATTTTATATAAAATAATTATAACTTTAATTACTATGAAAAAGTAATTTAAGGTTAATTATTTTTATTATTTACCATGATATGAGATTGACTTTTTCTTATTACTTTGTTATCTTAATATTATTATGTTCTTATATTATTTTTTTCTTCTATTTTTCTCTCTCACTTTCTCTTTTACCAAACAGTCATAAAGTCTAACCAAATCCAGCCATAAACCATCAAACTTTCCCAAAACTTTAGTATACCACATCGAGGTCCCAAATCGAGCACTGCCGTATATTGAATTTCAAGATAGATATGAAATTTTTTCGATAACGCCAGAAGAGAAGAATTTTGAAGAGACGAAGGCGTTGGGATTTTTCACAAGATTTTGATTTTGTTACATATGGTTTTTGGCTTGTTAGGATTGAAGAAGCAAATTAATATACTTTTAGAGAGGATGGTGGATTTTGATTTTCTATCAGATCTTAAATTCCTAGAGGCCAATAAAAAACGAGTGATTTCGCCTTTGCTTTTTTTTTTCTTTTCTCCATCACATTTTCCTCTTGCCTTTTCGTTCTTCATTTTAATTTTCTTTTATCAAATCAAATTGAGATTGTTTACCATTTCTTTCATTTTTTGCTTTTTGATTTTAGTTGTTTATCATTTCTTTCAGCTTTCTGGCTTAGGTGCTGCTGGAAGCTTTTCTTCTAGAAACTTGCCCTAATACTTCACCCTCTTAGACCTTTTTGTTTTGGGTCAAATTGATGTCTTGGTATATGATGTTTCTTTTTGCGTCCTGAAATGAGTTGGGATTTTTTTATTTTTCTTTTTGTTTTTTATTTGGCAATTTTGCGACTTAATTTTGTTTTAAACATTGAAAAATAATAATGCTATTGAAATTCTTGGTCTGATTCTAGATATAAGATTTCAAAGATTTAGAAGTTTTTTTTTTAAAAAAAAAGTTGTGACATGAAAACAATTGGTTTAATTTGTATAATTTATTTAAAAGAATATTATCACAATGATATATAATTATTTTTTATTTTATGATGCATTTGAGGCATCAAAATTTAGTAAGGGAAAAAAAGGTGTTAACACTTAATCCCTACTTCCCCTAAAAATAATATTAATCTGTAAATTCATGAAATAATTATTTATTAAAATAATAAATGAAGAAAGTAACATTTAGAAAATTTATAATGAAATTTTTATATTTGAGATTTTGAGTGATTTTTCTTTTTTTAATTAGTAATGCAACTAATTAATTTATTGATAAGTATTTGCTCATCACAATGCTGCTCACAAGCCCAAAACTAAAAAGTAATTATACGAATTTTATTTAATGGTTTTATTGAGAGTAGAAAGTTAGAGTACATAGATTGTTTTGATCTTTTTAAAGGGTACAATAATAAAACTTAGGATAATAAAAATAGGAATGGAGAATAAATTTTCTTTACTAAAAAATTTTATTTACTGCAAGATTATTTATTTCATAATTTATATACTCTTTATTTTTCATAAATTATATATTTTTAAAATATTTGACACATGACACAAATATCTAGAAAAATAAGGAAAAGAGAAAAAGTTCATGAATTAAATACAAAAAATAAGAATTCTGTAAAAACTCAAAATATTCAAATTTATTTATTTCTCACTCAAAGTTACAAGAAATAAACAACATTATCAAATACTTGAACAAAGACTCAATTTTTTATTTCTCACTTAATTATAAAACTTTAAGTGGAGAGGGTTATTTATACTTGAAACAAATCATTTTAAACCATTAATTTTGGTTGATACATCAACCACTTTGACCAATCTCAACCATTAATCTTAATCTTCATTTGGGACACCAATCTTTACCATACCTAACAATAGAAATTTTTATGGACTAAATTAATTTTAACTTAAGGCAATTCAATATTGTAGATTAAGTTTATAATTCAACACCCCTTAAACTTGATCTAGTCACGCTAAGTGAATTTCTTAATCTTATAAAGTCTTATTGTTTGGGTGACTTTGTAAAAATATTAGCAATTTAATCTTATAATTTTACATGCTCTATTTGTAAATTAATTTTTTTTATGAACTCCTTTCTGTAGTGGTAATGTGCATCAATGTTTTTGCTTTAACCATGAAACACTGGATTCTTTGCCAATGTTATAGCTGACTTGTTGTTAATATAAATCTTCATTGGTTTCTCTTGTGACCACTTTAGCCCCTTTATTAGGATTCTAAGCCAAATTGCATGGCAAACACATGATGTAGTAGCTACGTACTCAACTTCACATATGAAAAGTGTGGCAATTAGTTGTTTCTTTGACAACCAAAAGAAAGTCTTGTCTCTCATGGAGAATATAAAACCAGTTGTGCTTTTTTAAGCATCAGCATCTCTAGTCCAATCATTATCGCTATATCCAACAAGTTTATAATTATTTTAAAGATGAATAGAACAAGCCAAATTTTGTTGTACCTTTTAGGTAATGAAGAATCCTCTTTCCAGCCTTGAAATGTGTGGTTGTTAGAGTTTCTATGTAACAGCTTATAAGTCTAGTTGCATAGAGAATATCAAACCTTGTGCATGTCAAATATCGCAAACATCTAACCAAGCTCATGAAAAGATTTGAATCTACTCTTTCTCCTTCTTCATGCTTCGAGAGCTTAACCACGTATTCTATCGGTGTACTAATTAGCTTGTAATTTTCCTTCTTGAACTTCTTGAGGATCTTCTTTTTGTAGCCTTGTTGTGAAATAAAGATTCCAACTTCCTCTTGTCTCATTTCAATACCAAAATAATATGCCATGAGCCAATGTTAGTCATCTCGAACTCCTTGGTCATTATTTTTTTGAAATCATCGAATAAGCTTGGATTGATTCCCAATAAAAATCAAATCATCTATGTATAAGCACATGAGCAAAACATCTTCATCTTTGATCTTGATGTAGAGTGCGTGTTCATAGGAGATTTGGTGAAACTATTCTCTTGAAAATACTTGCTAATTCAACTATTCTATGCTCTTGGTGCTTGTTTCAATCCATAAAATGCTTTTCTTTGAACATCTTGTTCTCTTACCATATGACTTTGAAGCCTTATATTTGTTGTATATAGACTTCTTCGTGAATTCCAATTAAAAAGGCAAATGTCATTTCCATTTGATGAATCTTCTACTTGTTTCGAGCTGCCAAGAAAATAATTAGTCTTATAGTTTCCAAGCGTGCTGCTGGAGTAATCGATGCCAGCTCTTTGACTGTAGTTTTTTGCAACTAACCTCGCCTTATATCATTTAATTTCTCTATTTGCATTCTTCTTTACTTTGTACACCTATTTGACTCCAATGCCTTTATGTCTTTTAAAAAGTGAAACAAGCTCCTACGTGTCATTCTTCACAAATGCTTTAATTTCTTCATCCATTGCATTTTTTCATTTTTCAGATTATGCAGCTTCTTCAAAGCTCATTAGTTTACACTTAGCAAAAAGGCAGAAAAGAATGAGATTATCTGAGCTCTTAGTTCCTTCATAGAGATCTTGAAGATTCCTTGTGTGTCCTTCATTTCTTTCATTTAGAAATGATGGTGGTGAATGAGTGTATATTATTGGTGAAGTAAAAGATTCTTCTCTTGCATCTCTTGCTCGCTCCACTATTGGTTCTTTTTCAAAAAAAGGAAAGAAGTTGAAGTTGTCTACTTGTGGACCAAAATCTCATTCTCCTTCTTCATCAAATATTACATCTCGGCTAATTATGATATTTTTGTTGTTTGGATTGTACAACTCGTACCTCATTGAACTTGAATCATAACCGATGAAGACAAAACTCTCACTTTTATCATTCAACTTTGCTTTTCTATTATCCACTATATGAACATGAGCTATACTTCCAAAAGCTCTAAGATGAGAGTTACTAACCTTTTTTCTACTCCATGCTTCTTACGATACTTTTTCCCATATACTTCTTATTGGAGATTGATTGGATAAATAGACAGCAGTTGCTGAAACTTCAGTTCAAAACTCTTGGGTAGTTTTTGGCTTTTTAACATACTTCTTATTATGTTGAGAATTATCCGATTCTTTCTTTCAACGACACAATTTATTGGGGGGATTTCTGAATAGTTAAGAAACGTCATATTCTATTTACTTCATAAAATTCTTGGAACTATCTGGAAGTGAATTCAAATTCTCCACCACGATTAGTTCTCATAACTTTCATCTGGTAGTCATTCTTTTTCTCAACAACAGCTTTAAATTTCATTAATGCTCCAAGTATTCAAACTTTTGCTTTAAAAGGTATAACTATGTTCTTCCTAAAAAATAATCAAGAGAAGAAAATAGTTGTTCTTGCCAAGAGAACTTGGCTTGATTAGACCATATATATCAGCATGAATGAGCTGTTTTCGAAAGCTTTTCTTAAATTGTTTCCCATATAGACATCATTTACAAAACTAGTCTGGATGATTGATGTGACAAAAACCTCTCACCATTTCCTTCTTGAATAACAACTCTAATCCTCCAAAGTTGAGATGCCCAAATTGAAGATGCCATAGGTATGAATAATCTTTGTAGCAAGTTATCAAACACTTTATAACATCTTTTTTTATATTCAAAGTAAACATTCTATTCTCTAACATTTTTACTTTAGTGATTAAGTTGTCTTTGCCATATCTTATAAAAAGAATATAATCTTTCATGTGAATATCATAAGCCTTGTCTAAGAGTTGACCTATCTTAGAGTGTTACTTTTCATATTTAGCATATAGTAGACATTTTCAATAAATTGATGCCTACCATCTTTCAATTGTATAAGGATGTTACCTCTTCCTTTCATACCTGCTTTGGAATTGTCACCAAATGAGACACTGCCATTTATTAATTCTTTTAGCTCTACAAACATGTTTTTTTTTTCGATGCATGTGATTGCTCGCACCAATGTCAAGATATATGTGTTCTCTTGGTCTTCATCATTGTCCTTATATGTTAACAATATAGCTCATCTCTTTGATTCTTTTCTTCTATATAGTTACCTTCTCTTTAACTTTATTGTTGTAAATTCTATATGTAGAAGCATAGTGGCCAAACTTTTGAAAGTTATAGCATCTAACTTTGAGCTTGTCATACCTTGTATATAGATTGCTCTTTCCATGCTCTCATGTTGAGCTTTCTCCTTTCTCTTAGTTGTTGGAATTGTTGTAGTTGTGATTCCAACATCACCTATGACTATGACCTCTATTTTATCCTTGACCTTGACCTCTATTCGATAATGTTGGTTTCTTTCATAACCTTGAAATTCTTCTTTCGCATTGAGTTGCATCTTAAGTAGTTGTTTGAAGATCCTTTGCTTCTTCTTTATCTTTATTTCATAGCTTGCAATGATCCTTGTAGTTGGCCGATTGTCATTTCTTTCAAATCTTTAGTTTCTTCAATTGTTATGACTATTTAACCAAATTTTGGATCCACAGAGTGTAATAACTTCTCCATTATTACCAGTTCACTTAATTTTTCATCATTTCTTTTTAATTGATTAGAAATACCTTCGACTTTTGAGTAGTTAACAATCAACTTACCTTGCTTCATGTGTAAAGTTTCAAATTCTCCTTTTAAGGCCTGAAGATGTAAATTTTTTTAATTGTTCAATGCCTTTGTAGGATGTTTGAAGTTTATCCCATGCTTGCATGCCGATGGTTCCATTTGAGATCTTTTTAAAAGCATCATCATCATCTCATGCTTGATAAATGAAATACGGAGCTTTTTTGTCTTTCTTTCTCCAATCCTTCAATGCATCTCTATAATCTCTAGGTTCGCTATAACCTTTCTCCATGACACACATCTTGTGCTCTAAAGAGTTCCTTCAATTTTATACTCCAATTGTCATAATTGCTTCTATTCAGAATTAGAACTTGGAATGGTGCCATCCATTTGCCATAGCTTTCTAACAACGTTTCGAATAATAATATAAATGCTTATATCTGTGAAAATTCACACTAGAAAAAATTTCAGGAAAGATTGGATGGGTCACAACGATCCTACTTAAACTTCAAACTCCTTAGGCAATCTTGGGCTTTTTGAAAAAACTTCCTAAATATGAACATAATCACCCAAATATAACATCCACGCTATTAAACTGAGCTCTAATACCACTTTGTTGAAAATAAAAATTTTGTAAGGACTCAAAACATTCAAATTTATTTATTTTTCACATAAAGTTATAAGAAATAAACAACACACTTAAATACTTGAACAAAGACTCGAGCTTTTATTTCCACGTAGTTATAAACCCTTAAGGGGGAGGGTATTTATACTTAAAACAGATCATTCTAAACAATTAATTTTGCTAGTTACATAAACCTTTTTTACGAATCTTAACCATTAATCTTCGTCTTTATCTAGCACACCAATCTTCACCATACCTGACAATAGAAATTTCTAATGGACTAAGTTAATTTAACTCAAGACAATTTGATATTCTGGATTAAGTTTACAATTTAACATTAAAAAATTAAATCTAATTATGTTATTAAACTAAATGTGTTTGGTTTAATTAAGGAGCAGTAAGAATTTACTTATTTTTCTATACAATTTGTTTAAATAAAAGAGGATGGAACGTGAGGATTTCTTACAATTCTTTCAAATAAAACAATTACTTAATTATTTTATAATATATTACTATATTATTTTCTAATATTATAAACTTAATTGTTAGAAAATAAAATTTGTTCTAACATATTGTCATATTGTTTATTTTAATTATTTATAAAATTAATTTATATTATATCATTTAAATATTAGAATTTTAAAAAATTATTTAAAAATTAGTAGGTTTATTACTATATATAATATTCACTTTAATTTGTAAATTCAATTTCATCTTGTAGAATATTTATTTATTTATAAATTCAACATAATTTTATTATAACTACATTTATGAGTGTATTGCCTATAATTTGTTTTGCATCTTACTTGTTATTGTGGAAATTACAAATTTCAATAGTTAATAGGGATAATTTTAGAAAAAAAAGCAAATTCATCTTCTAGCATGCTATGAATATGCAAGTTATCCCTTAGCATATTATGGATAAGCTAGTTACCTCCTAGTATGCATACTATGTAAGTTACTTTCTAGCATGCACACCACGCAAATGCCCTCTTAGCATGCATATCATGCAAGATACTCTCTAGCATGCGTCGTACCAGCATCCTAATGAAAAAGCATCACAAAAATCCTCACAGCGAGGTAGCTTAGAAAGAAGGGCTAAAGAAACACAGGTCAGCTGCACTATGCAATTATCAAATGAGATCTTCCACATGCATCATGGTTTAGGCAAGATCTATTACAACAAATACAAGCAAAACAACATGCTAGGACATAAAGAGCTTGACAGGTCTAGCAGTGAGTAAGCAAGCCTCAAAGGAGAGATCAAGAGATTAAAAGAGAGGTTGGATAACATGGGAAAGGTCTTATCAACTCACTTATAGACAAGATAAAGCCAACCTTCATTGAGGAGATACTTTCATTACCACTTCCACTGAATTTCAGAATGCCACAAATTATGCCTTACCGTGTGGTCAGTGTGATCCATTAGAACATTTACAAACTTTTAGGTTTTGGATGGAATTGTAAGCAGCAATATACAGGACTGCGCACAAGTGGTATAGAAAATTGAGACCAATCACATCTTTCACGAAGCTGAGTCTTGCCTTTATTAGTGAATTCATAGGAGCCAAAGATCATCTACTTGTTTCCACGCACCTACTATTTATAATGAAGGGAAATGAGGAGTCTCTTAAGAACTATATAACTCAATTCAACACCAAACTATTACAATTAGAGAATTGTATGGATGTTGTGGCTTTAACTGCCATCATGGCAAGATTATACCCCGAAAGGCTTTATTAAGTTGCTTTTTAAAGCATAAAAATATTGTAACACAAATGAATTGACCAATGCAAAGAAGCAAGTTGATCAAAACCTACAGAAGATAAAAGAGAAGAGGAAGAGAAAGGGGTTAAAAGACACACAAGGTCAGCACAACCATGCTAAATAGCCAAAAATGTCATTGTTTCAAAGCATAGTTAATGTTAAAGAAGCAATAGCATGGAACAATGTCGTTTTACTTGTGTCATTTCAAGGCATGTATTCTATTAAAGAACCCATAATACAAAATGATATCATTTTTTGTGTCATATACTCTTGTCATTTAATTGACAAAAAGCTTGATAGAAAATAAAATGAAAATTGCCTGATGTTTTTGTCATTTTGTTTTGACAGAAGTTGTATTGATAGAAAACTATCACTATATCTTCATATAGATGATTTCAAAGCAGGTTGTGGTAGATAAATGTCATTCATTTTTTGGCACCACTAAAAACTATCATAACATCACTGTCAAGAAAGCCTTATTTTTCTAGTAGTGCATCTTTTCATATGTATGTTCGTTGCATTTCTTATTCTCCACATTAGAATTACTAGTTTTGTATCCTTGGGTTTGGTTGCACTTTTACAGGTTTTCTTCAAGCTTAGTGAGCTTGTTTTAGCTGTTGTTTCATGTGTGATACCAACATGTTTCACAAGTGCTACAAATTAAAGCCATCCTTTTTGTTGTGCTCTGCTACTGCCTGAAATCTTTTTTGCGTTTATTGTTGCTCCTTTTTTTATGTACAAGGCCAACGACACATGTATATTAAATACATGAAAAACATAAATTACTGCTTTTCTTTTTTCGTCTATAATACCAATCAAGAAAGAACCTATACCTACTTTAATCAAATAATTCCTTAAGGTCAAATTCTCCTTTGAATTAAACAATCAATATATTCAATTATTATATGTAATCTCATACTTGAAGACAGTCAATTACTTACTCTTATCATACTATAATAATAATTATAAGCAAATTATATATGCAGATAGAAATTCATCAAAAAAAAAAGTTAATATATAAAATATCCCATAAATAAGTGTGATGGTGACTCGTGCCATTTTATATTTCTATAAGTCCCTTTGAGCCATTAAATAAAAAAAAAATTCATTTGTTAGCTTGTTTACCATACCCAATTCTACTTGTGAATTTTTAACTTTTTTTTTTATTATCTACTACCATTTTATATTTTGAGAAGAGTTTACATTTCAAAGAAAAGGATGGTGAAAAAAAAAGGAAAAGGAAGAAGTGTTCAAAGATATTCATATATTTTTTTTTTAAGAAAAGAAAATAAAGAAATGAAAGTATATGAATTGTTATTCTTCCATAAAAGAAAAGGAAAAAAAAAGAGTTATTAATGCACCATCTTATCATGCTTAAGATATCTATTTTCTCAAACATATGATTTTGTTTACTCTTATCTCATTTTTTTAAACTTGTCCCGATTCTGCGCTACATCCTAATAAAAGACCTTATTGATTTTAAGAAATTTTGGTTTTAAATAGATACTAGTAATAAGGGCTGAATAATATAGTATATAAAACAAAAGATATTGAGGTATTTTGTTAATTATTTATTTTGATCGTTTATCTTTATCCAAAATTTGAGGCCAATATTTTCTTTCAACTGGGATGTGAAACTTGAGTTGTCATTGTTTTATTCTCATTATTCCATATTGAATGAGTGACATTATCCTTAACTTTATGGGGTATATTTTCTTTTAAGGAGAAGCTCAAGATGAAGCGAGATCATTGCAAACCCGGCTTAAGGCTGAGGTAGATAAGGCCAATGAACTCCAAGTAAGCGTGGACAAATTGGAAACATAAGCTGGATCTAACCTCCTCCACGGATATCACTATGCTCAATATCAGGTCATTTTGGCTTGATATATATTCTCTATCTTTTGCTTCTCGCATAATCTGTGTTGAGTCTTTTGCTTATTTGCCTGCATGTTAATTTGATGGCATTCCAATAAGGATGAGAGATGCCACTTTGTAGAAATACTAGGATAAAACCTCCATAAGGTAGGTTATCCAACCCGACCAAGTATCCCTCTTGACCTAAGGTTGATATCCTGCCTAACATATGGCGACTTAAATAGCAATTTCTTACTATTAATAACTCATAGTGCAGATGAAATAAAATGTGATAAGGAAAATACCACACATTAACCATGGCGAAATTAAATAACAAACAATAAATTACTTGATAAGGCATATCATATCATTAACTAGGGATATGACATTTAAATTAATGGAGAATAACAATCTTTTGTACCAAGGTAATGTTTTCTTTCAAAATGCTCACACATGGGAGAGCAATGGAATAACACGCCATAGCACTTATGGGTATACATACAAAAGGAGCATAGTCACTAAGGCACAAAATGGAGATAAAAAGAAATACTTGTTGGAATCTTATCTCAAGTAGGATCATGGGTAGTACTTTTTCAGCTGATCGGCATTCCTTGGTCTCCTCACCTAGCGGCCATTGGGGTGTGCAAGTCTGTACACCCTAGCTTTGATAACCTTGGTAACACGGAAAGGCCCTTCCCAGGTTTTAGAAAACTTGGTAGAACCCCCTTCTTTAAGTACAAAGATAACCTCTCTCAACATTAGGTCCCCCTCTTTGAAGCTTCAAGCCTTGACCTTGGCATTAAAATGCTTGGCGACCCTTTTTTGATATGTAGCCATTCTTACCTAGGCTTGGTCCCTTTTTTTTCTAACAAATTTAAGGCAACATTAAGCTGTGCCACATTGCTAACCTCATCGAAATGAAGAGTTCTAAAGGTAGGCAAACATACCTCAGTAGGGATCACTGCCTCGGTGCCGAAAGAGAAGGAGTACAGGGTTTCTCTAGTGGCTGTCTTGAATATGGTGTGATAAGCCTACAACACCTCGGGAAGTTTATTAACCTATGCCCCTTTCTTGCTGCCTAACTTTTTCTTTAACAAGTTCTTGATGATTTTTTTTACCGCCTCAACTTGCCCATTTAATTGTGGATGCATAGGAAAGGTGTAACAGTTCTCAATTTTCCAAGTTTCATTAAAAAGTTTTGAATTTCTTGTTATCAAATTGTCTCCCATTATCGGTGATTATCACGTGTGGGACCTTAAAACGACAAATGATGGATTTCCAGATGAAGTCGATGGTTCTCTTCTTTGTGATCTTAGCTAAGGGCTCAACTTCTACCCACTTCGTGAAGTAGTCCACTGCCATTATAGCGAACTTGGCTTGCCCCCAACCTGCTGGAAAAGGTTCAATCAAGTCAATACCCTATTGATCGAAGGGCTAGGGCGAGGTAAGCGTTGTCAAATTTTTTGGTGGAACCTGAACCATCTTGGCGTGCTTCTGACAGGTGGGACAGGTTTGCGAGATGACCTGGGAGTTGTTTTGTATAGTTGGCCAATAATATCCTTGGCGTAAGGCTTTGTAGGCCAATGATATCCCTCCTGAGTGATTTCTATAGGCTTCTTCATGGATTTCCTTTAAGACATAATCGGCCTCATCTGGATGTAGACACCTCAAGAAGGGCATGGTGAAACTTTGTCTGTACAACACACCTTCGATAATTCAATAGCGAGCTGCAAGATAATTGAGCTTTCTCGTTGCCTCTTGGTTTTTTAGAAGGCGTCCCTCTTCTAAATACTCCATAACGGGGTTCATCCAATATGAAGTGTTTAAAATACAATGAACTTCCTTAGCATTCTTCTCTATAGATGATCTGGGCAGAACCTCAACCAATACCGTAATAGGTAAAGAAGTTTCTACTAAAGATGTTAACCTTGATAACTTGTTTGAACTATCCTACTAACTCTTTAGCCTTCTTGAGGTAGGCTATCATATTATCCTCTTTTGCTTGGTAGTTGTCGTTAACTTGGTGTATGACGAGCTATGAGTCACTGTTAACTTCTAACCGTTTTGCCCCTAGACTCTTCGCCATCTTAAGCCTGACGATCAATGCTTCGTATTCAGCCTCATTATTAGAAGCCTTAAATTCAAACCTTAATGCATAACTTATTTCAACTCCATCCGGGCTAATAATCATTATTCCAACTCCACTCCATTGTGAGCTAGATGACCCATCTACATTGAGGATCCACAGTGAGCTAGTTTCAACTTCCTCGTCTTTACCCAGGTTCATGCCCAATTCTGAACTTTCCAAGTCGAGAGTAAATTCAGCAATAAAATCAATTATGGCTTGCCCTTTAATTGCATTTCGTGGACGGTAGTGAATCTCGAACTCGCTAAGCTCATACACCATTTGATAAGCCTTTTCGAACTCTTCGGCTTATGTAGGATTTATTTAAGTGGGAAACTGGTAATCATACTGATAGGGTGAGCTTGAAAATACGGCATTAGCTTCCTTAATGACATAACCAAGGCCAACGCAAGCTGCTCTTGTTTAGGATACCTTTTTTCACGTTAGTCAGTGCCTTATTGATGTAGTATACAGGTTTCTGTAAAGCTCCTTCCTCTTCTCGAATAAAAGTCGAACTCACCGCGATTGTAGATACTACCAGATACATCAACAAGTTGTCTCCCACATAAGTTTTAGCTAAAATTGGCGGGTTAGCTAAATAACCCTTCAAATCTTGGAAGGCAACTTTACAATTTTCATCTCATTACTGCTCCTTAGCCTTCTTTATGGCCTAGAAAAAAGGGTGAAACTGATTTGTGCACTTAGACACAAACCGGCTCAGCGTGGTGATTCTCCCTGCTAACGTTTGTATTTCATTGGTCGTCCGAAGTGATCTCATTTCCAACATGGCTATGATCTTTTCTAGGTTGGCCTCTATTCCTCTTTGGTAGACCATGTAACCTAGAAACTTCCCAGCTGCTACCTCAAAACTACATTTTTTTGGATTAAGTTTCATACCAAACTTCCTTAGCACGTTGAATGTCCCCTTAAGGTTGGATATATGGTCAGTTGTCTTTATTAACTTGGTGATCATGTTGTCGAAATAAATCTCCATTGTTTTTCCTATCTGTTCTTTAAAGAGTTTGTTCACTAAACGTTGATATGTAGCCCCCACATCTTCAAACTAAAGGGCATTACCATGTAACAATAAAGATCCATGTTCGTGGTGAAGAAGGTACCTTCTTCATCTGGGCATACATCTTCACCTAGTTGTAACCAGAAAATGCATCCATAAAGCTGAGCAGGTCATGGCCAACTGTAGCATCGACTAGTTGATCTATCCGGGGTAGTGGAAAGTTGTGTTTGGGGTATTCTTTATTCAAGTTAGTGAAATCGACACACATGTGTTATTTTCCATTTGGCTTCCTTACTAAAACAACATTAAAGACCTAATTCAGATACCCCAAATACAAGGTGGTGAAGTCTCGTATACCCCAAACACAAGGCGATGAAGTCTCGTATACCCCAAACACAAGGCGAACAAACTTGCTAGCAAAAGTGGTGAAGTCTCGTATACTTCCTAACAAAAGCTTCTTATACCATATTTTGACCAGCCCACTTAAGGTGGTTAGGAACACCTTGCACATTATCTCATCGAGGACTCCTTGAACCAACATCATGTTTTGAAAATTTTCCACATGTGTTACCGAATCTGACCGCCCACTATAAGAGTCAAGCTGAAGCATTTTGAACTTCCCAGGTAAGGTAGCATTCTTCATTAGGTCAGCAAGGAGGGCGTTGAAGTCACCAAGGATGTCAAATAAGCTAGGTTTCCTGGTGTTAGTCTTAAGTTCTCTCATTTCTTCTTGCATGTTAAGCAATTAGTTTCGCAAGCATTCCACATAAGGAAGTTCAGGATTATTACTTTCCCCTTGGCGTCTTGCCATCAAGAAGTACCTTAAGTCGTCGTGTACAAATCCATCAATGTGGCTCCTTGCTTCTTTAGGTCGGTTGTTAGCAATCGATCAATGGTCATTACGGTGACTTTTGGGTGGTTCTCGGACATTCGTCCTTAGTTGGGATAGTCGTGGTTGAGCATCCTGCTAACTGGGTATAAATGATTCCACCTGAGCAGGGTTACTTCCAAGCTAATTCTCTGTATTTTGAGGAGGTAGTAGTGGTATACCCAAGTTGTCACACAAATAATTCATCATGTACTATAAATGTGACCTTGTTTCGGCCAACTCTCTCACTTCATTAGCTTTCTCAACTTTCAAATCTCAGTTGGTGGCGACCTTTTCTTTTCCCATCTTGCTAGGGCCTACTCCTAGAACTCTTCCATTTTGGCTTTTTGCATATTCCATCTGAGGTCGATTTTGAGGCAGACGACTACTTTGGCTTGGCTCCAATGTGAGCTCTCTGTTAGCCCCTCTTGGAGCCTGAGAATTCGGCATTTGACTTCTTTGGTGGGTACATAAGTTGTAACGAAACTTTTCGTTCAAGGTCCCCACAGACGACGCCACTGTTGATGTAGCAAAATATCAACCTTGGTGAGGTGGAATACCTAAGTGATTTGGTATCCTAGTTGGAGATAAACATTCAGTCAACGTTCTTAGCTCAGTAGCTTTTACTCGATCCGACCTAATTTCAGCTTCGATGAAGTCTTAAAATGTTATTACACCTTTGACCAAGCCAAAATATCACCTCCTCTTTCTGAATCCTAGCTGACCACAAACTCTAGTAAACAATCCCACCGAGGCAAAAAACACGGTCAAAAAGGGTATGTTGGAGGGTTTCTAGCGAGTCTACTCCGACGCCCAAGTTAGTACCTTGAGAGAATGTGTTTTAGGCTCGAAAAATTGCACTTTTCTTTTTAGGTTAAAGGAAGAAAGTAAGGAGAGTTATAATAGGAGAGAAAACCACAACACAATACAAAATGAGGCAAAAAAAAAAAAAAAGAGTTAGTTGACCCTATATAACTTCATCAATGGAGGCTCAAAGGTTTCAACAATCACTACAAAGAACCCATCAACCAAGATCATTGGAAGACTGATTAATCAAAGAAAACATTCCCTCCTTTGTCTTTTTCATAGAGAAAATGAGAATACCCCTTTTCTTAATGAGAGAAAGTAAAAAAAAGAAAGAAAGAAGTCCCTTTACCTATCAAGAAAACATGAATATATATCATACCATTTGCAGCCTATGATTGGCTTAAAAAATGTTACCCTAGCTTCTCCCTTCTTTTTGAATTGAAACTTGATCTGGGATACATGGTGAGCAAAGATTGGTTATCCTAACCTTATCCAATAGTGCTCACCACGTGGCAAACTTTCATTTGATGCAAGGATTTCTTTGTCTCTTCTTTAATAGGTGTCAAGGGCCAATTTGTTCTTCCTTGTGGCCCCGAAACATTATAAGAGACATGTAGGCAACAAGTGAGACCATTTTCAACACCTAAGGAGCCTTGTTCCGCATGCTCCAGCTGCCCACTTGACGTCATCAGATTGACACTGTCAAGTGGTCTCTCACTTAACCCATTACATTAATAACATTTTATAGGTGTGCAGGAAACAAAATATCTTGATTTTTTGGGTTAAACTAGGGTGGAGTCCACTTATTTTACCCTTTTATTGTGGACCAATGGTTATAGCCACGTGGCACCCTCTAATGCAAATGTTTTACCATTACTTGAGCTAGGATTCCTTTTCATCTGGGATACGTCCTTAGATAGTTTTTGTCATGAGTGGATCATTCTTAAAGGTGTCGACTAATACTTCGTAGATTTATATACCGTCACATGTCCAGTTTAGTTTTACCCCATAACAGCTATTAAGCAAGTTAGGAATAAGGATTATGTAATTGGCAGACCAACCTTTTGTTCCTATCATTTTTTAACAATAAATTCAAATTTTTAAAATGAATTTCAAACAATTATTGTAGATGTTCAATTTACTTGTCTTCCTTTTAGCTGGAGCATCAATATTTAAGCAACTATGTCCACCCATAATGAGGTTATAATTAATGTAAGGTAGCATTTTGAAGTATACATATAATTATTTTAATAACATTATTTTATAAAGTAAAAAGGTAATTTTTTTAGGTAAATAAAATGATTGTGTTTAAAATTTTATTTTAAAATTTAAATTATATATTAAATTAATTGAATTTTGAAAGTAAAAAGACAACTGATAGCCTTTTAAAATTTTTAAGAATCATTAAAATAATTTAATGTTTTTTACAAATGCAACTTTGACTTACCTAAAAATTGCTTTAATTGATGCATAATTTGAGTACGATGACAACTTTTTTTAAATTAATATTTTTTATGGTTTAAAATTTTTTAATTTGTTAATTTTTTTTTATATTATCTCATTTAATTTTAGTTTGTTTATCGTCATTCATATTATAAAAAATTAAAAATTATAATGAAGTCATCAGAGGATAAATTGAAATTCGTAGAAATACTACTGTCAAGGGTAAGAGGGTATTTGAACAAGATTAAATTCGATAGGATTTCAAGAGAGATTAAAAGAGCGCTAGGAAGGATCAAATTTCTGAACAATTGTCTGCTGCGGCTGTTTAAGTGATTTTGGAATACTTAATAAGAAATTGTAATAGTATTATCCTGAGAGATGCTTGTAATCTTATACCATGGACCATCTTTTTCCAGTTGAATCTTTTGAATTAGCTTGTGGTAATCATCGAACTCGCAGAATCTGCAGCCAAGATATGTTTGATTAGAGAAAGGGCAAACTGATATGTCGTAAATTTCCGAGAAAGATCCACATTTCTCCTTGTGCCAAGAAAAGAAGGAAAAGATGAAAGATGAGGAAGAATAGAAGATGAGAGAAATGAGCCATCACAAAGTAGTTTACATCATTTCTTTTGTATTATCATTCTATTTATTTGTTTTTCCTTTCAAGATCTTCATCTGTCCTTTAAACATGACAGCCTAAATGGAAATTGGGTTAGCAAGGTTGTAAACTGGAAGAAATTTAATGAAATTTATGTTCAGTGCATATAAAACTTTTTTGATTGGTCAACCAAGGCCTAAGAAACAATTTTCAACCTCATCAGTAGTGTGATATTTTAGCATTTTTTTTTCTGTTGCAAGCTTCAAAGCTATCTTGTGACTTGCTCTACTGCAGCATTGCATGCTATATTATAAACAATCTTGAAAGTAAGCATTGCTGCTGGCTGTTGGTTTCTCATCCATTGATTATCTTCTATCAAATTAGCTGATTGTTTATGCGGAATTGAGTTTCAGCTTCTGTTGATTTTCTATTATTTTTGGCTGCCCTGTATAAGTTGTTATTGTGTCTTTCTTGCAATGTTAGTTGCTAGTTTAGCCTACTGTGAGATTGTTCTTCGCTGGTATTTGCTTGATGTTAATGAATTAGTTCTTGGTGGCTTGTTATTTTTATGTTTATAAGCTGTTACCTTATTGCCTTGTTGCAGTTGGTGCTGATCCTGATATTGCTGTTTGTTTGATGTCTGGTTTGGCTACTGCCTGCTTGTTCTTCGCATACGGTTTCTTATTTGCCTATGGGTTATTCTTTAAGAAAACAATATCTTGGTTCATCTTGCTGTTTTTTGGGGTTTTGATTGCTGCTATTGCCAGGATTTCATTTGTTTTTCAGGTTTAGTTGTTGCTGCTTGCTGCTGTTTTTTTCTGTTTTACAGCAAAGAAAACAACAGTTATTTTTAGTTATTAAATTTGTAGCTTACTGCTATTTTTGCTTACTGATTATGCATTTTCTGCTGGTTCTGCTACTGCCATAGCTGTTGCTGGGAAGGCTTCGTTTGCTATTGTTTTTTGGGTTGCTGATGTTTTTTCTATTCTAATAGCATAGTAAACAGTAACTTATTCCTACTGGGAGGTTGTTACTTTGTAACAAAAAATTCTGCAGGTTTTTGCTGTTTTGAATTGCATTTCTATCATTTCTAAGGATTGCTCTTGCATTCTCTTTATTATGATAATATATAATTTTGATTTTAACTTAAAAAATTACCTTGTGACAGTCAAATATCAATAGTAGCTTTTTTATTGAAATTGATTCAGTACAAAATGGGTTTTCCACCCAAAAAGTACGGAGAATAGACAGAAAAGATACTTTTCGGTAAGTCAAAAGTAGGGGTGGCAATTCTGATAAACGAATCAAATTTGGACCAATACGAATATGATTCGTTTAATATTCATTTGATACAAATACGATTCGTTTATTACTCATATTAATTCGAATACAATTTGTTTATTTAGATACGATTCGTTTAGACACGATTATTCATTTAAGATCCTATTATTCGTTTAAGACACGAACACGATTCGTGTAACTTAGTAATTATCATTGAGGTCTTTAAAATATTAAAAATAATATATTTTATCAAACATAATATATATTTAATAACTATATGCTTATATTAGGAGTTGTTTATAATAAATAAATTTATATTACATATTTTTTTAAATTTATTAAAATATATTCGTTAAGGATACGATTATTCGTTTATGATACGATTATTTGTTTAAGACACAATTATTCGTTTATTCGTTTAAGACATGACTATTAATTTATTCGTTTAATTAATCGTGTCTTGCATGTTAAACACGCATACGATACGAATAATAATCGTGTCTGACACAAATACGACACGATTATTATTCGTATCAAGATTCTAAATTCAAATCTGTTTAATGACACCGAATTTGTATCGAATAATCGTATCGTGTCCCAAATTGCCACCTCTAATCAAAAGGGTGATATATATTAATTAAGCAACTTTTCTATCCAGCTGTGGTTTTAGCAAATCTCAAGAGAGGTATGTGAAAATATTCTTTTTATTTTATGATAAGAAATTTTTTTATAACAATACTAAAAATAGAAAAAAGAAAGTAAAAAATTATAAATTATATTTTTGTTAGTACGTATTTTATTTTAGACCTTTCAATTTCATATTTAACAAGCATAAAAATATGGAATCTTTTTGCTTTCTCTCCTCTTTTTTTTAACATTCAATTTTTAAAGTAAAAAGAAATTTAAATTAACTTTTTTAAAAAATAAAATAAGTAAATAAAGACTTAAATCCTTAATCTCATACTTAATAATTTTAGGTTTAAGCAATTAGTGAGAGCCCTATATATATATATATATATATATATATATATATATATATATTTTGAACTATTACAAATCTACTAGTATTTAAACTAGATTCTTACTGGTATTTACAATTAGGGATCTACTGGAATTTAATTGGGAAGATATTAGACAGTTGTAGGACACCCAACATCTAGAGGACGACCCAGATATCCCTAGGGAAGATTCCACAATTTGTGGGACAACCTTGCCTTTTGACAAGGTTCGAAGACTTGCCCTCCCAATGGGAGGGCAAGTCCTCTAGTCACTGAGACTTTGCCTCAGTGGTTGAGAGCCCTATATTTTTATACATATGAGATTGAATATGACACATATAATTATATATAATTAATATACCATGTATATATTACTATATTGGTTGGAATGATAATATATTCTATTAAATATATTTTAGGTTTAACAAAAAAAATCTAAATAGTAACAATGAGAAAAAAATTACCTAATTAACAATAAATTTAAATAAAAAACTCATTAAGAACATATAATATTTTCTAATTTTTTATATTAACATACAAAATAAAATATATGAAATATGATACAAACAATGATTTTTTTTTTAAAAAAAACTTATATTCAAAACATAATAAATTTATTTTTTCAACAATAAATTGAAATGAAAAGAATTAAAAAATAAAATTGTTCAATCTCTTCTCTTTCTCGCTGTTTCTTTCTCCTTTCTCTGCTTGTGTTTCCTTTCTTTTTCTTGACATTTATTATTACTTTTAGGGATAAAATCGTAAGATACCTCAACAGGTTAAAAATTAACATCAAAGTTGCAATGTTAGGGAATAAATTGTATTTTGAAACAATGGGGATGTAAGTGATAAAAGACAAAATTTAGAGAAAAAATTAATATTTTTTTATTAATATATAACAAATTTATTTTTTTATAATATACTTTTACTTTTATTATTTTACTTATATTTTAGGTATATATAAATTTATTTTATCTAAATCAAATATAATCATAAATATCATATTATGCTTGTGTTGTAAAACAAATAAAATTTATAAATTCATAGTTTATTAGTAAGCTGAGATTAATTTATGCTTTACTTTTATATAATTTTAAATATTTAATTAATATTTAAAAAAATTGAATTTTTTTTTAAAGAAAATGAAATCTGAAAATATAAATTGGAAATCGTTTTCCTTTGTCTCCCATTTTTATAGTAGTTAATTTCTTTTTTAAGAGAAAAATAAATTTAAAAGAATTTAAACTAAAAAAATGAAAAAATTTTCCCTTCACTACTATTTTTTAGCAATCAATTTTTTTATGTAGGAAATTTAAAAAAATAATTTTTTTTACAAAAAGTTCAATACATGAAAGTCAATCACAACATGACATGCAGCATGCTTGAGTTGTTAATTTTTTAATTAGTCTATTAAAATATTCTAAGCATGTCTTAATCTTTACAAATTGATCGGTGGCATCAAATTTAAAATTACTCTATTAAATCCTAAATTAGATTTGTAGGCTAGGCCATAATGAATTACGAATCCAATTGTTATGTCTTCAAAGTTCAAACCATTACAAGTCAGCGTCGGGTTACCGGCCTTCTAAAAGGAATATCCCTTCGCGAAGGCTGTGCCATTTGCCACAGCGAAATCCACAGTCCGAAGATGAGCGTTGTGGACTTTTTCTTTATATGTCTCCAGTTCAATTTTAACTTGATCAAGTTCTCCTTTTATGTTTGAAGCCCTCACTCCATCAATGAGGGCGTAAAAATTACTCTGGTGCTTTGTCAAGGTGTAGTTACTAACAAAGGGCACTTTTGAAAAACAATTTCTTACAACTGTTTCTGTAAAAAGCTATGCAACAATTTCATTCGCTAGAAGAATGAATATAACAGAAGGTTATGTAAGAAAACAGTGTGATGTTAGCCAACATCAACACAATTCGGACAGATAATAATGTTGAACTTAACATTAGATACCAGGAGCATTGATTTTCTCTTTGCGTATTCTCTTGCTATTTAGTTCCACTTCTTCCTCATCAGAACTTTGACTCCCGTGCGCCCCTGATCATGGTAGATTGACCTAAGATGGAATTTCCTTCTTCTTCAATGGGGGCAGCAAGTTTCTCAGTAAAAAAATTGGATTGGGTATAGGAGGGATTTGCACATAATGGAGACACCCCAACAACATTTCACCTGGCAACTGTTTTCTAGAACAAGAGTGAAGTGAAATGAGGCAACGGTTTGATCAGCATCAGGTAGCAAAACATCCAAGCAGGGATCATATCCAAGCGAGACATGATCCGAGTAACAAATCTTCAATCTATGATGAGAAAGCAAACCCAGTTACCACTTTGGTTTCAGAGATAGAGTTTACTGGTTTCAAAATTGCATGCACCGACATCAAAAAACTTCTTCAAATGCAATAACAATAGAAGGAGCTAATCCCAGAGCTGACTAGTTATCGAAGATCATAAACTTGGATAGCTGAACCAATCGGGAAGTCCACTTCCAAGTAAAGAAATGCTGAATTGAGGTGGTGCATCAAATGCCTGAAAAAGTTGCGAAGAGTATCATTAAGGGAATGAAATATATATGTTGAGAGATTATTTTGCATTCACTATTATGTTGTCAAACCAAAACTAATTGAAGATATTGAAGCCAGATATCTGAATCTAACATACATGGAAATCTGAACTCCAAAACTTGGAAAACAATAAGAAAATTACAACTCACAGAAGTCGTCAATCCAAGATCAAATATATTGTTTTGAACCCAACGCCATCGCAATATTCTTTTGAAAGTTGAAACTATCAAACAAACAATTTTGAAATAGATACGTTGCCAGATCCTACAAGAAAAAGTTGTAAAGAACATCATTGGTTTCAGAAAAATATAAAATCTTATAGGAGTTAAGTAATTAAGAAAACATAACAAAACTGCATCATGGTATATTCATTTTATGAAATGTTAAATCATTGATTACAAATTAATGTCCAAGTTTCTATCAATCTGCTATATATATTATCTCCAGAAAATCGAAATGAATTGAAACTGAGAGCTAATGGAAGACTAAATTATCAGACAAGAAGTAAAATAGTAAATACAAATTAAGCTGTTCAACGTTTGGTTTTCGTTACAAATGGCCTCAAGTTAATTACTCTGTTGATTATCATCAGCAACACAATTTAAAATTCCCTGCAAATCGTTTAAGCATATGTTGAGAAAAACAACAGGTTATATTATATACAATGCAGTGTTCTGCGTTTTTATTGAATATCAACGAATGAAGAAAGAATATAAATAGTGAGAAAGCATAAATACTAACCTTTCGGGTGTGCTCCTGGGATCCTCTTGGAATAGACTTTTGTCGGCCAATTTTTTCAAGTTGTTTCATCTGGAATTTCTCGGTGACAAAGCAAGAATCATCATCTAATCCAGCACTCTTTTATACTGCAAAAAATATATGACAAGAAAAATAAGACAATAATGCAGGAAGGCATACATACTTGTAGTACACAAGATGCTCTATTTGAATGCCTCCTATCAAAATCCATGAGATGTTAAACTTGCTTCACTGAGTTAAAAAAAAAATTGAAGAAATCAAGATAAGAAACACAACAGAATCTATCGGTCACAAGATGTGGTTAGAAGTTAACGAACCATTACTTATTGATTTGTTTTAGCCATTACAGGCTCTGTCTCTCTGGTAAGCCCCATAAATCTGATTCAGTTCTTCTCCGACAAGAATTTGGAAATCCATGCAATTACCAAGTCCGAATCCCAGGAGATGCCGAGACCAAAAATAGAAATATTATATGCTTCAAAATCAATAATTATAAAAGAAAGATATATAATCTCAGTAAGACGTACGCATCTATCCTATCTAAGGCTTGCTTTAAGAGATCGTTGATGTGGAGGAATCAAAATCTATAAGTTACTCCTCTGGCATGAGTAGCAAAGCTAGCTCTGCATATCAATTGATAACAACATATGAAATCATACAATATTGTCCTTATTTGCTTTTTATTGAACATCAAGCAATTAAATTTTTAAGAAAGCAACTAACTCTAAACTTAGCTTCCAAGTAACAAATCAAAAGCGTCTCTTCTCACCTCAATCTTGGTTCAAATTGCACAATGCTCCCATGGATGCCACAAACCAATACATTTACCGCAACACAATACAAGCTGACGGTCCTGTGTAAGATTAATAGTGCAAAATAATGCAAAATCCTTGAGATGAGAAGAAAATCCTTCCATACTGCAAAATATATATGACAAGATAATAAAAAATGAAGGCATATATACTTACACACGTGATGATATATTGATTGGCCAACAAGGTAGCCTTTTGTTAAAATCCTTGAGATTTTAAACTTGCTTCACTGCATTAAAAAACAATGAAAGAAATTAAATAAAATCAAAATAAGAAACACAGCAGAATCAATCAGTTTTTGACTGTATATATTTGAAATGATACACAGCTTGGCAAAAACTGGTGCAGATGAAGATGAAGACAAGCCAAGATCACTTTTTATGCCCCAAAATTCATCACTCACTCTCTTCACACTTCATCCAAAATTTTCAAGTTGTTCATCCAGAAAATTTCTTGGTACAAAGAAAGAATCATCAGCTGATCTACTACTCTTCCATACTGCAAAGTATATATGTCATGAAAATTATGAATTAATAATGGAAAGGAGAAAAAGAATATTATATATATATGTATGTATATGTATGTATGTATATATAAAGAGAGAGAGGGGGAGAGAGAAAGACTCACGGTAACATAGGATGCTATATTTAATTGATTGCCAATCAAGTAGCCTTTTGCTAAGTTTGCTTCACTGCATTTAAATAATGAAAGAAACAAGGAAAAATTAATTAATTAAGAAACACAATGCACAAAATTAATAAGTTAATTAGTTAATAGCGTAAGCAGTACTTACTGATTTGATTTCGTCTCTTTCATCTATATAAATTAAATTGAACACTGCAATGACAGAAAAATATAAATTTTTTTAATATCTTATTGCATGATTTCATAAGAATAAAAATAGAAAGCTTAAACACATATTAAGTTGTGTTTTTTGTTCATCAGTTGTCCTTTGTTGATCATCAGTAACATATCTAGCATGATTAATAGTAAAAATTCTGAAAACAGGACTGGTGTAAATATTAATTATGAAAATATTTGAGATCTCTGATTGTTGATCACACTATATGTTTGGAATCAAGAAAAATGTGTGTAGAATCTTTTAGCTTAAACGGAGTAGAAATTGCCACCCGATCGTCCACTTGATCGAAACTGTGAAAGACTGAAAATAGTGTTTTCCAATTTTCACGGCTGCACACAAAAATTTTACATACATGCCTCTAATTCAGTAACCAAAAACCTTAAAAGAATGTTCTGCTTGTCATGAATTCATCACTGTCCGATGAATAAAAAGTTTGTAAAGGGACATATAATATTATAATAGAGAAAGACAGCTTTTGCTTTGCGGAGAGAGTTGGTGGCTTGTAGACAGAATAGGATGGTCTATTGACTGTAGAGACAATGTGAGTGTGTTATAGAATCAATGAAGCAAAAAGGAGAAAAAAGTCTAAAATATAAATACTTTAATAAAGATTTAAAAAAAATTATGGGGACTGGGATGCATATTATTTAATTTAATTTTACTTGTTTTTTGGTATTTGTTTATATAATATTATGAAGAAAAAGAACTTAAGCAACCTATTTGAATTTGTGAATCCGAATCTTATTATCTCTTGTATTGGAGATCCTAATTAAAAAGTTTTTTCGCTCCATATACCATCACAAGTAAGTTTTATAATTTTCATACATGACTTTTTTTCTTTTTATTAAAAGGTTCTATTGGTTTGAAAATCAATTACTATAGTCATGTTTTACTTAAACTTTATAGGAACCATTGAACGTTGCTGATAATGAATCCTTATACAAAATTTGTCTATTCTTTGGATTCACTTGGACACGATTGATCGTTATGAAATTAAAGATATTGTTAATAGGTAAGTCATATATAGGTGTTTTATTATATTTATTTTCATCCAAATCTTTTATACTATTTTATTCATTAATGATTGATATTCATTTATCTTTTACGAATTGCAATAGCCCACAAGCAACTAATAATTCATAAAACTCCGATTTAGAAGATAGTAATGGTAACTAATTATTATATATTGAAGAAGAAAGCATTATTTTCTTTTATATTTTTATTGATATTTTCTATTTAACAATTTTTTAAAACTACTTGTAGTGTCCTAAACGGCTCTGCAATTTTTTAATGTATTAAAGTTCATGAGAGATATAATTACAAATCCATATATGCCTATTATATAAAAGGTAACAATATTTTATATATTATATATTGTAAGTTTTTCTCGTTTGATTCACATGATAAATATTATATTAATAAGATTAAAAAATAACTATCCACTACTCTTCCTATTAATATTATTTTTATTATTCACTATCTTATTCAAAGGTTAATGCTATAATATTTGAATATTTTATTGTGGTTTCATTTGAATTAGCATTATGTTGCCACTATATTCATTCAAATATTTATTTATTTTGATGCTATATTTTGTTAACCATCAAAGATTAAATGGTATAATTAAAATATTACATGCACTTAGATATATTTTCTTTCATGCAATATGTCATAATCGATATATATGATCTTACATAATTTGATTTGAATTATTAATATATACTTTTGAGAATTATAAATTCTCATAAAGTATATATACTTTACCAAATAACGGTTAAACAAACTATGTTAATATAGCAATTTAATTATATATATCAATTTCTTTGTATTTCTATTTAATCTATTGGTTTTTTATATTGTTTTATTGGATATTCTTGTTTTCTAATAATCTATATGTTGATATCTATTCTTTTTCAATATCATAATATCTTAAGAGTAGCTATAACATTTTAAGATATTGTGATATTAATAAAGCAATATGATAATCTTAAAGTACATTTTATCATAAATATTTACTTTCATTTAAATATGTTGCTATTAATTTCTTAATTAATTATTTGGCTCTGTAGGGAGATAATTATTTTAATATTTTAATAGGAATAAGATAGTAAACTTAAATATAATTTTTTCAATACCCATAGACATGCGATTTTAATATTTATCGTTTACTAGTCTTATTAATAAAGTTATGAAGTAGATTCAATGCATTATTTTGCAACCTCTACCCTTATAAAGTTTGAATTTATTAGTATATATTAACATTGGTTAATTTAAATTCAAGTCTTTATATAATAGCATTAAAATATATTTCCTTATTGTTGCAGTTATTCTTGCTTCTTTTCGTAATGATGCATCTTGCATTTTAATGCTTAATGGCGAAAATTATTCTAATTGGAAAGAAAATATTTTCTTTACTTTGGGTCATATGGACCTTGATTTGGCGTTTCCTATAGACGAACCACCATTTCTACTGACTTAAGTATGCCACAAGAAAATGATGAATATGAATGGTGGGAGCGGTTGAATTGCTTAAGCATAATGCTTATAAAGTCTCATGTATGTAAAAGCATTAGTTATTCTATACCTGAATGCTCAAAGGTGAAAGAATATATAAAGGCCATAGAAGAACAATTTGTGACTTTTGATAAGACATTGGCCAATACTTTAATGAAAAAACTTCCAGGCAAAACTTTTGATCAATCTAAAACTGTACGTGATCATATAATGGAAATAAGAGATATTACTGCACAACTTAAAACTTTAAAGGTTGAGATTTCTAATTCTTTTCTTTTTCATTTTATTCTTAACTCTCTTCCCAATAAATATGGACCTTTTAAAATATCTTATAACCCACATAAAGAAAATTGGTCCATAAATAAGCTTTTAAATATGTGTGTTCAAGAGGAAGAATGATTAAAACAAGAAAAGGTGGAAAGTGCTCATTTGGCAACTCAAGGAAATATCAAAAAGGGTGGTGATGCCTCCCAATTTAAAAAGAAGGGAACAAGCCATCGAGCCAGCAAGGTAACAAGGTAGCACACTTCTTTTGCAAGAAAAAAGGGCATATGAAGAAAAACTGCTTAAAATACACAAAATGGCTTGAAAAGAAAGGTAACTTCTTATCCTTAGTGTGTCGTGAATCATTTTTTGTTGATGCTCTTTATAATACATGGTGGATTGATTCGGGTACTTCAATCTATATTGTTAATACTATGTAAGGCTTTCTCAGCCTAAGGAAGTCTAAGGGAAATGAAAAAGGCATCTACTCAGGCAATGCATTCAAAAATTGAAGCTGTGGGAACTTTTAGACTTATTTTAAAGTTTGGTTTCAATTTACAAAGAAATTTTTTATGTTCCGTCATTTTTCAAAAATTTGGTTTCTATTTCAAGACTTGTTGTTTTGGGTTATAGTTTTTATTTGAGAATAAAATTTTTAGTACCTTTAAAAATAAAAATTTTATTGGTGATGGAGTATTAGTTGATGGTCTATATAAAATAAATTTAAATCCCACTTATGAATGCAATTATTTAAATATGCATGGTAAATTATGATACTAAACGAAACATCATAAATGAGAATTCTTCTTTTCTATGGCATAGAAGATTAGGACATATCTCTATAGAAAGAATTAAAAGGCTAGTAAATTATGGAGTCTTAAAAACTCTTGATTTTACCGACTTTGAGATATGAGTAGATTGTATTAAAGGAAAAAAAGCCAACAAGAATTCTAAAAATGCGAAAAAAAGTTAAAAAATTCTTAAAATTGTACACACTAACATATGTGAGACTTTTTCTACTCCTTGTCTAAATGGTTAGATATATTTTATCTCATTTATTAATGACCATATCGGATTTATGTATCTTTTGTCTTTTGTTTGACAAATCAAAAGCATTAGATGCTTTCAAAGTCTATAAGGCTGAGGTAGAGAAACAAAAGGAAAAGAGAATAAAAATCATAAGATCAAACAAGGGTGGTGAATTTTATGGGAGATACATAGGAAAAGGACAAATGCCAAGTCCATTTGGCAAATTTCTTGAGTAAGAAGGTATTATTACTCAATATTTGATGCCAGACACACCAAAACAAAATGGTGTAGCTGAAAGAAGAAATCAAACATTAATAAACATGGTAAAAAGTATGATTAGTGATTATAATCTTCCATTATCCTTATGGAGTGAAGTCTTAAAAATACCAGTGTATATTTTAAATAGAGTTCCATCCAAGGAAATTATGAAAACTCCATTTGAGTTATAGAATGGATGAAAGCCAAGTTTAAATTATTTTGATAAGTGCGTAAAAATCGTGCTTATCATGTACTCTTAGACTTGATTTGTTTGTTTAATCTTCAAATTTCATTAGCATTTGATGTGTTTTAGTTACATTGTGCAGAAAATGAGAGAATTGGCCATCTAAAATGAAATGGATTCGAAAACGATAAATTCAACTCGAAAACAAAGTTGATCGGGGACCAAAACGCAAGAGATGTACGAACCAAAATGCAACAAAATGAGGACCGAAATGCAGAATATCAAAACAAGGGGTCAAATTAATTATAATCAAAGACAAGGGGGTCCAATTGATATTTGCTACAAACAACCATTTTGGCCCGAATTAGGTGCGACACGCATTTTGGCCCAAGGCAGAAAGGGGGGCGTGACCGCACAATACTTGCCTCCTCATACTCCCCACGCCATTTTGAACGCCCTTGCACCTATTGGACGTATTTTGGACGATTTTGAGGTCTAATCTGAGCTCTATATTCATGGTTTGATGGCTTGATTTAGCTAAAATTTATGGTTACATATTATGAAGAGGGGAGAAAATGAGGGCAACTTTTGGAAAGGGTTTGGCTTGGAAGAAAAGAAAATGAGAGAAAACTTATAAAGAGAAAGAGGAATTGGAAGACTTTGGGAAGCTTCAAGTATGAATTTCTTAAGATTAAAACTCTTCTAATCTAGTTTTTACCTCTTTCTCTTGTTTAAATTTTTGTCTTGAATTGAACAATATTGTAATTAATGAGATTATGTAATTAATTGTTGAATTCTTGAGTTTTGAATTTGAACTCTATTTAATGAGTGGCTAGACTTGTTTTATAGGGTAATGATTTAATTTATTTGAGGCATCCAATTTATGATATTATGTTGTTCACTTGGATTGGATATTTAGTGTTGAGTATTTATCATGATAATTAATGCTTTTAAATATTTTGTCAGTATTTGAATGAATTGTGGATTGATAGGAACTGAGAAGTGAATATCATATCTAGACCATGTGATATATGCTATAAATTGCATATTAAATAGAGATGTACTAATATGGTTTACATAGTTTAATTAAAAATTATCACTAATTTCATTTAATTAAATTTAAATAGAGATATGTGAATTATTCAGTGCGAAGTAGGTTCGGTTGATCTCAAGAGAGACTGTCAAATAAATTAGGATAATTAACTAGCAACACAGGTATTAAATCAGAATAATGTAGATTAAAGAATTGGATGCGACCAAATACGATAAAATCATTAACCCTAAATCTTTTCATTAGTTGAATCTTTTAATTAATTTACTTAGTGGTCTATTTTAATTTCGCAATCAAAATTATTTCGATTTCTTCAGATAAATTTGTTACTTATAATCACCTTAAATAATTACAGGATTAATATTTTTCGTAGGATCGACATCCTCTTATCATTTTATTACTTGCTTGCGACATGTGCACGTGTGTTCGTTAAAATACGCAACACATTTAAACATATAGGGTTGTCTTGACTAATAACATAACTAGATAAGGTAAAAACATAACATGTCAACAATCTTGTTCTGTTTTGATCTTCTGTTAAATCAGAATCCATATAACCTATTAACTAACTTGATATTCGCTTATTGAATACGAGTCCTGTATGACTAGTACTTTCAAATATCGTAATATCTACTTCACAACTTTATTGTGTTCTTTTTTAGGAGAATCATACAGCTACTCATTACACTCACTGCATGAGCTAGATCAGGTCTAGTACAAATCATAGCATACGTTATACTTCCAACTCTATTGGAATAAGGAACATGCCTTGTGTACTTCATCTCCTCCATTGTTGTGGGTGACAAGTTTGCAGACAATCTAAAATGAGTTGCTAATGGTGTACTCATAGGCTAGTAGTTACTCATGTTAAACCTGTCAAGAACTTTCTTAACATAGCTCTGTTGTGATGCTAAAAAGATATGAATTTGTTTTCTAGGTTATTTTCATTCACCATTCAAATGTATATCTCTTGTGTTAGAATTCTTATTTCTTCTTCAGGAACAATATGAATTATTGATATGCATATAAAAGCATCCTACAACGAATCAAGAAATTGAAATGTTTAGTTGCTTAGTCAACATTAATTTTTTGAGGTTATGATGAATATATTTTTCAAATTCAAACACGTAAAGAAACTTTGTGCACCCAAGAAGAATTTAGTAATCATCTACACGTCAAACCAAATCTAAAGAATAAATTTTTGCAAAGTCATAACCTACAAATAACAAAGAAAACTACTAAAACTAGAATCCTAAGCAACATATTTACCCTAGCAACTCCAGGCCTTGCATAGAAGCATATATGCATACACAAAAAACTCCAGGCCTTACACAGAAACATATATGAACACACAAAAAACATTCTTTCAAAGTAAAATTAGAAGCTTCCATCAATATATTTAGAAAAGATAGTAGTAGAACACTAATGTTGCTTATTTTTGTTTCCCTTCACTGAGTACTAGTGAGAATGCTACAAGTTTTATTTTAATACATAAGTGTAGGTTGTCTTGAGTAATAAAGATTCGCGAGTTCGAGTGTCGGTCCACAGAGAATTAGTTATATTAAGTCCACAAGTCCAAAGGCCCAAATATTACGAATATAAATTGAGTTTCTTTCCTTGCTAAATTTAAATTCACTATTATTAGATATTAAGACATTAGGCATCCATTTTAATGATATGTATAGAAATTATCCTTAATCCATTTAACAAAATTATTAATTAAAAGAAATGATCTTAATTGGATGATGAATAACATTTACGCCCAAAGAAATCAAAAGACTTACCTTTGAATTGATGGTGAAAAACTATAGGTTGCCTTACTTTTGATATGGAAAAAACATCAAAACATTCAATGTACCATTTGTTAATAATGAATCAAGGTTTCTAATAAACCAAAATCACTTGCAAATTATAGTACTCAATCAATAAAAAATTTGACAATGAAGTACAAAAGAAATTATCAAAGAACAAAATTATACAACTATCAAAAGTTCAACCTTAACTCTAATTACGAAATTAGAAATACATTATGTGAAAAAAATATGAAGAAGAAGAGATGAAAGTATTCAGAGAATACAAGCTGCCTCAAACTTTCAAAACCAAGGTTTATATAAACAAGATGAAAGAGAATTCACAATGTGAATACATACAAGTGGCATGTTTCATCATAGCATTATCTTCCATATTAAGAAGCACTTTTGCCTATCGTCCCCTCTAAATTAGAGCAATATTTCTTCTTGAAAGATATGGCCCTATGAATAATCTTTCCAATTCTTTATGAATCATGGCATTTAGACATGTGTAGTGGGAGTTATACTTAAAATACTAATGCATGTTCAAATGAAAATGTTGACAGCTACTGTTTGAATGATAATCATTTTTCTGGATGCATGAATTAGAACTTTTGCATAACATAAAAGTTGTAGTTGCCTCTCTCATGGTTCATTTGCTTCAAGAAATAACACAATTGGTGTATGGGGAAAAATATATGCCCAAAATACAGAAGGATATTCATTGTCAAAGTTGCAAATGGTAGGACTATGTTCTATTGTATTGCTTCAAATATTTGGTGATGAACCATTTCGAATATAGAAATGACCTTTGAATATGAATTTTGATACATTGAGTCAGCTTCCATTTACAATAAAAATTATTACTTTTGGAGGTGGATAGACAATGATATGATCATTAGACTAATTGATGCTCAAGTAGAAAATATGTTGTTGACCATTTGGTTCTTTTTTAATTGCAATTTGATCTTCCTTTCACCTATACACAAAATACACCACATTATTATTTCAACATAAGTATTGTATACATGTCAAGTTACACAATTATACCTATTTGCATGTAATTGAGATCTAGATCATGAAAACATGCAAATTAAAATTGTAACAATAAAATTCACAATTTTTGCACAAAAAAGGACTTTAAATTAAATAGTAATGCAATAGTGTCTTCTAAAATATATTTGAAAGATATATTTTTAGACACTTATCACACCCCCTAACTAACATTTTGCTAGTCCCTAGCAAATTATGTGGTGAACAATATCAAAATTTTCAAGGTTGCTGCTCATAATGCTTTTTTTTTTTACAATAAAACAAAACTAAAGTAATGAGCAATATTCAAAGATAAGACAAAAATCACTTCCATATCAACTATAATTACATGCTGAGTTAGAGAAGTATAAGAAAACATTTGTCATCAAAGCTATATTATTGTTAGAACACATGCCAATCACCTTATCACAAATATGAATGACATTTTCAAAAGAAAATATACTCCATAAAGTTAAGGATAATGTCACTCATTCAATATGGAATGATGAGAATAAAACAATAATAACTCAAATTTCACACCCCAATTAAAAGAAAATATTGGCCTCAAATTTTGGGATAAAGATAAATGATCAAAATGAATAATCAACAAAATATCTCAAGATCTTTCTTTTCTAGAGCTATATTATTCAGCCCTTATTATTAGTATCTATTTCAAACTAAAATTTCTTAAAATCAAGGACTTTTATTAGGTTGCAACGTAGGAATGAGACAAGGTTGAAAAGAAATGAGAGATAAAGGTAAACAAAATCATATGTTTCGGAAAATAGATATCTTAAACATAATAAGATGGTATATCAACAGCTCTCTCTCTTTTTTTTTTTGGAAGAGAAATAATTTAAATACTTTCATTTTTTTAATTTTCTTTTCCTTTAATGCAAAAGTATATGAATATCTTTGAACACTTCTTCCTTTTCCCTTTTTTTTCACCATCCTTTTTCTTTGAAATGTAAACTCTTCTCAAACATAAAATTGTAGTAGATAACAAAAAGAAAAAGGTTAAAAATTCATAAGTAGAATTGGGTATGGTAAATAGGCTAACAAATAAAAATTCTTTTATTCATTAGCTTAAATGGTTTACTAAAGGAAAAACAAGTTAAAAGATAAACTTGAAAGGCTCTGACGGATCAAAGAATAGCTACCATATCAACTAGCTTAATGAATTTCAAATATAGCAACACATTTTGTTTTTGAAGTATTAGTTAAAAATTAAAATTTAGAGATCAATATTAATATCAAGGTTATGCAGAAATTACAGGCCAAACGGTGTACTCTCCAAGGAAAAATAATAGGCTCAAAACTCACTTGGAACAAAATTACTCGGCATGTGACTTTTCCAACAATTAGATTTATTTCATTCCTTATTTATTGCTAAGCAAACATATAATTAAAGAAAACATGATATGATAATTGTCTAAGCATAGGATAACATCCAATAAAAAACTTGGAAATTATGTTTTTTTTTAATAGAAGAAAAAGATAAGAAGACACCTCACCCCCTAATTTAAATGAAACATTGTCCTTAATGTTAAAGACAAGAATAAAAGAAGGGTACATATATTACCTGGAAAGTTAAAGAGGCTTGTACTCTCGATGTTGTAGTCTCCCAAAAAAATAAAACAAAGAAAGAAAGAAAGCAAAAACAACTAACTACTAACACACCAAATAAAAAGAATCAATATTTACAAATAGTTGTGATTGTGGCTCACATCTTCCTCTAGTTTTACGTCTAGTAATGACTTAAATGCCCTCTATGGGTCGAGGATTGGCTTTACATCTAATTTTCTTATAAATTGGCAAACAACGTCTTTTAAAGTCAAATTCCTAAGACTATAACGATCACTTAATTGTGTGTACAAATTAAGAATTAAGACTATAACGATCACGTACAAATTGTGTGTGCAAAGATAGAAAAAGAAGGGGAAGAAAGTATTTTTTTTTTATTTCAGTTATTTTGGGAAACTAAATTAACGACTTAAAAAGCTACAGAGTACCGTTATCCGCCACTTGACTGAGAAAACAACCATAAACAAAAAAAACCAACAAAGAAAGAAAGAGAACACAAAAATAGTAATAACAATAAATACAAAAAATAAACATCAAAAGAAAAAGTATCAAATATAGTAAACAGGCTCATCCAAAGTGCTAGACTCTTGCTCATTATTGAAATTCTCAAAAATGGCTTGAAATGATGTTCATTAACCTTGAAAATATCACCATTTTTTGGATCTTTAATTTCTATTGCACCATGAGGATAAATTATTTTAACAATAAAAGGTCTACCCCATTTGGAATGAAGTTTTCCAGGAAATAAATATAATTTTGAATTATATAGTAGAACTTTTTGTAAAGGTTCAATAGTTTTTCGAGCAATATATTTGTCATAAAATACCTTAATTCGTTCTTTATAAATTTGAGAATTTTCATAGGCTTCATTCCTAATTTCTTCCATTTTATTCAATTGAAGTTTTCTTAATGAATATTCCTTATCTAAATTGAAATTAAACAACTTAATGGTCCAAAATGCTTTATGTTCCAATTCAACAGGTAAATGACAAGCATTTCCAAAAACAAGTCTATAAAAAGACATTTTAAGTGGTGATTTGAATGCAGTACGGTAAGCCCAAAGTACATAAATTAATCTTAAAGACTAATCTTTACGATTTGAATTTACAGTCTTTTTCAAAATGTGTTCGATTTCCCTATTTTCAACTTCAATTTTCTCCGCTTGTTTGTGGGTGATAAGGAGTAGACACTTTATGAGTAATTTCATATTTTTTCATTAAATTCTCAAAAGTTCTATTACAAAAGTGTAAACCCCCATCACTTATTATTGTATGAGGAACTCCAAATCTTGAAAAAAATATTTTCTTTCAAAGATTTTAAAACAATCTTGTGGTCATTAATTTTACAAGTAATGGTCTCAAACCATTTGAAACATAATCAACACTAACTAATATGTACAAGTAGCCAAAAGAAGGTGGAAATAGACCCATGAAATCAATACCCCAACAATAAAAAGTTTCAATAATCAAAATAGAGTTCAATGCATCATATTTCTACGAGTTATCCCTCATAACTTTTGACAGGGGTCACATAATTTACAAAACTCGTAAGTGTCTTTAAAAAGAGTAGGCCAATAAAATCCAAATCGTAAAATTTTGGTAGTAGTTTGCTTGGCATAAAATGATCACCACATGTTTTAGAGTTACAAAAAGAAATAATGATTTGAATTTCATTATCAGGCACACATCGTCTTATGATTTGTTTAGGATAGTATTTAAAAAGATATGGATCATCCCAAAAATAATCCTATACTTGAGAAAGAAATTTCTTTTTGTCTTATGAATTCCAATGAGATGAGATCTATCTTGTAAACCAAGGTAAATTAGAAATACTAAAAAGTTACTTATCTGGAAACATGTCATTTATTGGTGTAATCTCAAATGATTCATCAAATACGAGTCTAAACAAGTGATTAGCAACCACATTTTGTACTATTTTCTTATCTTGAATTGTGAGATCAAATTCTTAGAGTAAAAGGATCCATCCAATGAGTGTAGGTCTAGCATCTTTTTTTTAGAGAAGATATTTCAATGTTGCATGATCACTAGAAACAACAATTGGTAAGCCAACAAGATAAGATCTAAATTTATCCAATGCAAATACTACTGCAAGTAATTCCTTCTCAATGGTAGAATAATTCATTTGAGTACTATTCAAGGTTTTACTAGCATAATAAATTACATAAGGTTTCTTATCTTTTTGTTGTCCTAAAATAGCTCCAACTGCATAATTAGTAGCATTACACATGATTTCAAAAGACAAAGTCCAATCTAGAGGCTACATGATAATAGCAGATGTTAGCATGCTTTTAAGCTTGGTAAAAGCTTCTTGATATGCCTTAATCCACTAAAAAAAATGTCATTTGAGAGGAGATTACACAATTGTTTTGATATAACACCAAAGTCTTTGATAAATCTCCTATAAAAACCAGCATGTCCTAAAAATGATCTAACATCTTTAACAGACTTAGGAATGAAAAAATTGGCAATCAATTAAATTTTAGCTTTGCCTACTATAATTCCTTTGGATGAGACAATATGACCAAGTATAATACCATGTATGAACATAAAATGACATTTTTTTCTAATTAAGCACAAGATTCTTTTCTTTACATCTAATCAAAACTTTTTGCAAATTAGACAAACAATTATCAAATGAATCACCAAACATAGAAAAATCATCCATAAAACTTCAAGAGAACATTCAACCATACATCTTTGAAATATGGCTGGTGCATTACATAAACTAAAAGGCATTCTTCGATATACAAATGTACCAAAAGGACATGTGAATGTGGTGTTTTCTTGATCTTCAGGTGCAATTTTAATTTGATTATACGAAGAATACCCATCTAGAAAATAATAAAATTCATGTCCAACTACCCTTTTTAAAATTTGACCCATGAATGGTAAAGGGAAATGATCTTTCCTAGTCATTGAGTTAAGTTTCCTATAGTCAATGCACATTCTCTAATCAATAGTGGTTCTAGTTGTAATTAATTAATTAATTTTCATTCTTGACCACAGTTACTCTAGATTTTTTAGGTACAATTTGAGTAGAACTTACCCATGTGATATCAAAAATAGAATAAATGATTCCCATATCTAAGAGCTTGAGAACTTCATTTCTCACTAATTCTTTCATATTAGGATTTAGTGTTCATTGCATTTGTGTAGATGGTTTGGCATTATCTTCTAGGTATATCTTGTGAGTGCAAATTAATGAACTAATTCCTTTTATGTTAGCTATAGTCCATCTTCAGGCATTTTTATGCAATCTTTGAATTTCCAACAACTTACTTTCTTGAAGATCATTGAGTTTAGAAGAAATTAGCACCGAAAATGTTTCATTTGCACCCAAGTAAGCATATTTGAGATTAGATGGTAGCGGTTTCAAAACAAGCTTTGGTGGTTGAACACTTGATGGAAAAAGTGCATCATTGTGTTGTGGTAATTCTTCAAACCTTGGTTTCTATCCATCCTCGTTTACCACTTAAAAAGAATCAAACAAAGGAGAAATATGTGAGACTTTATAATTTTCATCAAATTCAAATTGAGTAGAATTAGTCAAACAAACTTCCAAAGAGTCAAAAAATGAAGAGATGGGAGGTCGATCATAAACAAGTTCTTCAATGAAGTCTACCACGTGAGTTTCAATATCATGCCCAGGTTGTTTGCAAATGTTAAGAACATTTAATTCCATTATCATGTTTCCAAATGAAAGTTTCAAAACACCATTTCTACAATTGATTAATGCATTAGACATGACAACAAATGGATGACCAAGAATGATAGAAATTTGAATGTTTAAGTTAAAAACAGGTTGTGTGTCCAAAACAACAAAATCAACTGAAAAATAGAACTTATCTATTTGGGACAACATATGTTCAATTATCCTTTTTGGTATTTTCAGAGAATGATCAGCAAGTTGAAGTGTTATTAAGGTAGGTTTACACTCACCTAAACCTAATTGCTCATATACATAATAAGGTAAAAGATTAACACTTGCACCAAGATCAAGCAATGCACGTTCTATCCTAAATTTTCCAATCATGCAAAAAATTGTTGGATAACTAGGATCTTTATATGTTGGTGGAGTGTTTTGTTGAATGATTGAACTAACATTCTCAGTTGAAAAAGTTTTCTTTTGTACATTAAGCTTCCTTTTAATTGTGCACAAATCTTTCAAGAATCTAGCTTAAGAAGGAACTTGCTTAATTGCATCTAACAAAGGAATATTGATTTTGACTTGCTTGAAAAGTTCAAAAATTTCAGAATTATGATTCAACTTTTGGATCGGTTGATGTTTTTGAGGAAAAGGGGTAGGAATAAGGCATTTTTCAACATCACACAACTTAGACTCATCATTCTTTTTATCGCTAACTAATTATGATTGTTCATTAGAATCATTTTCCTTTGAAAGAATGGTTTTATCAATGATCTTACAACTTCAAAGAGTTATGTAGAATTGGCAATCTCAGGTTCTGTGCCACTTGAATTAGAATCACTCACATTAAATTGACTTGCAGGATTTGGTTGTGGTTGGGCAAGAAATTTACCTTTCTCTTGAACACTCAAAGATGAAGTCAATTTTGAAAGTTTATTCTTAATGTCATTTATGGCTTGTGATGTTTGATTGTTTATGCTTGTTTGCCCTTGCGTGAATGCTTGCAATGTTTCCTCAAGGGTTTTTGAATGTGATGAATGATATGGTGGGAAATTTGAGGGTCTTCGGGGAGGTAGATGGTCATTATGCTCATTTTTCCAACTAAATTTTGGATGATTTCTCCACCCAAGATTGTACATTTTAGAATATAGAGAATGAGATGGAAAAAGACTTTTTAAAAGTATTCATAGAATTTTCTTGGTCATGAGACATTTCTTTAAAAATTGGAACATTTGAGCAATCTTGAGTGTAATGTCCCATGACTTCACAAATTAAACATACTTCATCATTATGCACAAATTTGGCTTCTTTCACTTTCCTTAATTCCATGGCTTCAATCTTTCTAGTTAAATTAGTAACTCTAACACTTGGATCATCTTCTTGACTCAAGTTATATTTGCCTCCACTAGAACTAGCAAAATTATATCTAATTGAATTTTCTAAAGAACTAGTGGTTTGCCAAGATTGAGAGTTTTTAGCCAAATGATCTAAATACTCTAAAACTTCTTCAAGATCTTTATATAAAAATTCACAATTATACATTGTTTCAAAAAAATTGTTTTGTCTATGGTATTAACCCTTCATAAAAGAGGCTTATCATTCTCCATTTTTCAAAACCATGGTGTAGGCATGAATTTAATAAGTCCTTAAATCTTTCCAAACTTTGAAAATAGGTTTTATTTGCTTTTTGACAAAAGTTTTGGATTTGTCTCTTGAAAGCATTTGTTTTATGTGTTGGAAAAAATTTCTTTAAGAACTCAATTTGCATTTCTTGCCATATGTCTATAGATCTAGGTCCCAATGAATTAAGCCATGTTTTTGCTTTTTCTTTTCAAGAAAAAGGAAACACTTTTAGCCTAATTAATTTTTCACTACATGTTTGATCAGTAAATGTGGCACATACTTCCTCAAATTCTTTTAGGTGCAAATGAGGACTTTTAGACTCTAAGCCATGGAAATTAGGAAGTAAAGGAATCATACTAGACATAAAATTATAATTATTTGCATTAAGAGGAAAAATAAAGAATGAAGGAGATGAATTTCGAGGAGGTTGTAAGTATTCATGCATAGTTCGAACATGTGGATTTTATTTTTCTCGTGTACACTTTCATTTTCAGCCATGGTGTTTGATGTGTGTGAATTGAAGATGAATCAAACAAATTACCAAAGAAGGTTTTAGAATTACCTTTCACCAAGCGACGAGAGTGAGGATCATGATACCACCCAAGCATAAATTAAATAAAATAGAATTCAACAACAATAATAGTAAATAAACAAACAAAATATTAGAACAATAATAATACAAATAAAGAGAAAAGAGGCGGTACAACCTTCCTCTTGAAAAAACTAAAACAATTATAAAATAATAATATAATAACTAACAAAATAGTAGAACCAACCATATGCTAAACAAAGAAAACAAGTAAACTAGTCTTATAATAAAATATATTACAACATTAATTCAAACACAATAAATGATAAATAAAAGATAAAAATGGGCAATAAACTAAAATACTACTATTACCTAATTTAGAATACTTAGTTAATAGTAGTATTTTAGTTTATACAAATGAGCGTCCCAGTTAAATAAAACTAAGAAATATAAATAACAAGAAAAAAAATGTTAGAGATAAATGTTAGGGTTAGAGTTACTAAAATGAAAGTAAATTACAACAAGTAAACTTTATACAAACCAAACTTTCTCGATAATAGTGCTAAAAATTTGCTACAATTTTTAGATTATAATACCCAAGTGTAAGTTGTCTCAAGTACTAAAGATTCGGGGTTTCGAGTGTTAGTCCATAAGGAATAGGATATATTAAGTCTACAAGTCCAAAGGTCCAAATATTACACAAATAGATTGAATTTCTTTCCATGTTAAATTTAAATTCACTATTATTATATATTAGGGCATTAGAGATGCATTTTAAAGATATGTATATAAATTGTTCTTGATCCTTTTTTCTTTTTTACACAATTAAGAATTAAAAGAAATGATCTTAATTGGATGATGAAAAACGTTTAAGCCTAAAGAAATCAAAACACTTATCTTTGAATTAATAGTGAAAAACTATAGGTTGCCTTGCTCTTGATATGTAAAAAACATCTAAGCATTCAATGTACTATTTGTTAACAATGAATCAAGGTTTCTAACAAACTAAAATCACTAGCAAATTATAGTACTCAATCAATAGAAAGATTGACAATGAAGTACAAAAGAAAGGATCAAAGAACAAAATTATACAATCATCAAAAGTTCACCCTTAACTCTAATTACGAAATTAGAAATAAATTATGTGAAGAAAATATGAAGAAGAAGAGATGAAAGTATTCAGAGAATACAAGCTGCCTTAAACTTTCAAAACCAAAGTTTATATAGAAAAGATGAAAGAGAATTCACACATGTGAATACATGGAAGTGGCATTTTTCATCATAGCATTATCTTCAACATTGAGAAGCATTTTTGACTGCCGTCCACTCCAAATTAGAGAAAACTATCTTCTTCAAAGATATGGCCCATGAATAATATTTCCAATGCTTCGAATTAAAATGTTGATGATCGCAACTATGCTAACCACGAGTGTACGGGTCGTATCAAGTAATAAAGTGATAAGAAAAGATATCGTCTCACAAGAATTGAGATTCAAATTAACTACTAAGTACTATAGTTCAGAAGGCTAATTTTATCTAAGCAAACTATATTGATTAATTGTAATGGAAAATAAACTAAAATGCTACTATTAACTAGTGTAGAATAGAAATCGAGTTTAAGAATACATAAAATGATGAAATATGCAAGGATGAATTACCTAGGATCTTGATTTTGCTTATCCATCACTACATTTCTCTTAATGGGCCGTTATTAAAGCATTTTAGTCTAAGTCACTAATCACAAGATTGAAACCAAATTTCACACCTCTTCCGAGCGTAAATCAAAGTTTTACGCATAATGACTCAAGTTGATATCCTTATCTAGCTCAAATAATTATATGTTCATTATGAATTACTTGTTGTTTAACGCTTAGAACCCAATTCACCTGCCGATTTCTTGAAATTGTTATATTGATTATCTAGATGTTAATTACCTCTTGGTATCACTTCCATCTAGATTGTGTTTACTTAGTCCAACAAACAAATTAATCTTTCCCAAAACTTAATTCATCCATCTCCAATTTAACTAAATCATTAACTAATTATCAAATTAGAACATTAAGCAAGGTAAATAAAAATGAATCAAACCATAATAACATGCCCATTAATTAAAACATAGTTTGGACAAGTTTACATCAAGACCCTAGATTAGAAAAACTAGCCAACGATCATAATTATCAATATAACAATCAACACGTACTTTATAATCATAAAATTCAAATATTATAGTTCAAATGAAATACTAAATGAGAGTGATCGAGTTTAGGAAAACTAGACTGCAGATCAAATCTTCAATGATCCTCCTTCAAGTCCTCATCCAAAGGCTCCAACTTAAATCAATCCATTTCTTTCTCTAGAATCTTCTATTTATTCTTCACCTTTCTCACTCAAAAAACCCAAATTTAATATTCTTGGTTGCTAGATTCGGGTGGCTATCATCCCATAAACATATAAACTTAAAAGATACCCAAATCATTGGATGATGATCTCAGGGCCAAAAGTCGTCCAAGCACGTCTAGGAGGCGTTGGGGCTCCCAAAATTCGCATCGGGCACTATGAAACAAATTAAGTGGTGTGGCCGCGTGCCTTAGTGGTGTTGTCACACCACGCTCGCGGCAAAAAATGGCCTTAGGCCACAAGTGTTGCACTGTTACGGCAAAAAATGACCTTGGTGCGTAGGCCATGGCACTGCACCGCTATGCCATTAGCCTTTTGGATTTCTTGCATTTTGGTCCCTATAGCTTTGCGTTTTGGTCCCCGTTTCCTTTCTGACTTTTTTGACATTGCTTTCTCGAACTGATTTCATCTTGAATGCCCGTTTGCTCTCTTTTCTATATAAAGCACTAAAATTCGTTAAATATTAACTAAACTTGAGGGTTTACAAAACAATTCAAGTCTCGAAGTGTCAATAAGTGCGTATTTTACCCACTTATTAAATACCCCCAAACTTGAATGTTTATTTGTACTTGAGCAAAACAAAACAAAAGCAAATCACTAAACAAGAGAAATTAACCCAAGATTCCCAGCAAGAAAACAAATAGATTCATGAGCATATTCTTCGTCATATCATATTCTAACCTCATAGATCAAGTAGTTACTTAAATTAAGGAAACTTTCAAAATGTTGACAATTCATCTAAAAGTTCAATTTCAATACCAAATATTACTCTACTTAAAGATTCCTTGTGCAAGTGTGTGAATCACCGCTTATATTTAATCATTCTTCAACTCAGATAAGTTTATATAAACAAATAAGCTCATTCGAACGTTTTAGGGAATTCCATAGGCTTGAATTTCATGTCACTCTCCACTAATGTAAAAGGGCACAACATCAAGGATTAAACACCCTAAACTCCTAAATGATAGGTTTCAAATAATAGGTTATGGGTAAGGTGGGCAAAGGATATTTAAGTGAGGTTTAAACACCCTAAACTCTTAAATCATCTTAGAACCTTTCTTTCAATCCTTTATATTTTTTCCCATAATTATCAATTCTTCACGACTTTCTTTGCTTTTCACCCATCTATTTACAAATCAAATTTTTTTCTTTTTTTAAGTTCAGCCTCATTCTACTTTTTTACGCCAACTCTCCATGCTTTCTAGGCATGAGGTCCGATTACTCAATAAAGTTTTGGCTTGAAATTTTATTTCTCTCCCCTCGCTTTACTTTTTTACGCGAGTTTTCTATACTTCCCTAGGCATAAGACCCAGTTACTCAATAACAGCTTGGCTTGAGTTTTATTTTTTCATAAACTCCACCCTTCCTCCCTTATTTAAACAAACATCAGAAAAATAAAAAAACTTAGGGTGTATAAATGAAAAATTATTAAACTTAATTCTAAAGTCAAATCAACAAAGGGTGATGACAAAAGAAAGATGTATTCAAGCACAATGGGATAACTAAGGATTAATTAATTTTAGGATAGCTCGAAAGGCTCAAACGAATCAAAGATTGCCTAAGTCATTTCCTTAACAAAACATGCTTTAATTGTTCGCCTTAAGTGAGAATCAAACAAGTTCTAGAATTCAATAAAGTCTTACAAGTTTATTTAGTTCACATAACCCTTCTCTAAGTTTGTAAACAGTTAAGTAGTCGTGGCATTAACGATTAAATTTTAGGAAATGATCAAGTAGAGTGAATTTGGCAGCTAGTTAAGCAAATAGATTAAGCCAACATTAATCATTTTCTAAAATTTAAGCACTCTCAATCAAACTTATATCGTTGGCCTTTCATTTAGACTGACAAAGGCAAGCTCATAAGATAATTAAAAACAACTAAAAAGACAAGAAAAGATTTGCATGCATGTAATACTAAAAAGAAAAAAAAAAGCTTAAAATAAACAAACACACAAAATCAAACAAAACTACTATCTCACATGCAAGAATAACAATACAAAAACATAAAAAAAAAAATTCGAGATCAAACTGTGTGTGAGGTGGCTTAAGCAAAAATTTTGATCAACAAAATATACCAAACACTTCCACAAGTTGCCACAAATATTCCACAATCATTCCACGAGTTTTCCCTAAGCTTAATCTAAACACTGTCCTCAATGTTTGTATTCAAATAAAAAGCAAGGGAAAGAAATCATACTTGAGAGGGAGATGTGTAATCTTACCTCAAAATCTGCATTGTCGTTACCATGGGCTTGGTCTATCCAAGTATTGTGGAAATCATGGCCATGAATCTCACTCAAGCCTTCTCTTGAGAAAATCGTCCAACACTTGTTATGTTCACTCTTTCTTGTACCTCCAAACTACTCTTTAAGTAATTGCTAATGAAGAGAACTCAAGAATTCATCAAATTTGTGTACTACTCACAATGTCAGAATGTCAAGCTGCCTTCAATTGCCCAATCAACCCAATCACAAGTTCAAATGTTTCTCACACTCCAATGATTCAATTAGATTCCCCTAAACTTGAATTAACCCAAATACCATATTCAAATTCCAATTATCATTCTCCACAACACACTCAATATTGTAATTACTCAAAAAGTTGGAAAACAAAGATAGACTTACTTGAGCATAGTTTGGTTGTGAAGGAATTGAGTGAATGTTGATGATTTTTGTTGTCCAATAAATGTCCATGTGAAGTAGTTCTTTAAGGAAAAGTTGTTGTTGGCATTGGGTGTAATGTGTAATTTAACTAGTAGTGGGGTGTAGTGAAAAGAGTAGAATTTTGATGTTGAATGTGTTTAGGAAAGAAAACAAGAAGAAATAAGAGAGGGGGAGTGTGTTTGTGGGTTTGAAATGTAAGAAAGATAAGTAAAGAGAATGTTTTGTGTTTTGTGTTTGGCCAAGGAAATCATGAACAAAATAAAGAGTGGGAGGGGAAATGCATGTGTGTGAACGCATGTGGGTGTTGGACTTGTGTGTTGCTTGTGCTGGGTTGGGTGAGAGCGGGGCACTGACTCGCTCCTGGATGGTGTTGCCACGCCCTGCTTACGGGAAAAAAAGGTGCTAGGCTTATGTGTTGGGCGAGAGCATCGCGCTGGCGCGCGCCTTGATGGCATTACCGCACCATGAATTCTGTTTCGCTGCCATGCAAAGTTGGCAATGCCTTAAACCATTCCAGACTTGTTGATCACGCAAAAACACCTTCTTGAGTATATCTACACATAAGGAAACAAGGAAAAACATAAGAAACTAAACAAAAGAAAATATTAAATATCAAAATAAACATCTAATTAAAACAAAGTCTCAAAGTAATAAATGCTTGGTTTGCCTCCTAAGTAGTGCTAAATTGAACGTCCTTACTTAGACTTGGCCTTTTAATTAGTTCAAGTGGTATTCTCGAAAGAAACATTCGTCACATTAGGTCCTTATTCACCAAATGAAACTTGAGCTTTTGGTCGTTCACACTAAACGACCTCTCATCTCCATCTTTCAAATTATCTTTACCAAGGTGTGATACTTCTTCAATTTTTAACAAAGCCGATTTTCTCGATTTTACCTTGCCTGGAATAAAGTCTAGTCTCGAATTTAGCACTCGATCCCGATGACTTGGTGCAATATATCTCCTACAAGCCAATCTATCATGTGATTTGTTTTCTTCTTCTTGAAAATTTTAGCATCTTTCCAAGACTCTTCTATCTCATTGTTGATGACATCTACTCTATGACAAGTACTTGTGTTGTTTGGAGCTTTCTTGTCATGGTAAATGTTAAATTTGACATTTTCTTCATTTACCCTAATTGTCATCTTGCCACATTGTACATCAATCAAAGCTCCTCCGGCAGTTAGAAAAGGCTGACCAAGAATAATAGGGATCTTTCGATCTTCGTACATGTCAAGTGCTACAAAATCAACTGGAAAGATGAATTTATCCACCTTGACTAACACATCTTCTAACTCCCCAAGGATAAGTGATGGATCTATCCGCCATTTGCAAGGAGATAGTCGTTGGCTTCACTTTACCAAGTTCCAACTTCCAAAAAATCAAAAGCGACATTAAATTGATGCTTGCCCTAAGATCACACAAAGCTCTCCCAAAATTTGATTTGCCAATGGTGTACAGAATAATAAAACTACCCCGATCTTTCTCTTTCTTAGGCAACTTCTATTGAACAATAGAGATACATTGCTCCGTTAACTTCACTATCTTATACTCCTCCAAAGCCACTTCTTATACATTACTTCCTTCATGAATTTCAAATAATTCAATATTTATTCAAGTGCATCTACAAATGGAATGTTGATGTGAAGCTTTCTAAATATCTCCAAGAACTTTGTAAATTGAGCATCCAATTTATTTTTCTGAAATATCTGAAGGAATGGCAAAGGTAAAGTGATAATGGGAGGATTATCCGGAAATGAAATCCCATATTACAGAGACACTTCCTTTGGTGCTTCTTCTTCAACTTTCTTCCCAATCACTTTACTCTCCATTTTATCCTTCTTTGCTTTATTCTCCTTACACTTAATTGGCTCTAACTCCTTACCACTTCTAAGAGTGATAGCATTGCATTGCTTTCTTAGGTTGACCTCTGTATCACTTGGAAATTTTCACTATGAAGAGACTTGATTGTTGTAGCTAGTTGGCCAACTTGCACCTACAAGGATTTCATTGTTGCTTATATATTCATCATATAAGTCTCTATGTTGTCCAACCTAACTTCATTTTTATTGAACCGATTCCTTGTTTCCACAACAAATGTGCTCAAGAGATCCTCAAAGGATGGTTTCCTTTTAACCATGGGCTGTTGTTGAAATCCCCCTAGTTATGGTGGTAGCATTTCATTGCTTGCATTGCTATAGGAAAATTTTTCATGGTTGTAGAATTCGAGATAATAGTGAGTTGGTAAGTTGTTGCTTGGCCAGAAGTTGTAGTTCCGGTTGTTAATATATTGACATTGTTCTTGCTCAAAACCATCATCAACACATGAAGAACTTGCATCCATCACTAATAAATACTTTAAAGTGTAGGATTATCAAGAGAAATATTATGTTTCACACTTAAGAATATTATTAATTTTCCCAAAATTAAACATTTTCCTTTATACTGAATTTCAAAACAAAAACTGGACTTAATGAGCATATCTTTTACTACAAAATATCATTTGATATGATTCTTGAACTATACAAATGTGGACTCATTCCTTCAACAAAGTGTGAAGCAAAGGTCAGATCAGTCAAGAATCTATTGGGTCAAAATCAAGCTTCAACTGAACCCAGCCACAGCTTAGGGCTAGCCCAACATTGTTTTGTATTTGGGCCATATCTTCCCAAATACGTATCAGACAATTATACGGTTTGATGTTTTGGGAATCTGACAAATGGATGTATAATTTTGATGCTTTACACTTGTCCAAATTCAAAGGCCTTTCTCGAAACAAAATAGTCATCATCTTAGAAGTCGGTGGAGAAACCCAAACTAAACACCTTTGCTCATTTTCAACATAACTCTTGTTGTACATAATCAATTTTGTTGAATGAATTAAGTCAATGAATTCCATGGTCCAAAATGTGCTACAATCACATAGAGCATGATTAAGTTGAAAGTTTACAACTTGTGTTCACACATGTGAAATATATCTTGTTTTGCCAATAGAAAGGAAGTGGAAGAAGTTATTTAGGACATCCTTTTTCTTATTTTTCATTCTCCCTTTGTGTAATTTTGCTTTTAGTTAATGTCTTTCTAAATTCGTAATTAGGGTTGAGGGTGACGTTTTGTTGATATTATAGTATTGTCCTTTAATCATTCTAAGTTGTGTTTCAGTGCAAAATATTTTCAATTGATTGAATTATATTTCTCAAAAGTGTTTTGATTTGTTAGGAAGCTTGATTCATTGTTAACAAAAGGTACATTGAATGCTTGCACATTTTCTACAAATTAAGAACAAGGTATGTTATAGTTTTCACAAATAAATTGAATGATGATTCTTTTATTTTATTATCTTTTCTACAAAAAGGTATTGCGATGTATTTAATATATTTATCTTCTGATTAAGATAATCCCTTGAGTGATTCTTAATTGAGTTAAAAAATGATCAAATAGTGATTTCTATAATTATCAACACAATGAATCCCTAATGCCCTAATAAACAATAATATTAAATTTACATTCAACAATTAAGAAATTCATTATACTTTCATCATATTTAGACAATTGGACTTATAACATTTGGACAATTGGACTTATAACATTTGGAAATTGGACTTGTGGGCTTTGTATAACGTATTCCTTGTGGACCAACACTCGGTCTTCCGAACTTTATTACTTGAGACAACCTATGTTTGAGAATTACAACCTTTATGTTGTAGCGAGTTTTTGGCGTCGTTGCCAGGGAATACGATTTGTATAAAATTTACTAGTTTTTGTTTAATTTCTTTCACTATTTCCTAACTCTAACTTAATTTCTAACATTTTTATTTATTTACTTGCTATTATATATTTATTTTCTTTTAATTGGGAAGCTCAGCCGCCCATTTTTGTCATTTATGGTTGGTTCTACACATACCACCTAATTTTTGTTTATTTTGTTTATGGTAGGCTTTGCCAACTTTCTTAATTTTCTCTTTTGTTAATAATTGTGCTAACTTTTTTTTTCATTGTATTTTATTTTATCTTGTCTATTTTTATTTTATGGTTAGGTGGTTTTGTGATCCTAATTCTCATTAGTTGGTGAAAGGTAATTCTGAAACGTTTTTTGAAAATTTATTTGATTCACCTTCACAATCACACACATCTAGCACAATGGATAAAGAGGAAAGTGTGCATAATGAACATGAAAATTATCCTTTACGAACCATGCGTGAGTATCTACAACCACCTTGGAGTTCTACTCGTTCATGTTTTATTTTTCCTCTTAATGCTAATAATTTTATATTTAAGCCTGGAATGATTCCACTACTTCTTAGTTTCCATGGTCTAGATTCTGAAACTCCTTACTTGCATCTTAAAGAATTTGAAGAAGTTTGTGGTATCTTTAATGATCAAGCTTGTACTGATAAAATTGTTAGACTAAAATTATTTCTTTTTCATTAAAAGACAAAGTAAAAATTTGGCTTAACTCTTTGAGACCTAGATCAATTGGCACATGGCATGAAATGCAAGGTCAATTCTTGAAAAAATTCTTTCCAACACATAGGACCAATGCTTTGAAAAGACAAATCCAAAATTTTTCTCAAAATCCAAACGAAGCATATTTTCAATGTTAGGAAAGATTTAAGGTTTTGTTAAATTCTTGTCCACATCATGGTTTTAAAAAATAGCACACTGTAAGTTTCTTTTATGAGGGATTAACACCTGAAACAAAGCAATTTGTGAAAACAATGTGTAATGGTGAATTTCTTGATAAAGAACCTGAAGAAGCATTAGAGTACTTAGACCACTTGGCTAAAAACTCACAATCGTGTCATAACACCAATTCTTCTAAAAATTCAATTATATCTAATCTTGCAAATGTTGAAGGAAGAAGATGATCTAAATCCTAGGATTGCTAGTTTGGCTCGAAAGATTGAAGCCAAGGAAATAAGGAAAGTTAAGAAAGCTAAATCAGTGCAAAATGAAGAAATTTGTGGCATTTATGAAATTATAGGGCACTCAACAAATGAAATCCTTGATGGAGGAATCATCCCAATTTCAATTGGAGGAATGAGAACAATGCACTCGCAATGCCTTCTCAAGGTACGTTAAATTTCAATTCGTATGCACCACCATGTTCGAAGAATCTTGAAGAGACATTACAAGCATTCATGCAAGGGCAAACAAAAATTAATAATCAAACTTCACAAGCCATCAATGAAATCAAAAATACATTGTCTACTCCGACTGCATCTTTGGGCACCCAATGGTATGTTTCTTGCTCAAACTCAACCTAATCCTTCTAGCCAATGTCATGTTTCTAGTACAAGTGAAGCTCAACTTGAAAATGCCAATTCCATTACAACTTTACGAAGTGGTAAGGTTATTGACAAAACCATTCCTCTTGAGGACAAAATGCTTGATGATTCATTAAAGCCAAAAGGTAATGATATGGATAATGGTAAGCACGATCAAATTAAACCATTTCTTACTAACAAATGCCTGATCTTTGCTCCTTTTCCTCAATGGTTGCAACCAAAGCAAAAGTTGAACCAAAATTCTAAAATATTTGAACTTTTCAAGCAAGTTAAAATTAACATTCCATTGTTAGATGCAATTAAGCAAGCTCCTTCCTATGATAAATTTTTGAAAGATTTTATGCACTATTAAAAAGAAGCTTAACGTTCAAAAGAAAACATTTTTAACTGAGAATGTTAGTTCAATTATTCAATATAACACTCTACCAAAATATAAAGATCCCGGTTGTCCAACCATTTCTTGTGTAATTGGAAACTTTAGGATAAACCATGCTTTACTTGATCTTGGTGCAAGTGTTAATCTTTTACCATATTCAACGTATGGGCAATTAGGTTTAGGAGAGCTTAAACCTACCTCTATAACACTTCAGCTTGCTAATCGTTCTGTGAAAATGCCACAAGGAATACTTGAGGATGTGTTAGTCCAAGTAGATAATTTTTACATTCTTGTTGATTTTATTGTCTTAGACACACAACTTATTCCTAAATCAAGCACCCAAATTCCTATCATATTAGGACATCCATTTCTTGCTACATTTAATACAATAATCAATTGTAGAAATTGAGTTTTAAAACTATCCTTTGGAAACATGATGTTGGAAATGAATGTGTTTACTATTTGCAAGCAACCTAGTGAAAATGATGACATGCATGAAGTTAGTTGTATTAAGGAACTTGTTCATGACTACTTTAATGTTTCATCTTTTTTTTATCCCTTGGATGCTTGTTTAAATGGTTGCAATGATTTTAATTTTGATGAAAATTTTGAAATATCTCACATTTATTCCTTTTTAACATCTTCTCAGGTTTCGAAAGTTAATAGATGGAGACCTAAATTTAAAGATTTACCTCAACATGCTAATAAACTGATGCCATTGAATGTTCAACCGCTAAAACTCGAATTGAAACTGCTACCATCTGATCTCAAATATGCTCTCTTGGGTACTAATGAAACTTTTTCGGTGATAATTTCTTCTAAACTCAACGCTCTTCAAGAATGTACGTTGCTCAAAATTTTGAGATTGCATAAACATGCCTTAGGATGGACCATAATTGATGTAAAAGGAATTAGTCCTTTAATTTGCATGCACAAGATATATTTGGAAGATAATGACAAATCATCTATACAAATGCAACGTAAGCTAAATCCTAATATGAAAGAGGTAGTAGAAATGAAGTTCACAAGCTTTTAGATGTGGGGATCATTTATCTTATCTCTGATAGCACATGAGTAAGTCTTACTCAAGTTGTTCCTAAGAAATTAGGAGTTACTGTAGTAAAAAATAAAAATAATGAATTAATTCCAACTAGAACAATTACTGGTTGAAGAATGTGTATTGACTACAGGAAACTCAACTCAATGACTAGGAAAGACTATTTTCCTTTACCATTCATGGATCAAATGTTAGAAAGGGTAGCTGGACATGATTTTATTGCTTTCTAGATGGGTACTATAGGTATAATCAAATTGAAATTGCACTTGAAGACCAAGAAAAGACCACTTTCACTTTTCCATTTGGAACTTTTGCATATAGAAGGATGCCTTTTGGATTGTGTAATGCACCAGCTACATTTCAAAGATACATGCTTAGTATTTTCAGTGACACGGTTGAACAATTTCTTGAAGTTTTCATAGATGATTTTTTTGTTTTTGGTGACTCATTTGATGATTGTTTATCAAATTTGAAACAAGTTTTGATTAGGTATGAAGAAAATAATCTCGTGCTTAATTGGGAAAAATGTCATTTCATGATCACAAATGATATTGTACTTAGTCACATTGTCTCATATAAAGGAATTGAAGTAGATAAATCTAAAATTGAGTTAATTACCAACTTGTGCATTCCTAAGTCTATTAAAGATGTTATCAAGCATTTTAGTGTTATATCAAGACCATTGTGTAATCTCTTATCAAAAGATGCTCTCTTTGAATGGACTGAGCCATGTCAAGAAGCTTTTAACAAACTTAAAAGGATGCTAACATCTATTCCTATCATGCAGCTTCCTGATTGGACTTTGTCTTTTGAAATCATGTGTGATGCTAGCAATTATGTTGTTGGAGCTGTTTTAAGGCAACGAAAGGACAAGAAACCTTATATGATTTACTATGCTAGTAAAACCTTAAATAGTGCTCACATGAATTATTCTACCACTAAGAAAGAATTACTTGCAGTAGTATTTGCTTTGGATAAATTTAGATCTTATCTTGTTGGCTCACCCCATTGTCATTTTTAGTGATCATGCAGCTTTGAAATATCTTTGCTTGAAAAAAAATGCTAAATCTAGGTTGATTACGTGGATCCTACTATTCCAAGAATTGGACCTCACAATTCAAGATAAGAAAGCAGTACAAAATGTGGTTGTTGATCACTTGTCCAGACTTGTGTTTGACAAACAAATTAAGACAACACCAATTAATGATAATTTTCCTAATGAGCAACTTTTAATTGTTTTAGCTTTACCTTGGTTCGCTGATATTGTCAATTTCCTTGTTATAGGTCAAATCCTAAATCATTGTAATACTCAAGACGAGAAATTTTTAAGAGACGTACATAATTTCTTTTAGGATGATCCATATCTTTTCAAATATTATTCGAACCAAATCATAAGAAAATGTGTACCTAAAAATGAAATTCAAAGTATCATTTTTTTTTTAACATTCTAAAGCATATGGTGGTCATTTTTCTTCAAAGAAAACTGTTGCGAAAATCTTGTAATGTGGATTTTATTGGCCCACCTTATTTAAAGTACACATATATATTTTGTAAGACATGTGACACTTGTCATATACTTACAACTTCACTTCCTCTAACATGTGCCGTAGTTGACACATACCCTATTAACCCGAGACTTCCTCCCCCATATACTAGGTTAAGAATTCGCTCAGCTAAAACTCGACCAAGGTTATCTGCTGCTTTTACAAACTCTTCACTTTTCCCAAGGCTTATCTTATAGAAAACATAAATAGTTCTAAATTGATGAACAAAATCTCCCTCCATTTTTGCAATCTTTTTACCCTTGTCACTGACTCAAATTTTGGATGAAAATAGAGAAACGAAGGTGCTGCATTTATAAAACTTCAAATAGGGTAAGCTAGCTGTTGTCACAAAAGTTTGAAAAAAAAGTAAAATTATCAAAGATAATAGCTAATATTAGAATATAAAACATAAAAATTTCAACAATGACAACTAAAAATTAATTTTTACAGATAGTTATATTTGTGGCTCACATCTTCGTCTGGTTTTACGTCCAGTAATAGCTTAAACGCCCTCTATAGGGTCCAGGATTAGCTTCCTATCCAATTTTCTTATAAATTGGCAAACAACATCTTTTAAAGTCTGATTCCCAAGACTATGAAGATCACATTCTTTTTAGAATTATGTGTACAAATTGAGAATTTCACGTTGCACGTACCACTAGGATGCGTCTCAAGAGTGAATAGGATATTGTCCAAAGACTCCCTACTCAGTCTATCCTTAATGAATTGAATTTATCTTCTCTATTTGTAGACACCATTCCTAGAGAACGACATCGTTGTTACAAGTTGAACGTGCACATTTATGACATACTTGTAACCTTTTACTCTTCGTTTCTTTGCAAAAGAGCTTTTACCTAAGCCAGTCATGCGTGAAACAAATGAATTTGAAAATGCACCTGCTTGTCGTACCTTTGCTTCAATTATCCAACGCACATTTGCAAGAATGCCTTTGTGCATAAGCATTCTCAATCTTTCAAACCTAGCTCGATACATTTTTAGTAGAACGTCTCTAGGAAATGAAGGAAAATATGTCTACAGTCTAGAAAGAATGACATCCATAATGAAAATAAGAGAAAAGAGAAGAAAATGAAGTGAGAGAATTTTTTTTATTAGTTATTTTGGGCAACTGAAAGAAACGACTTGAAGAGTCACGAAGTACCGTTATTTACCACTTGACCAAGAAAATAACTAAAAACAAACAACAAATAGTAAGGAAAAAGCATCAAGAGTTATAAACAGATTCATTGAGAGTGATAGACTCTAGCTCACTATGAAAGAATGGCTTCAAATGATGTCCATTAACTTTGTAAACATTACCAGTCTTTGGATTTTCAATCTCATTAGTGCCATGTGGGTAAACAGTCTTGATAATGAAAGGACCTGTCCATTTTGAATGAAGTTTTCCATGAAGTAGATGCAATCTTGAATCATACATAAGAATTTTTTGTGAAGGTTCAAAAGATTTTCTAATGATATATTTATCATTAAATACCTTCATTCTATCTTTGTAAATTCTAGAATTCTGTTTTTGTATCTATGATAGCACATAGGTAAGTCCTACTCAAGTTATGCTTAAGAAATCAAGAGTTATTGTAGTCACAAATGAAAATAATGAATTAATTCCCACTAAAACGGCTATTGGTTGGAGAATGTACATTGACTAAAGAAAACTTCAACTCAATGACTAGGAAAGATCATTTTCCTTTACCATTCATGGATTAAATATTAGAAAGGGTAGTTAGACATGCATTTTATTGCTTTCTAGATCGGTATTCTGGGTATAATCAAATTAAAATTGCACTTGAAGACCAAGAATACAAATATGACAAAAAAGAATACAGTAGTGGGGGATTATGAGACAAATAATAAGTCCACTTGGTTTTCAACTTGGGACAACACAAAGTCGTCATTCTCTTTGGTTTGCACAACCAAAAAATTATTCTGAAGGTCTTTAAATTGAGTATTTGTTTCCCCTCCCCCTCTCCCACTTTTCCCGCTAGGAATGGAAATCCCGTATTTTACATATCTATACAATTGAGTCTTTGGGTTTCCGAAATAGTGCAAAAAAAAGTGTACATGCTTGTCTTTTCCTATTTTGTTGATGGATTCTCTTTGTTTTTAGAAAATTTTCATTTTGTTGTTTACAATGTTGCATGTGTATTTATAGGTATTTACCTTATGGTTTTCTTGCTTATTGAATGTGTAGAATGTCTATTTCTATAAAAAAAATTTGTTGTATTGTTAGCAAGTATACTAAATGTATGGTTTTTTTTTTCTAATTTTTAGTAACTTTTTCATTGTTGCGTGTGTTTCAAATTGCATCGATTTTTAGGACTCTAATTTTTTTATTCAATTTCATGTTTCCTCTTAATCTCAAATCTAAATGGTGTGAACAATGAGAGAGTGGTTGCAGTGAAACAAAAATAGAAAATGAAGGGCAATTATTTTTTTTTAGTGATTATAGATGGTTAGTTGATAGTTAGGGCAAATGTTTCTTTCTCCAAACTTTCTAGGTGTTACAAAACTAAATTTAGGGAGATAAGTGTTAATTCCCCTAAAGTTTGGCATAATACTACCTAGAAAGTATATTTATAAAAATGACCACTAACCACCTTACTTTATTCAGCCATTAAAACTATTTAATATAGTCCATGGCAAAAACGTAAGTTTGAACATATCATTTAAATTTATTTAGGAGAATAGCAGTGAAGTACTTGTTTTGAAAAATAAATGTCAAATAGGTACCAAAATAACACCCCATCTATTAAAAATTTCCATCTCCGTTATGGTAAAAAGGGTATAATAGTCATTATAACTTTAGTTCCCAAATTCACTCTACGGATCCTTCTTTTGTCGTTAACTTCAAATTAACAATTTCTCCATAGGGTGATTTGTTTTTGCAACCTATTGTAAATCCTCAGTGTTATATTATACTTCTACCTAACAGCCTTGTTCTTTTTATTATTAAACTTTTTCATCAATCTTTTTTCGAATAAACTCACAAATATGGATGATAGAAAGCTTTTTTGTCTCACAAAGCCAAGCATTGAAGGTTCAGACATGCTGTTGATGGTGTGATCAGACTTGCAATTTATGTCGAATATATGCACTGACCAATATTTTAGATGAGTCTTTGATAGTGTAACCTAGACACCAACATCAGTATTCTTGATTGACTCCATAGCTTGCTTAAAAATCTTGTCTATTTTAAGCTCTTGTTGCAGCTCAAAAAACTGCACTGATGTCAACTTTTGAATGCTTTGCTTTCACATTTGTAAGTATATGGCTTGTATAATATCAAATATAGGCATTTGGAAATTCAAGGGGTAAAGCAAATTGAATGTCCTTTTGTCAATCACACATAAATGTTAGTTGCCTAGAGAACTTCCAAAATATCTTCAAGTTTGCAAGAGACCAAGCCAGGTACTAATGTTCTCAGCATCACAAATACACACAGCTATTTACTACACTCCAGAATTCTCATCTAGTGCTACAGCTAATAACATAACTCCTTTGAAATGACCTTTCAAATGACACCCACCAATGCCAATAAAGGGCCTATATCCATTGTTGAAGCCATTTCTTATAGCAGGGAAACCAACCACGAATTTTTCAAAGGTTATTTCTATATTTGAGATTATGGTTCTACTAACCTTTACAATTGCAAGGGCATCAATTTTATCAAGTATAGCCTGTACATAATCTCTCATCCTTTTGTAACTGTCTTCATGATCAAACTTCAGTTGCTTCCAATGACTTACTTTTGACCCCTGTATATCTTTTGTTTTGACACATGAACACCATAATTCAGCCTCACATTAGCTTGTAAAACAATGACACTAATTTTTGGATTGTTCAATATAATGTCTATATACTTGTTAGCAATTCAAGTACTTGTACATTCAGGATTATTCAAAATCTTTTAACACTCATGAATTTTATGTAGCTTCTGGATCTGGTACAAAACCCCTTTATAGTTTTACGTGCATGAAACTTCTATGTACAATTCTATTAATAGCATGTCGTAACAACTTTTTTCCTTTCAAACTTTACCCTTTTTATTCTAAATGCCCTTTAATGGCATGATCTCTCAATGATATCTTCATTTGCATCAAGCTTTCAAAATACATTCCCAACTTAAATTGCTGTGGCCTTTCTTCAAGTATGTACATTATCCTTCTCGCATTCTCTCGCATTCTGTTCACTGGATTTACAGTGTTAGAGTCAAAACACAACCCACATCCATTGTCATCTGACTCATAATTGACAACAAGACATCATCTTCTTCATCTTCAGTACCCAGATCTTCTCTATAGTTAGCAATATAATGTTCAGCAATACCATCTACTGTATTGACTTCTTTACCCTTAATAAATGAGCCTTCACCAATTTGAAAAAATTGGGATCAACGATCTCGTGTGCCTAAGTTATCAACAACTTGAGTTACAATAAGTGTTTGGGTTTCACTAGAAGCATCAAATATGATTTCGTATTTTGATTTTGACCTTCTATGACAATCTGCAAAACAAGGAAAAAATAAGACATAACACAAAGTTGTAAATATATGAATAGGAAAATAAGACATTATTAAAGCTTACAACTGGTCATATATGGCTGGTTATAGTCCATGCATTCGAGAAACAGTTAGTATAATGCCATATGTAATTAATAATGTTTAAGAAAATAGTGTTTTTATATGGCTTAAAAGAATGTTGATGCTAAAAGAATTGTGTAAGACAGTTATAGATAACATGAAAGAGTAATCTTGAAAATAATGAAAGATGAAGCTAGAAAAGGAGAATAATGTTGAAGTTTTTAGAGGATACTTGGAATTTGTAAAATCTAATCTGATTTTTTGTTTTAGTTTTAAAATCACAGGAAGAGTGAATCAAATAACTCAAAAGGGATTTTTTTGTGTATTGGTTTCTTAAATCAAGAGCTATTCGAATTAGTCAATGAGGAATAGAATTAAGAGCTAGTAATAATATATATAGAAAATGAGTTTATTTATAATCAATTCAAGATACAAGAAGAAGTGGTGCAAACTCAAAAGGAATATATTCACCTTGCGTCATGTTTGACAAGTTTAGCATTCAGACAATCAAACTCAATATCACTACAAACCCTCGAACTCAAGCATGCATTGACCATCAATAACAGTGCATTATATATTTATATATATATATTAAAAAAATCACCTTCAGAGTTTCAAAACATACAACAGACATCAAGGTATCTTCATTATCGAACTTAAGCATCTATAAATAATGTATACACTTTAATACACCAAAAATACAAAATGCAAACTCATTGTCATCAGTACGTACCCATAAACAAATTAAGCGTACTGATGATAATGAAATTGATTTACTAATCTGTTGATCTAAAGACGAGTGCAAAATTTGTTCACTTATTTTTTCTTTGAATGGTTGTACCTTAAATGAAAAATCTGAAAATACTCACAAACTACAAAAATAATAGGCAAAAATCTTATATCAAACTACTGATTTTTTTTCATCAATGTGTGCAAAATAGAGAGTGACTTATTATATTCCCGGATATTTTCCCTCCATTTTAAGCTTCTTTTTCATTGTAGCACACAATGATTAGATAGCAATCCTATTTCTTTTTAATTTTTAATTAATTGTTGTCAAATACTTATTTTATCGCTGACGACGTTATATTTAATGGACAATTACAACAACTTGGGGGTGGAGTGATGACTTTCAATAAAATGTAAGCATATATGATATATGTTAATAAATTGAGTGGAAAAACTAAAATTAACCTTTTAAATATTTATCAAATTCCAATTTTACCCCTAATATTGTTGAAGATAACGATGTTTTCCTATTAGTAGGGTCACTGCTGATGACTGTTAATAAATTTGGAGAAAAGCTGAAAATGACCCTTTTTAGTACAAAATGATGTTGCTTTGATAGTAGAATTTGAAAAAAATGGTAAAATAAATATTTTATGCAGTTATTTGCAAATCACATCGTACTATATTCTAAACAAATACTACACACTTTTACTGTATATATATATATATATATATATATATATATATATATATATTACACTTACCATGTATGTACCATCAAAATATGATATGAATGGATATTTTAATGGGTCCTAAATTGTATGTAGGTTTGAACGACTCTATATCTCTCTTTTGTACTTATTCAATCTGATGCAAGGAAGTTTCTTAGATTCTCGTTTATTGAATGAGGGAAAATAAGTAATTGTATAAAGCTTTATCGTCAATTTAGATGTTAAATACTAATTTGTTAACTTCATATTAACCATTCTTAATTTGTTATTTTGTTAAAGTTCAAAGATTACAATTTTAGTGTCATATTTGAGTTGTTAGAGATAAATTTTAATTGCAACAAATTCTCTCAAAGGGCTATAACGATAGGATAAAGCAGGGTAGTCAGTTATCATTTTTGCAAAGATGCTTTTTAAATAATATTATGCTAAATCTCAAGAAAGAAATATGATAGTAACTCATATATACATATATATTAGGATAAATTTGTTTTTCTTTGCTATGGACATTTCTCACCTTAAGGAACATATTCTATATAAAATTTTACAATAAGTGTATATATGTAATTTATGAATTTTTAGAAGATATTTAAATAAAAAATTCCCTTTTCTGTTGTATCACTCAACATACTGTTTTATACACAAGTAAGTTGTATCACTAAATGTGAATAGTGAGTTTTGTCCCCAAAATAAAAATTCTTATAACTAAGTTACTTTTTTTACACTAAAAGAAAGTTCAAATTGAAATTAGACAAGTCTGATAAAAAATTTAAAATATCAGCCAGGTCTAGCTTCATAGATTAAAAAATCAAACAAATTTAAAGTATGATATAATATATTCTACAAAATTTCGGAAAATATTTAAAAGAAAATTATGAAAATACATCATGATGTGAAAATAAGATGCAATGAATCACCAAATTTGATAATGTATTGAGCAAACCTAACATGCCAAAGTAAAATTGACATCTTTTGTGCAATTTATATTTTCTGCGTTAACTTATAAACTTTCAATATTTTTGTGAGTGTAGAATTATAGATACCTTAGTTGCTAAAGAATTTGGAAAAATGACGTGGATCCACTTGAAATTAGTATAGAATTTGATCAACTAGCTTATATGTAAAGTTTTGTGAGTGGACACAAAATATAAGCGTATAATTAGTATTTTATAAAATAAGGGTGATAAGTGAGTATTTTACTCACTAATCATCGACTCTTAAACTTAAAATGAGCAACAATCTCAAATCATATTATTATTTGATAAAAGTTTTTGTTCATACGCAGGAAGGCAAGAAAACACCAATTCGAGATGAATTAAGCTTGAGTAGGAGCAAAAATTCTCATGCTGAGTATGGGTTACAAAAATGAGCACAACTTCGTCTACACAACTCATAATTGTATTTCATTTATTGAGTTAGAAACTAGACATCCAGAAGTTTAAATTAATATATCATGGGCATTACAAGAGAAAGCACCATGCATAGTACGAGCGCACAACCTTGCACACGCACTCCATGCCCACATATGAGAAAGGCCTATTTGGCCAAAAGGGTGGCACCTTCACCATGCATTCTGCCCAGAAGCTGTGGCATGGCCTCACCACCAAGGCGTGGCTATGTCACTTATTCTCTTCCCCACTACACCTCCACGCCATTTTGAGCATCCCTATGCCTTCTCTAGATACAACCCATACCTTACGATTAGCATTGTCGCGATCAAAGTGGTATAAAATTATCACTAAGTAGAAACTCTGTCTATATATATATATATATCTCGTCTATAGAAAAGGAACCATTTAATTAAACTGCTATGATTTGAGATAATAATATGTTGATCACTATATCGATTTGTAAATAATGATATAGTATGTCTAATGTATCCAATAAATTGCCCTGTTTAGTATTCCAAAGAAAATTACTGAAATAGGCAAACTGACAGAATTTCTAGCTTGCTTTGTCCATACACCACAAAGAAGCCTAAAAGGTGGAAGCTAGTTTCTTATAGAGTTATAGTTGATATACTTGTATCTTATGGCCATTAATTAAACATTTGTATAACAAATATCTCCTTAAAGGCATATATAAGATTACAAGAAAATAATCATCATTATCGATCATGAAAAAAAAAACTCAAAAGAAAAGAAAAATGAAATGAATTTAAACATTAATCATCGTTAAAATTTGAAGAAAGTTCCAGGAATGGCCATAGTTCAAAACATTTTTCAGGTTCTACAAATTTAAATCTGATATGTTTAATCCTTTTCCAACTTGATATTGCTTTTGCTATGCCTTCCCTTGTTAATCTCGATGAGTTGAATAATACCAAGCTTTCAAGATTTGGCGTCCTGAAATTGAAATAAGAATAAAATAAGAAGAATGATGAATGAATGATTAAATGCTAAATGTTAAAATGATCATGCATATATATATATATCAGCCAACAGGTGGTAACAGGCAAGGTAATTAGCTAGTACGTACGTACATACGTACCTTTGAGCAAGAAAAGAAAGTTATTGATATGAAATGTAAAGACCTCTAGGAACGAAGATTTTTTTAACAGACAATCCAAAACATGTGTGTGTGTATATACAAACAATAATCTTCGTAAATAAAAATTTAGCAATTATTAACTTTTTTTAATTCAAACAAGAATTTGAGATTTGATTGAAATCATATACTATGGGTTATTATCAAATTCCTCCCCTTGGATTTAAGATTGTATCAACTAAATAAAAAGTTTAGAAAATATATCAAAAACCTCCTGTTGACTGATAGTCAACTACCCTCATATAATACATTTACTAAAATACCCTCAATTTTTAAATTTTATATTAATTATAAAAATTATTTTTAGTCCAAAACATTTGGTGTAATATCCTTATAACTCTTAGTATTTTCAAACTATTTTTATAGGTTTTGATTTATTATAAAATAACAATTACACCCTATATAATAATAATTATTATTATTTAAAAATAATTAATAAATTTTTAAAATTGGACAAAATATAATATATTTATGTAAAATAACATTATTATTTTAATAATATATTAATAAAATAATTGTATTGTAATTATTTGAAAAAAATTAGATACAAATAAACTACATATTCGTAATTCTTAAAAATTAAATAAAAAATAATGTTTCAGATTTCTAAATTTTATTTTATTTTACAACATATGTAATCAATATTTATAATTATATTTTAATTTATATAAAATATATGTATACATATTTCAAATGTAAATAAAATAATAAAAATAAATATCAATAAAAATGTATAATAAATTGTATAAGAGTAAAATATAATATATTTATATAAGATATGTTGATTAAATAAATAATAATATTATTTTAGTAATATATTAATAAAATGATTGTGTAAGAAAAATACCTAATAAATTTTTGAAATAGTATTGTTAGTTATTTTTATTAAATAATTATTACTATAGAAGGGTATAATTATTATTTTATAAAAAATTAAGATTTTTAAAGGTATTTTTGAAATTATTATAACTTATAAGAATATTAGCCTAAACCTTTACAACTAAAATAACTTTATAATTAATTAAGTAACATGAAATTTAAATGCTGAGGGTATTTTAGTAAATATATTATTTGAGGGTAGTTGACTAATGGTTAAGGGAAAATTTTTGATACATTTCCCAAACTTTCTATCTAGCTGATACAATCTCAAACCTCAGGGGAGAAATTTGATAATAACCCCATATACTATTAATTGTATGATATTTTATTAAATTTTAAGAACGAGCTAAGTGAGTAGAGAATGCAACTTGATATAGGAGAAAATACAACTAGAAACGCGGCGGAAAATAAGCCCACAAAAGTCTGTATCAGCGCACTACGAGGTAACCCACCTCACGCCGATCTCAAGGCAAGACGTGGTACGAGGCTAGGTAAGACCCACTATGAGTTAGGCTCCCCGCTGAGTATTGCCAGCGTATTCTCTATTTGCTAATATTGCCCCATGTGACCACATATCGTGACACGGGTAGGAGTCCTCACGTGATCATATACCGTAGCGCGTGAAAATGCCCATGCGACCATATACTGTAGCGCATATGGAAATGCCCATGTGACCATATACCGTGGCACATGTGAAAAAGTGTGGCTATATACTATAGCACGCATAAATAGATGAGGAAAATAACTCCAATTCTCCATTGCACCTCGAAACGGCTGTATCCGCCTCTACTAAACAAGAACTTTGCCTTCCTGAGCAAAAGAGGTAGGATACCCAACTGCCCAAGCAGGTGGAATGCCCAGCAGCCCAGGAACCTAGGTGCGCGAGAGCCCATCTCTTTGCTCCTCTAAAGACACCCTAAAGTGGCACAATGCATAAGAAAATATCTTGCGGGGAACATTTTAAAGGTAGGAGACAACACCTAGTCTTGGTTGCAGCAAGGCAGGCATTCTATAGATTCTGCCTGACACTGTGCAGACAGTGCACAGAGCCCAGGTGGGCGATCATGTGGCAATTGGGAGAATGAGGTCATGCCACTTGTCCATCAAGGTACAGAGCAATCTCCATGGCCAATAGAGGGTTGACAAGTGTTCATTGAGCTTGGATAAGGGAAAGCTCACTAACCCTAGTTTGCCACATGGCGTTTGAGCTGGGCCACCAAGACTCAATAAGTGAAGGGCATGTGGACAGGTAAAATCCCTAAAACTAGGGTAAAATAAGTCATCCAATAAGATATGAGCATTCATTTGTTTCATATAAAAATGTATTTTTTTCATTTTAAAACAAGACAAGTTATTAACCACAATATTCCTAGAAAATAAGAGCTTTTTTCCTAGATAGACCAACAAAAAAGTAAAACCTTTTAGGAAAATAGGTAATTTTGACGATTTAGATTAATTTAAACAAAAGAATTTGACACAAGTACAAATAACATTTCAAATCCTGAATAAAAGACCTCCAAAAAATAGAAAGAAAAGAAGTCCAAGTTTGTCTCTTCCGAAAGTTCAAATTTGTTTCTTCATTTTCTCACTTTCCCATTCAACTTTGCGCCTTACGCCTTAAGTAACAGAGAAAAACCTTGTTCTGAGTTACCTTCAATCGATCGCTATTGAGGAAGGAGCTTATCCATACCATAAGAAGGCACCAGGACTCAATGCCCACCTTGGCTTATCATCCTTTGAGCACCTCTCGAGAATATATTTTTTATGCCATTTGACACAAAGGGCTCTTTGTGAAGCCTGCCAAGCTGACAGGCCCACTTGAGAGAAGAAACATGTAAAAGTATTGTAACTTTCATGAAGACCACGGACATAGCACCTTCGAGTGTTATAGCTTGAGGGAGCATATCCATAACTTGATTAATAATGGGTACTTGAAAGAGTTCTTGCTTGAGGTGAGAGGAAGGATTCAGGAAGGAAGAAAGCAAGGTGACACCTCTAAGAGAGATGAGGGTAGCCAGGCAGAAGATAGGAAGGACCAAGACATGGACATTGTCAATACTATCAGTCGGGGACCACCCTGGATAGGGACTCCAACCGAGCCCCACAGGCCCATTCATGTGACTCGACATTGTTGTACAACAAATACGAGGTTAACCTGGCAGTTGGGCCATCGAAGATACCTCGGATGCCCACCACCCCAATTATGGTTACGGAGGAGGACACCAAGGATGTGGTATACTTGCATGATGATGTGTTGGTTACCATTTTGCGGACAACTAGTAAGGACGTGGCAAGGATCTGGGTCGACACCAAAAGCTCGGTCGATATTCTATTCAAAAGCACTTTCAACAAGTTAGGGTTAGGAGCGGTGCGGACATAGCGGGTGCTCATGCGACTTAATGGCTTCATCGGAGACCAAGTATTTCCATGGCAAAACATTACCTTGCCTGTGACTATAGCAGAAGAGCCAGCCCAGCTCTTTACCATGGTGGATTTCATCATAGTTGACTGGCCCATCTCATACAATGCAACACTTAAGCGCCCATTCCTCATAGCAACTAGAGGGGTCATGTCAATCTACCACTTAAAAATGAAGTTTTATGTTGGAGACCGAGGTGGAATTATCCGAGGAGACTAATTAGCAGTGCGAAAGTGTTATGCCACCTCAGTGAAAGGATGCTACTAAGTTTCGGCCTTAGACCCAAGGGCCACCAAATTAGAATAGCGGGGGGAACTAGTAGAGGACTTGGAGCTAGTTCCGATAGCAAAAGATAATCCCTCTAAAGTGATCAAGGTAAGGGGGAGGCTTGACCCCGAGGTTCAGGCTTCTCTTGTAGCTTTCATCAAGGAGTATACGAATGTGTTCGCGTGGGGACATAAGGACATGCCTGGCATAGACCTTAGCGTCATTTCCCATCATCTCAATGTTGATTCCCTTCATTTTCCAGTGAGGTAGAAGAAGAGGGCCTTCAACCAAGAACGCTACGACGCCATTGAAAAAGAGGTGGATAGACTGCTTGATTAGTGCGTAAAAATACAATTTTATTATTATATGAAATAATGATATTTGTTAAAATATGGGGTCATTTGTGATATTTTACTAATTATTTTACGAATATTATTATTGAAAATAAATTGTAATTTGTGTATTTTTAAATATTAAAAAAATAAGAATTTTTGCATAGTTTTTATCTTTTAATTAATCTTATTAATTGTTTGTTTTTTTATAGCACAATTCAAAACCAAATTGAATTGTTTCCTCCTTTACAAGTTTAAAGCTTCAAGTAGTCATCAAATTGGATTTGATTTGTGAATCTAGTCCAAAGACCACCTATATTCATATTGAAGACTAAAGAGGATCATCTTTGATTTTTCTTTCAAAGAATATAAAAAAGAAGAAATCAAATCCAATTTGAGTTTGAAGAAATGGATGGGTGAAGGAATGCAATGCCAAGGTCCAAATTGATGGCTTTTCAATTTTCTATAAATAGGGTGATAAACTTCTTCATTTGGTAGTAATTTCATATTAAATAGTTTGTTCTTACAAAGCCTTTATTTTGAGCAAAAGTGATATTTCAATTCAATTCACATTTTCTCAATTGAATTTGTGAAATAAATTGGAATTTAGGCTAAAGTTTGAGTAAGGCTTGAGAGAATCTTATTGTTTAAATTTATTTTATTTTCTTACTTTGATCCTTTTATAAATATTCATTTCTCATATATTTGCTTTTATTTAAGCTCTTTATTATTCATTTTAATTTGATAAATTATAATTTATATTTCATATAAATTCAGTCACTCTTTATTTATGTGATTTTATTATATTTATAATTCTTGTTGGTTATTATTTTATGAATTTATCTTTTACTGCAATATCATTTATCAATATATTGTTGATTTTAGATAATTTATAAAATAAAATTACGTGCTTGAATGAAAGAACTTTTCTTAAAACAAATACATTAATTTTTATCATTGATCTTCATTTACAAATTTTTCAATTGTATGGTTGGGAAGTGAATCATGCAATTGAGTAGTAATTAAGTATCAAGTTGATTATAAATAAAATTAAACAAGTAAGTGAATCTCAAGCCTTGCTATCTTTTATATCTTTATTTAAATAGTTTTTGCTATCAATTTTCTTAATCTCATATTTCTATAGTTGATTATAAATCTCTAACCTTTTACGTTATTGGCTTCTTCGTGGGATCGACACCTCAATCTTTACTGCAATAATCGCGTAGTACTTTTGGGCGTAATCACTACTCCAAGCTGGGTTTATTCGAGAATCTAAGTACCCCGAGTGGGTCTCCAATGTGGTTTTGGTAAAGAAACATAATGGCAAGTGGTGCATGTGTGTGGACTTCACGGACCTCAACAAAGCTTGCCCAAAAGATAGCTTTCCCTTGCCTCGGATCGAATAACAGTTGATGCCACAGCTGGGCATGAGATGTTAAGCGTCATGAACTCCTTTTCTGGCTATAACCAGTTCAAGATGCATATTCCGAATGAATACAAGACGTCCTTTATCACCAATAAGGCTTGTATTGCTACAAGGTAATGTCCTTTGGCCTCAAGAATGCTGGCGCTACGTACCAACGCCTAGTTGACTAGTTATTCAAGGAGAAAATTGGAACACTATGGAAATCTACATTGATGATATGCTGACCAAGTCAGTAAAAAACAACAGACCATGTAGCCTACCTAAGAACTACCTTTGATGTATTGAGGAGACATAGAATGAAACTAAACTCGGAGAAATGTGCCTTTAAAGTATCGGCCAAGAAGTTTCTGGGTTATATGGTGCACCAATGGGGTATCGAGGCCAATCCAGAGAAGATTAGAGTAATCATTGAGATGAGATCTCCTTGCACTACTAAAGAAGTCTAGAGCTTGGCAGGCAGGATTGTTGCACTAAGTCGATTTGTCTCCAAGTGCATATATCGGTGTCACCCATTCTTCCAAGCTCTCAAGAGAGCAAAGGGGAACCAGTAAGACGATGAATATGAGGTCACCTTCTTGAATTTGAAGAGCTACCTCACTAACCAATCGATACTAGCTAAGCTGCAGCTCAGGGACAACCTCTTAATTTATCTAACAGTCTCGACAACAGCTGTGAGTTCAATCCTGGTACGCGAGGAGGAAGGCAATGTGCAAAAGCCCGTTTACAACACTAGCAAAGCATTGTTAGACACCGAAAGGAGATACCCGAAGCAAGAGCAGCTGGCGATAGCCTTAATGGTTTCCTCCAGAAAGTTAAGTCCTTATTTTCAGGTGCACCCTATCACCGTGGTTATTGAACATCCACTAAGGCATATCTTGCTTAAGCCGAAAAGTTTGGGAAGGCTGGTCAAATGGTCCATGAAGTTAAGTGAGTTTGAGATTCATTATCGCTTGAGGAATGCCATTAAGGGGCAGGCTATCGCCAACTTTGTTGCTGATTTTACAAGTTGCACGGAGGGGCAGGAAGTTAGTTCTAAGCAAGGCGTAAGCCAACAGAGAAAAGAAGTCGTGACGTAGGTACTACACATGGATGGTTCATCAAGCTCCCAGAGAAGTGGGGTAGGAGTTGTAATTTTTAGCTTGGATGGGATAGAAGTAAGTTATGCATTGAGATTTGAATTTAAGGCATTGAACAATGAAGCCAAATTAAGGCGCTACTTGCGAGCCTCAAGATAGCTAAAAGCCTGGGCGCAGAATAGTTGGAAGTTAGAAGTGATTCCCAGCTAGTGGTGTACCAAGTCAATAGGGATTACCAAGCAAAATAAGATAGCATGACTACCTTCCTAAGAAAAGCAAAAGAGCTGATAGCGCAATTCAAGCAAGTGACACTCCAACATATCCCAAGAGAACAGAACTTCAAAGCTGATACCTTAGGAAGGCATAGCTGATACCTCACTGCCCACTTCAGTCCTCGTTGAGATTCTGCCTAGGTCTACCATCGATAGTGACTACTAGGAAGTGCAGTGTGTCATCAACGCCTCATGTTGGATGGACCCGATTATCAAGTACTTGACCTTGGGAGACCTACCGGAGGACAAAGAAGCTGCAAGAAGGCTCCAATATCACGCAGCGAGATATTGTTTAATAGATGAGGTGCTATGCAAACATGAATACTCCCTCCCTTACCTGCGATGTTTGCATTCAGATGAAGTGGACTATATAATGAGAGAAATACATGAAAGATCATGTGGGAACCACTCAAGAGGGAGAGCCCTAGCTTACAAAGCCTTGTGCCAAGGCTACTACTAGCCAACCATGCAAGAGGATTCAAAAGCCACCTCACAGACTTGCCCCACCTGTCAAAAGCATGCCAAGATGATCCAACTCCCTCCCGAGAACCTAACCACCTTGAGCTCGTCATGGCCATTTGCCCAGTGGGAGGTTAACCTCATTAGGTCATTCCTGGTTGGAAAGGGCCAGACCAAGTTTGCCATAGTCAGGATGGACTATTTTACTAAATAGGCAAAGGTGGAGGCCACTAGTCATGATCACCAAGAGGAAAACGACTGAATTTGTGTGAAAATTCATTATGTGTCGATTTGGAGCACCCTACATTATCATCATAGACAATGGTACTCAATTCGACAACAAAAAGTTTCAAAGTTTTTGTGAAAGGTAGAACATTGAGAACTACTACACCACCCCTGCTCACCCTCAGTCTAATAGGCAGGTGGAATCGATCAACAAGATTATCAAGGACCTACTGAAGAAGAAGCTGGGCAGTAGGAAATGAGCTTAGGCAAAATAATTGCCTAAAGTACTTTGGGCTTATCAAAAAACCTATAAAATGATAACTAGATAGACACCCTACTCTCTAGCCTTCAGAGCAGAAGCGGTGATCCCAGCTGAAGTAGGAATGCCCACGCTCAGGACCTTGCATTTTAATGAGCTACAAAACACGACCAGTTCAATACTACCCTTGATCTCCTTGAGGAAAAGATAGAGCGAGCTCAAGTTAATACAGTAGTGTACTAGCAAAGAATTGCCTGATACTACAACTCCAAAGACAAGCCTCGAAGTTTCAAGGAGGGTGACCTGGTCTTGGGAAGGTCTCAGTAGGGATAAAGGATGTAGGTTCCTCCAAGCTCGCCAAGATAGGTGTGTCCAAGCTATCTCACCCAGATGGTCGTTTGGTTAAGAGGTTACAGAACGCTGACCAACTCAACAAATACTACCAATGACCACTGCTTAGCTCAGCCTTGATCCAAGTGCTATTTTGCCGTTTGTTCGCCATGTGCTACTTCTCTACATATTATTTCGCCATGTGTTCTCCATGCATTGTTTTGTCCATGTGTTATTTTGCCGTATGTTCGCCATGCATTGTTTTCTCCATGTGTTATTTCACCATGTTTTTGCCATGATGTTTCTCTTTTCAATGTATATGCCAAGGGCACCCAGTTGGGTGGTTATGTAGCTCTAATTGTTGGGGCAATTTTGGATTAGCCACCAGTTTGGCGTTGTTTTCACCTAACCCTTTGTAGGGCCTTGACATATTCCGTGTTATCGGCAATTGCAGTTTAATGAATATGTGTTTTTCTCTGATGTTTTGCTCTATTTACTCCATGAATACTCCATAATTATGATTATGAGAAGATATTTGAGCATTATTTATGTGTTATCAGGCCCACCTCAAGCAGAAGAAGGCATACCTCTTGTTGGATCTAGACTTTGAGGTGGATTACAAATCGCAAACAAAATTAGAATGCAGAAGGTTAATTTGGGCATATGAAAATATAAATAAGAGCACATCGAAGCATTACAAACTATAAGTACAAATGGTGGAGCTTGTAACTAGCGTCGCCCCATAAATCAACCAATCCTATACAATGTTATGCAAAACAAGTCCAACAACTTTTGATCAAGTCCATAAAAGCCTACGGCAACATCAAAAAGAAAAAGGAAAGGAAGAAGAAGATTTGATGGATGATCATGTACCTGCGCCGGAGCCGCTCTTCTCCTTACCATCCATGGTGTCATGTTTGTCATGCTCTGAGGCAGCTGGGGACTCTTCTAGATTCAACCGACGGGCAACCTCGGACCCAGCTGGGGAATCAGAGGAAGTAGAGGCCTCGGGCTTCCTGAATTTTGCCATAACCTCGTCCAGGTCAAAGCCAGCACTCATAAAGCTTAAGCTCATATATGGGTGTTCCATGTGAACCTCATACTGGGCTAGCTGATAACCATCCTTGTAACTCAAGCCTAGGTCCGCCTCCAGCTGGGCTATCTTTTCCTTGCTCTGGGTCATTTCCTCTTGGTGCTGGGCTGAGACAGAGTCGATCTCTTTCTTCGCTTCCGCAAGCTCATTAGTTAAACGTTGGATCTCAGCATCTTTTTCAGGCGACTCCTTCTATATTTGCTTGACCTGGACCTCAACCTCCTTCAAGCAATCAGATGAATAACGATAACTCTAAGTTGTTCGATGTGCAGGGCAGAGACCATGGCTCCCTACCAGAAGAAAACAAGAATACTAGTTACAAAAGGAGTAGAATGAAAAGGTAGAGGAGTTACAAAAAGAAAACTCACCTAGAGGGATAGTTGGGATCTCAACTCCAAAACCTCACGCGGTCCCAAGTTGGCAAACTCGGTAATTTGTTGGGCGCCGATAAAGTCTTAGGTAGAGTGCAGCAGGGGAAGAAGTGAAGTATCACCTAAGAGGTAGCTTCCCAGAATACGACCCACCTCACTTGTAACTTGGGGGGACCAGCTTGAGCTTTCTCCCTTCTTCGGCCGCTTAGAAGATCTAGTTGCAGAGCCATTGGCCAATCCACTAGTGTCGGATGCGCCCTGAGACATTGCAGGGCCAAAGGCCTTCATCATCGAGCTCCTCAAGTGGTCGATGTACGCTACCCTTCCAGTATTACCTCCAACTTGAGCTCCCTTGTTACTCCCAAGGGCATATCCAGTATATTGGGCAGTTTAATTGTTAAACAAGCGTGGTGAGAAATCTGATTTAAGGGGTGAGTGATCTTTACTCCGTTTTTGTCTAACAAACAGAGATGGGCTCAACCGACCGTCATCTATATTGTCCAAGGCACTGGGATGACTTGTCACATACTTGAGAGCTTTCTTCACGCCCTTCTCACTAGTCATGCACCGCTCTCATTTCACTTCAACTATAAAGAAGCGTTGTCAGATGCCTCTTACAAAAGAAAAAAGGAAAGAGAAGAAATCAAGAAGAACTCGGTTGGAACCATGTACTTGGTCACATTTTTTGTATATGAATGGCTCTATTCACCGAAAGCCACAAACTATACATCATCCCAAGACTTGTTAGAGTGAGTAGGGATGCAAGATGGAATGATGTGAGGATACTTGCTCCAATTTCACAGGTAATAATGTCCAAGTTTTTCAGAGTTGGCAGTAATAGTTAAACAAGCCTGCATGTTGTCTGAGCTGGGCTCTACTCCGATAGCCTCCCTCTACACAATGCAGAACCGAATAAGGCTCCCCCAAGAGGTGGCATTAAGCTACATAGGTGCAAGCCCAACGCCTAACAGGACCTTCATAAAGCAAGGTTGAATCAACAACCTTAAGCCCAGCTCAAGATACCTCATCGATATGACAATTTCTGCAGGACCAGGTAGGCTGGTCAGAGTCGGTAAAAGTAAAGGGATGATGATCTAGGAAGAAGTATATGGCCAAGGCCGTGGGAGGAGGGTTGTCATCTTCATCGTCGCTATTAGAATTGTGCTCACTAGAGCTCTCATTATTGGAGTCGTCACTGCTATAGCTATCGTGCGGAGCAACTGGAGCCTTGCTCTTTATTGTGTCTTTCCCCTTCAGGTCGACCTTCGCTTGTGAGTGAGCGCTCTAGCGATTCGGCCTCGAAATCAGGTTCTCCTTTTGGGTTGGACTTGATGCCCCTTGCCTGCTAAATAGGTCCAGACAGCTTCACCACATCTATATCACTCTCCACGTTAATGGGAGGATTAGCGCCAGATGGTTTTTTGCCTTTCTTCGCTAAGCAAGAAACGGAGCTTAATTGAGCCGAGGCTTCTTGTTTTGACATGGCTGCAAAAGAGAGAAGGGCAACATCGTTAACAATGCATAAACAGTGACACACCAAGACAAAATAGCATAGGAACAAAAACACGCAAATTCCCAAGGCAAACAGACAAGAACGTGTAACCCAACCAACCAATCTAAACCATTGGAGGCCATGCTCAAATCACCACCTGATAAGAACCCACTAGACGACCTGCCTTAGAAACTCTTGAATCAGTTATTATACGCACCGAAGAAACTAGAAAATAAGTTGTAGATGATCAAATTAGAACCTAAGGAAACTAAGTCCTTAAAATTCCAATCTTGACGACGCCACAAAGGTTGATCACTCCTTTGATAAGTCAAGATATTGTATTCTACCAAGAACACAAGAAAGCAAAGTAAAGCTTGCTGAAATATCTCAATATTATTAATGATATGATCAAAATTTGTTTTACATACTTGTGGCCTTTATATAGGCATGTAAACATCATAATCCTAAATAAAAGAAGTGTCCAAAATTAAATAGGAATATAAATCCTAACTTAAGTTGGAAAATAAAACTATAATCTTAATCCTATAAGTGACTTAAATAACAATCCTAATCTAATAGGGAAACTTTAATAACAATCCTAATCTAATAAGGAAACCTAAAAAATAACAATTCTAATCTAATAAGAAAATTTATTTCCTATAGGACAAAAAAAATCTTCATAAGCCCAAATTATCCTTGTGGCTTTAGGATTTAGTAGCGCAGGGCTATTTTATTCTTCTTCGTGTATATAAAGATAATTGATTATTTTTTGTGAAGCTTTGGAAACTTCACGAATAGTCTTAGAACTTTCTAGAATAGCCTCTTTGTCGTACACTTTCATGATTAAGCCTTGTAAAGCCTTTTTGATCCTCTTTGTTCTTGCCCTAGTCATATGACTGCTGATTCCTTGCAAAGGATCTTGAAAAGAATTGAGAATATTAACTTGAACCATTTGGCCAGCACCTCGATCTCCATTGCCGCCACTCAGCCAAATCAAGGAAGCACTCCCCGAAACCAACCACAAGCAAGAAAAACAATGGGATACGATAAACCCACCATAACCAGGGAACAAAGTACAAAACAAGCACAATTACTATGACAACTCAAGCTCCACGTGATAACCACAACAAGCGAACATGAACCATAACACAGAAGTGACAACAACACCCAAGAAATTCGTGGGAGAAGGTTTTAAAGAGGTTAAAAAAAATGGGTTTTCATTATAAAAAAAAGAAAAGAAAGGAAAGGAACAAAGATCATAAACCCAAGTGCCAACGCCGGTGCGTCTAGTCAGTAGCACAAGTCCGTGCTCGCAGGTGGTAGAGGAGGCTGTCTGCGACATGCACTAGTGCCGTCAAAAAACAAAGAGAAAGAGTAGTTATTACTTGGACACCGAAAAGTGAAGGAGAGTGCGAGATTCAAGGGAAAATTGGTTCGAGAGGTAGTGACTCTAGGCGATGGAGATGGTGGTTTTAGGTGAGAATGGCGACCAAGAAGAGCCAAAAGTAGACGACTGACGGCCAATTGTGTGGGTCAGTTGAAAAGCCGAAGTGGAGGATGTGTGAGATGAAGGGAGCGTGGGATTCGAATGGTCTTTTCGAAGTGGATAAAAAGACAGTGAGAGGAAATCGTGTGGTCCCGAGTTTTTTGGCTTTTCCTCTTATTAAATAGGCCCCATGATGGAAGTGGAAAGAAGGGGGAAAGATGCACCGCCAATATAAGGACATGCCTAGGATATTGAAAACTGATTTTTTAAAACTGTCATGCGCCCCCCCCCCCCCCCCCCCCCAAGAATAGAACAAAATATTTGACTCTAGTCAACGTTTGGGAATTAACAAAGCAGGAACAACTGTGACCAAGTGCCTTTTTTGACTCCTCACAAACTGGGCTAGGCAGTAGCCCTGCCTTCTGTATCGTCGCAAGCTGGGATAGGAATAAGCCCCTGCTCTTACATCACCTTGAGCTAGGCTGGGAATAGGCCTCCACGCTAACACTTCTGCAAGCTAGGCTGAAAATTAGCCAGAGTTGCAGCACCTCCACAAGCTAGACAAGGGCAAGCCTCAGTTACTGTATCTCTAAGAGCTAAGCGGGGAATAGGCCCCAGCTCCTATGCCTTTGGACGTTGAGCAGGGAATGAGTAACACCATTGTCGATACTAACTAATTTTTATGATGTAGATACTTTTAGAAGTGTAATAGAGGAAAGTCTATCTTGGTAGGTTATTCAATCAAGGATACTAATATGAAGCCTAAGATCATCATATCGTGGACACATTATCCATTCTCTTGATAAAATCGTATTTGTTGATTGTCATTTACTAACTTGACACCTACTTATCGCACAGTATAATTTCAGCGTCAATAATTTTTATGTCTAAAAGTACGATGATTTCGCCAAACCCCATTAATTGATTAAATGTTAGTAAGGCCTTTTGAAACAAGTTTTAGTATTCATGTATCAAATTCACCTATAAAAAGACTCCCACCAAGACCGACTATTTCATGATAGGTAGTGTGTTGTTTATAGTATAGGCAGTAAATATTATATGTAACATAGATTATGAAAAATTGAAAATCAATGACCTTTTCATGGCTTTTCATGGTTTTTCTTGAAATGGCAGTAGACCTTTCCATTCAATTGAAATTTATTATAAGTATATATATATAAAACAATTTTCATACATAGAATACCATAATTTTTTAGAAGTATTTAAAAAATAAACTGTGGGATATTTATACAGAAAATTTTCTCATTAGAGAAAAAGTTCTCAAAAAAAAAAGTCTCAGACTCAGTCCTTTTTTAATATTATTATTAAGACACATTGAATTATGTCCCACGCTTTTTTTTTTTAGCTATATGTTGTTTACATGGGTCCTAGTACTTCAAATTAGAGGTGGCAAATGGGTCGGCCTGACCCATGAAAATAAAGCCCAAACGAGTTAACATGCCAAGTCGACCCAAGCACGCACAGTAATTGTGCCGAGCCGACCCGAGCCCACTTCATTAATTAGAAGCCTAGCATGGCCCATGAAGTCCAGCCCATGCGGGCTGTGTAGGACTTGTGCTTGGGCCTGCCCATATGGTCCATAGGCCTTTTTGACTTTATATTGACTTTGCAAAATTTCTTTAAAAATTTTGCAATTAAAGGGATCAAACACAAGACTCCCATCAACATAAATGCATTACCACCATGCCAACAAACCTTCAATTTAACAATTTGTACAACGAAAATATATTTAACTATCATTACATCTTTAATTTATATTATTAAAGTTATTATATCAATAAAAAATAAATTTTATAATTATAATTATTATTGTCATTTTAAAATCATAAAAATAAAAATTTTATACATAATATTAATAATCATTAAAGTAATTTATATTTGTAAAAAATATTGTCACTCACAATAGACAACGAGTGATTATAATAGAAAAGATAGAGTGACGAGAGCGGCTATATCATTTATAGATTTAAAATTTAAAAATTTATAGAATTAATTTAATTCTATACTTGTCATTATTAAAGTTAATATAAATTCAAAAAGTATTAAATTTCTTAATTGGAATACATATTTAAAGTAATTTAAAAAAATTAGCTTTTACTATTTCACATATCATCATAATAACATAATAAAAATAAATATTTGATTTCTTCAAATAAATAATTGATAACAATCATCAATTTTTAATAATCTCAATTAAAATATACAGTATAATATTATAATAATCAATGAATCATTTATAATTGTATAAATGCATAAATATTTTAAGGTAAAATTTATAAACCAAAAAAAAATTTAAATTTAAATTTAAAATTTTAAAATCAAATTATAAAATTCAAAATAAAACCCATAGTTGTTAGAGTTTTTTTTACCGTTGGGTTGTATTCAGGTCTTTTTAGAGTACAAAAATAATACATATTATAATTTTTTAATTTAGTCATTAAGTTCTTCATAATTATTTATAAATTTTTAATTTAATTAATTTTATAATATTTTAAAATTCATTTTCTAATAAATAAATTTGCTAAAATAATATAAACTAGCAAAATTAAATAATTTTTAATAATTAGAACAATAAGTTTTGATAAATAAAAGTAATAAATTTATTCAAATAAAATAATCAATTTGTAATTAATGAATTTATTGTAATATAGTAATATAAGATTAACAAAACAAAGAATTTCTTAAAGAATTTCTTTTTTTTTTCAGATTTCGCTTTCTTATTTACCAAATAAAATAATTTTCTATAAAATTATCAAAAAATAAAAAATTCTAAGATTCATTTTATATTTTCACTCTAACTTTATCAATTACATTAACAATTAGATCATAATGTACTACTATACGTATTTATTTATTTTTTATATAGATTTATAGAAAAATTATAGTCAATATATCAATTAAATTTGATATTTTGTTATAACAAAATCTTTGTTATTGACAATACTTTATATAAATTATTAATTGTCTCCATCAAATTTATTATTTTTGTCAATTAGTTTTTTAATAATTAATTTATGAAAAAAATATTTATTAGAACTAAAAAAATATATTATTAATAACAATTTAAAATAATATATTTAATAAATATACCAAAAATTCATTTTCTATTGAATAAAATATATTTACAAAATTTTGCATAATAACCATCCTTGGTCTAGTGGTGATGTGGTCATTAGTGTTTGTAAGTTATTGGTTCAAGTCCCAACAAAGTCAAAATTTTTTAAAATAAACGTAAATCCATCAAGGTAAGTCCCTTGGGCCTATTTGGGATGGGCCACGACCTATGGACTTGACATCTCCACCCAAACATCATGTCGGGTCGGGTTTATATTGTTTATAGGCCATATTGGGCTGTATTAACACTGTTTACATGCCTGTGCCAAACTAGACCGACCCAGCCCAATTACCACCTCTACTTTGAATAGAGAAACATCCTTTTCATAATAATAATTTTCTAACTATAAAGTATATTTGTTTAAAAAAATATTCTATTATACGAAATTCTTTAATTGTTATATGATATTAAACATATATTAACAAACATTCAAAATATTTTTATGCTTGAGTACGAATAAAATTTAACATATACTTTTGATTATAATTTATTTTATATTTGAGACGTAAAAATAAGATACAATGAACTTACATTATTTAAATTGGTAGCCGTAGCAGTCACCATCAAATTATCTCCACCTACAAGTTGATTTCTAATTGAACTCAAAATATGATTTTATATATTATTTTCTAAGTTTTATTTGTTTGTTTGTTTGTTTGTTTTTCAAAAAAACACAGTTAAATTTATCTCTTTAGAATACGACTTAAAGAAAAGAATTTGAGAAAAAAAAAATTTGTTCCTTGTTTTATGGTTGATAAGACGGTGGGGGCCGGGGGGGCATCATGAAGTAGGAAAAGGGGGTTGCGTTTAAGCGCTTTTTTGGATTATCAGTGAGCATTTTAGAATCTTAGTCAAAATAATAATGTGCAAATGACCAGAGGAGCAAAATCAGCCATCGCCTAAGGTAATTAATTTGCCACGTGTCTGCCCATGTTGTGAATAATTATTAATTTGCATTAATAATGGGTTGGTGAACAATTATTAATTTACGGCGGGCATGAGCGACATGAATGGTTTCAATTCAAAAAATAATTATTTTATGGGTCCTTTCTTACATGTGTCGGCAACAACTGATTGGTGGTAACTCAAGTTGTCTCTACACTATTTTGTCTTCAATATACCATTTTTAGCCCAAAGTTCTTTCAATTTGTTCAATAATTTTTAAGATCTCCTAGCCATTCAAAGGAAAAGGAGATGCATCCCATTCTTACTAACCATCAAACACTTTATTTAATTTTCTGTGTGGATGATTAAGCACTAGAAATTGACAATGAAGCATGAACACATTTTTTCTACTATATTTAGTAAATATGATCTAGTATTTTTTATATATTTTGAACAAACATAATACCCTTTAACAATACAATCGGATATATTGCTATATGTAGATAAATCATTGATTGTCCACAATAACACAACTCTCATATTAAATATTTTTATTTTTCATGCATCATAGTCTTCTACACCTACTTTCATAAGGTTTTAAGGCTTTCAATTAAGGGTGTAAGATTAACATTCAAGGCATTACCAGACTGTTAACATTGATAATGTTAAACAATATTATGTTTTTCCTTCTTTTCTTTGAATTCTTTTTTCCTTCTTCATTAGGATCTCTTTCCCTTTCTTTACTAGGATATCTTTCCCTTTTTTTACTAGGTTTTCCTTGCCTATATAAAGACTACCATTGTATTCTGTTACTTCAAGAAATAAAGAATTAGTTTCTTCACATGGTATTATAGCCAAAATTAGCCTAGAATCAGTCTCGGTTTTTTACAAAGTAGGCCGTAAATATTATATATAACATAGATTATGAAAATTTGAAAATCAATGACCTCTTCATGGTTTTTCATGGTTTTTTCTGAAATGACTGTAGACCTTTTCATTCAATTAAAATTTATTTTATATATATATATATATTCAACAATTTTCATGCATAGAATACCATAGTTTTCTAAAAGTATTTAAAAAATAAACTGTGAGATATTTATACAGAAAAATTTTTCATTAGAAAAAAAGGTCTCAGACTCGATCCTCTTTAATTATATATATATATATATATATATATATATATATATATATTAAACAATTTTCATGCATAGAATACCATAAGTTTCTAAAAGTATTTAAAAAATAAACTGTGAGATATTTATACAGAAAATTTTTTTCATTAGAGAAAAAGCTTTCAGACTCGATCCTCTTTAATTATATGAATGACTGCTATACAGTAGTGCACAATAATTATGTTCCACACTCTTCTTTTAATATTATTACTAAGACACATTGAAGTATGTTCCACACTCTTCTTTTTCAGCTGTATGTTGCTTACCTGAGTAGTAGTACTTCAAATTGAGAAATATCTTTTTCGATATAACAATTTTCTAACTGTAAAGTATATTAATTCTCTAAAAAAATATTCTATTATACGGAATTTTTTAACTGTTATTAAATATTAAACATATATTAATAAAAATTAAAGTATTTTTGTATTTGGGTACGGTTAAAATTTGGCATACACTTTTAATCATAATTTATTTTATATTTGACACGCAAAAATAAAATGCAACGAGCTTACATTATTTTAATTGATAGCCGTAACAGGCACCATCAAATCATCTCTACCTACAAGTTGATTCCTAATTGAACTCAAAATATGATTTTATATATTATTTTCTAAGCTTTATTTGTTTGTTTGTTTGATTTTAGCTTTTTCCACCTCCTTTTCCCAAAGGCATTCAATGTAGTTTGCATACTCCTTTCTATAAAGAATACAATTGTTTATACATGCATATAAATTTCTCATATTCTAAGCCTAACACTTTCATGGTTTTTTAATTTCATTAATTGACGTAGGCAAAATATTATTTTTAGATAATATGTCTGCATTGATATTCATCAAAGCTTAAAACTCTTTATTCAACCACCGAAAATTTCCTTTTAACATTATAAATTCTCAGTAGACCAAACAATTTCGAAAGTTTAATTAGAATATAGAAATAATAGTTTTTCAGCTATTTCTATCATCTCTTTAAAATGCTTAAGATTCTTTTCACATTATTCATAAGCATCTTCTACCATGTCAACAACATTATTAAAATCCTTGTACCTAAATTGATGACTTTCACAATGTTTTTCGAAGTTTGAAAAATCATAATTATGGTCTATCTCTCCATGTCTACTCCAAAAGGTATATGTTGGCATAAAACCTTTTTCAAACAAGTGTGATCTAATTTATTTAAGTGTACGAAAATTCTTATTGCAACAAGAGTTACATGGACATTTAATTGACCTAAGATTTTCCTCATTTACTATTGCGAAATTCAAGAATTCATCAACTCCATTCTCATAGTCTGATGATAATCAATCACTAAATATCCAACTTTTATTCATCTCAAATTTGTCAACTTTGTTCATTTATATTCCATACATTAGTATGAAATCAATAACATATGCATCATTAAAGATGACAAAATCCTCTACAAGTCTAGAGTTTCGCGGGGATCCGCTCCAAATGGGGCAAAATTAGAATGATATAATAAGGAATGGAGCAGGGAATAGGGGAGATTAATCCCCATATTATTAATGGGGTGAGGAATGGTCTAGTACTCCCTGCCCCATTCCCTATATATATAAAATAAAATATTAAATATGTTATTTTAAATATATATATATATATGAACAATACCTAATTAAAAAAATTTAGAATTCATAATTTTTTATCATATAAGTAGTAAAGTTTATGTTTTTGATATAATTATCACATATAAATAACATCATATATTAATGAAATTTTTAGTTAGCATTTAGTATAAATAAATATGAAAATAGAGAAAATAAGTGGAGATGGGGAATCCATTCCCTATATGGAGATTCTCCATCCCGCCCCATTATATTTTATTGGAGAATAGGGTAGGGAAAGGGGATCAAAATTAAAACGGGATGGGGAACAAGAAAGCTCTCCCCACCCCCCACCATGCCCTATTGCCATTACTATGCATCATATGAAATATACTATGAAAAAATGTATGCCTACTGTAAATCAAAGAATATAAATAATGTGTATTAAGACCCAAAAAAATAACACATTCACAACCGTAACCAAATAGAAAAAAAAAAGAATGCCAAAGTAACTTACTTGAAAGTAAATCTATATTATATGCACAACTTCATTTAGGAAATTTATTGATTTTTTCTTGATACCCATAAAATATAAATAAGTAGAAAATGTTAAATGCATGTTTAGTCATAATAAGAAACAAAACATAAATAAGTAGAAATGTTAAATACATGTTTATAATAGAAAAAATATATAATGTATAGACTATTACACCTTTTAAATAATGGAACCAAATTGCAACAAGCATTAATACCACGATAGTAATAGAGTAACAAAACAACAAAATCTAGAATCCACATATTCTTCCCAGACCATTATGTGAAACCTTTGGATAATAACCAACACAAGAAAAGAATTTTAAAGATGAACTAAAAATAAAAATTAAAATCAGTGAAAAAAAGAAACCCACATGTACTTAAAGAGCTAAATCAGCAAAAACAGAAACAAACAAGTACTTAAAGAAATTTTCTTAGCAACCAAACACAAAGGCAGAAAAAATCTTAAATTTCTCATGAAAAATGTAAATAAAGAATGGTGAGTTCCAACGATTGAACTAGTCACTAAATTATTTAGGGATTGTCATCTATTTTAAAGTAAGCTTTAGGGATTATCGACGACTGTCTCCATTTAAGGGTAAGGATAGATCAACTGAATTTTACTAAGTGTAGATGTGTTTTCATAAAGCACAAAATGACATTGTTTCAGAAAAACGGTTGTATGACTAGTGATGAAATTTCACTGTAGCAATTTCACTATAGTTTATAATTTATATATTATATATTTTGTCTATTATAAACATGTATGTAACATTTTCTACATATATATATTTTGTTTCTTATTATGGCTAATATTATATGTATTTGAATTATTATTTTGTAGCTTAATTTAAATCAAGAAAAAAATTGATAAATTACCTGAATGAAATCGTGCATGTGATGTAGATTTACTTTCAAGTACGTTACCTTGACATTATTTTTTTTGTTACTATAGTTATAATTGTAGTTGTGAATGTGTTGGATATTGAAGTGTTACGTTTTGTTTGTTAATACACATATTATTTATATTCTTTGATTTTAAGTAGGAATATATTTTCATAATATATTACATATTATGCATATGTTATTGATTTTATACTAATGCATGGTGTACAAATAAACAAGCTGGCAATTTGAGATGGATAAACATTAGATATTTAGAAATAGATTATCAAAGACTATGAGAGTAAGGTTGATAAATTCTTTAATTTTGCAATGGTAAATGCGAAAAACCGTAGAAAAATTTTCACATATCCTAAATCTATATGTTTTTCATTGAATTGAGGTAATGCAATTTATTTTTTGCTTAGTTCATAGTCTATTGTTCATTATAATAATAGTTGAACCTTTATTTGCTTTATTGGGTTAATTCTAGAAAATTAGTGGAAAGGCAAAAGGAAAAACGTGCGAAGCACAACTACAACCAACATTTTAGGAGTTCAAGGTATGGTAGCATGATGGAGAAGTTAGTGGAACTTAGAGTAACTTAGAGTAAACTTTTTGAAGCTATTAATATGATGTAAAAAAAGAGTGTGGCAGAAGTAGAGCAAGGGATATGATCCTGAAGTCATGCCCATTATTGACAAAATTGTACGTACAAACAACTACTCCCAATTTCATATTCAAATGTATTATATTTATTTACAAATGATAATATTCATTTATATTTATTCTCAGGAAGAGATTAAAAGTCAAGTGAACCAAGGATCATTTCAATTAACTAAAAGCTTTACTTCCTTTAGCTTATTTTCTGCTTCCCTCGCCTATGAATCACTTTCACCGTGTCTTCAGCTCACTTTCCGTTGATCATCAGCGTTACATTATCCAAGTAACTCGTTTTCCTTTCGATGACCTTGAGTTTTTGTTGCTGTATCTACTTGTTTTTCTTGCTTACTGTTTCTTTTACTATCACCTGCTTTTCATTTAATTCGTACAAAATGTGCTTTCTTGCGTTAAGACATTGTTATTGACTATATGATAGAGGTAGTAGTCGTAGGTATGTTTGAATTTAGGTCATAGTTATCCTAGGTTTACCCCTCATCCAATCAGGGTTTGGATTGTGGTAAGATGAGTGGGTTGTAGTCTTTTTCCTGAGACCATAATTCCATCCTAAGGATATTCTTGTGGTTTTTCCAAGTAGAGTTTGTCTTCCTAACAAATGCGGCAGATACTGATTTCTAAACACATTGTCTTTCCATCTCTTAGTCTTTTTCTAGGGTGGGATTATACTGACCAATTTCGTTCTTATGCTCTACTTAGATTTAGTTATGGCGAGGCCTGAGATATTTGATGTAAGAGACATCCTACTAGTCCAAGGAGTGAATTTGTTACCTCTTCGACGAGTTTCTCTAAGACTGACCATGAGGCCTGGAGTCAGCTCCCTCGTAGGGTTAAAGCATAACTTGTTAGGGAACATAGGTCTAACCTTCTGAAGAAAGCCTAGCCTTTAGCCATGATTGATCCTAATGATTGAACTCCCCTGACCATCTTAGATCCTAGATTCGATGCTTTCAAGTTTCTGAATACCGAAGTGATAATTCTTTCTGACAGTTCTTCTGACCATGCATAAGGAAAAATGAACCTCGAGCACACTAATACTAGAGATCAGGAAGCCCTCCAAAACCTCCAAAACTTAGTTAATAGGGTCACCCAAGAATCTGACCAAGCTATCCCCTCTTCCCCGCCTGTAGAACTTGAAAATCTTGTCCAGGTACCACGACCAAGCATGCCTGAAGCACTTCCTATTCAAAGCGTACCTCATAGTGGAAATGAGAGTGAGGATAATGATGATGAGGGAGAAAGAGAGGGTTCAAAGGTTGAATAGGAGGGGCCAAACCCTGAGAGTAATCCCCCCAGAGATCTTCCTCAGCCAACGGTCCAATATCCTCCCCCTGACTTGACTAGAGTGGACAGTCCTTTTAAGGCTGTCTGGTTCCCTTCAATTATTACTGAACACGATATAAAGGTCTTTAGGGGATTATACCAAATTCCAGACTCTGTTACCCTTAGAGTGCCTGGTCCTGACCAATTTGCTAGTCGTCCGAGGGATAATGAAGTGGCCTTTAATGAAGAGTTGTTCTTGCTTGGGGCCAGGCTACCCCTTCAACCCTATTTTGCCGCTCATCTTCATGGGTTCGAAATTCCTCCTTATCAGTTAAATCTGAATGGCTGGAGAACTATCTCTGGGCTATATGTAATATGGGTGGAGAACAAACCCCCCCTGACCATAGAAGAGATCAAGTACCTTTTTTTGATAAAAAAAAGGGGCCCAAGCAATATGCTGGGTTTTATTATCTATAGGCCCGAACAAAAAATGATATATTGGTCATAGGTAATCCTTCTTGTAACAAAAATTAAAAGGATAGGTGGTTTTACGTCAGTGGGGATTGGTGCCAATCTTTGCTGTCAAAAATGAATATTCAAGGCCTTATACCTTATGCCTTTAAGCAGATCCTTCATAAGCGTCTTTGGGTAACTTTTAATAATCGTGCCTTTGTTTAGCTTTTGATATCTTTTGACCATGCCTTTGTTCTTTATTTAGCTATCTAGGGTGGGAAACCTGATCTGGTCGGTTCTCTCTTGTCGAAGATCAAAGCCAACCGATCAAAGGTATCCGAGCAGAAGGAATTTTTGTCGCCTGATCAGCTCATAAGTTCTTGTATGGTAGACATTGCTCCTACTCGAGAGGAGTTAGAAATTGCTTTGAGGTCAGGAGAAGTATCCTTTTTTGAATCCGAACAAAGGGAACCCGCCACAGGTTAGTGCGGTTATCTTATTTTCTTCTTTTTCTCTTTTTTTTTTATGTGTTTTGGCCCTAATAATCTTCCTATGTTTTGTTAAAGGATATGGCGCCAAAAAAAGGAAAGGGCAAGTTTTTGGGTATGCTGGGCTCAATTTTGTCTAAGCTTAAGGCCCAACCAACGGAGACACAAAAACCAGATCAAGTTTAGTCTAAGAAGTTCAACAAGAATTAGAGTATCCCATCAAAGGAGAAAGCTCCAAAATCCAAGGTGACTGAAAAGAAAAGGATCCTCCCAAAGATAAAGGTAAGCGACCTGCTGAGACCCCAAAAGAAGTTGAGGAGAGGCCAGCCAAGTGGCTGCTACTTTGTGAACAGTGAAAAAGGTAATTAAGGTGGAGGGTCTCAATGAGCAAGATATTCTCGTGGAAAAACGAGTGTTTTTTGAGCATTTGGTCCTTTCCTTCAATTACCTTCCGACAGCGGCCAGCCCCTCTTTGTCTTCAAAAGTGGAGTCATCTACTACAGATGTTATCCTGAACAAAATCCACAAACAATTGGGCATGGTAAACGTTTCTACTATGAATTTACCTCATGATTGTTATTTGTTCAGTTTTTTAATTTTGGTTTTGGAAACACTTGTGCAGGCATTCCATTTTTTCTCTCTCTATGTCGAGAGTGTGAAGCAACTCTCAATTGCAAATGCTGCAATGTACAAAAATTGTGATGAGCTGACCAGGGAGAAGGAGTAGGTGTCCCAATAGCTGTCTGCTGCAGAGAAGCATGAGGAGAGCCTTCAGGTTCAGTTGAACGATGAGCAAAAGAAGTGGGCTAATGAGCGTAACTTATTGGATGACAAAGTGGCTAATCTTGAGGCTCAGATGTCTCATTTCGAGGCTTAGGTAGGGGAGCTTTCTCATGCCAACAAGTGCATGGAGGATGAGCTTGCTCAAACCAAGGCCAAGGATGATCAACAATGTGATGAGACTACACAGGAGGCCTTAGGTTATATGACAAGAACCTTGACCTAGGCTGAATACAAGAACCTTGACCTAGGCTGGTTATATGACAGGCTTTGGATTCCTTCACCTGTTCTTCCTTAAACTAGTGATCAGCAGGCCTACTCTTCTTCAGTTCTTAACCTCGTTCAATCTGATCAGGTTGCTCTTGCTGCTGGTTCTACATTCAGCTCCATCTCATCGTCGCCTCCCAAGAAAGTTTGATTTTATTGTACCTTTCCAGTGTACGAAACTTTGGATATTTTATTAATCTTATAAAATTTTCCCTTTCTTTCTATAAAAGTTTTGTTCAAAGTAAACTTGGATGATTTGTTCTTTGTGATTGCTTTCTGGATATAATCCGTATGGTTGTCTGATCTAAATTAGGATCAGATCTTTTTATAACCACATGCTTAACAACAATAAAAATTTGAAGTTGTCTGATCCAAATTGGGGTCAGATCTTTTTATAACAGTGCACTTAATAATAATGAAACTTTAGGGTTGTCTGATCCGAATTGAGGTTAGATCTTTTTGTAACAACATCCTTAACAATGAAGATTTAAGGTTGTTTAATTCGAGCTAGGGTCAGATCTTTTTTTTAACAATTTACTTAATAATAATAAAACTTTAGGGCTACCTGATCCGAACTGAGGTCAAATCTTTTTCTAACAGCATCCTTAACAATGATGAAAATTTAAGGCTGTTTGATTCGAACAAGGGTCAAATCGTTTTATAACAGCATACTTAATAATAATGAAATTTTAGGGTTGTCTCAAATCTTTTTACAATAGCCTACTTAATAACAATGAAAATTTTAGGGCTGTTTGATTCGAATTAAGCTGGATCTTTTTGTAACAGCATCTTTAACAATGAAAATTTAAAGTTGTCTGATTCGAGCTAGGGTCAAATCTTCTTATAATAGCATACTTAATAATAATGAAACTTTAGTGTTGTTTGATCCAAACTGAGGTCAGATCTTTTTATAACAGCTTCCTTAACAATGAAAATTTAAGGCTGTTTGATCCGAACTAGGGTCAGATCTTTTTATGGCAGCGTACTTTAGGGATAATTTTTTTTTAGCATTTCTGCATTCCATGGTTTCTTGACTTCTCTTCTGTCTGGATACTGCAACTTGTATACTCTGGGTTTAATAATCTTGAGCACCTTGTACGGACCCTTTCAGTTCGCTCCGAAGGTTCCTTTATTTGGCACTTTAATGTTTTGTGTGATTCATCTTAGCACTAAATCTCCTTCTCAGAAGTTCCTTGCGCAAACCTTTTTATTGTAGTACTTGGCTACTCACTGTTGATGGGCAGTTATTTTGATTAGGACTTGTTTTCTTTTCTTGTCTAACAGATCCAAACATGTTCTAATTAGATCTTTAATTTTAGATTCATCAAAATGTTTAACCCTGAACGATGGTGCCTCAATTTCTACTGGGATTACTTCTTCGAAGTCGAATGCTAGAGAGTATAGTGTTTCGCCGGTTGTGGTCCCTGTTGTTGTTCTGTAGGCCTAGAGGACCTGAGCTAGCTCATCGACCCATCCTCCTTTTTATCATCAAGTCATTTTTTTAGAGCTTTTTAATGATTTTGTTCACTGCTTCAACTTGTCCATTGGCGTTCGGATGAGCAGGAGATAAGGATCTGAGATCTATGCTTAGACTAGCATAGAACTCTTTGAAATTGGTGTTTTCGAATTGTTTCCTATTGTCCACAATTAGTATGCGTGGGATCCCAAATCGCTAGATTATGTTATTCTCCACGAAAGTCATGGTTTTCTTTTCTGTAATGGTGGCCAGGGGTTCAGCTTCTATTACGTATTTCATCTAAGCATATCTTGTGTAGTGGTCCGATCAGGAGTAGACCCCACTAAGCAAAGGGCCAGGGGCTGGGCAAGGTTATGGGCTGTTCAAGTGGCTGTCTTGGAATATCGTCGTGCAGTTGGCATTTTGAGCAAGATTGGACGGTTCTTGTTGCATCCTGGTAGAGGATTGGCCAATAATACCCAAGGACCGCCTTCCTGCGTGATCGTCGCAACTTCCATATGAACTTCTCTGAGCACATACTCTGTTTCGCTTTCATCGACACAATGTAAACACTGCGTTTCGAACCCTCGTTTGTATAATATCCCATCGATTAATGAGTATCGTGAAGCCTTATTCTTGATCTTCTTGCTTCTTTGTTCTTCGAAAGTCTTCCTTTCGCAATGTACTCTTTGATCGGGTCCATCAAGGTTAAGACTTCATAGGTGATATTAATGCTTTCTCGTTTTGTCGCAGATTGCCTTATATGTTTTTGGTTTAGAACTTCTACGGGTATGCTTACGGGGATCTTTCCTTATAGGGTTGAGGCTAATGTGGCCAAGTCATCAGCTTTGGCATTTTCTATTCATGGTATCAGGGTTAGTGTGACCCTTTTGAATATCTTAATCATGACTGTGGCCTTGTCAACATAGGCTTGCATGTTCTTTCCTTTTGCTTGGAATTGTCTCCATATTTCGAGGTGTTCAATTCCAATTGAGTTGGCCAGACTGAGTCTGGCTAGGAGGGCTTCATATTCAACCTCATTATTTGTTATCTAGAAATTGAGGTGCAAAGCATAGGCTAACTCTTCATTGCCCAGTCCGACCAAGATTGTGCCGACTCCCCACCTTGTGTGTTTAATGCTCCATCGATGTATATGTGCCAGACCGGGGTTGCTGTTTCCCCTAGGGGGTGACTTGGGTTTTCCTTTCTAGTATTATTCTGATCAAGAATCATTTATTGTGTGGTCTCTTGCATTGCCGTTGTTTTGGTTGGTTCTCGGATCATCATTCCTTTCATGACCGATCTTTCCGTGATAAAGTCTGCTAGCTTTTGGGCCTTAATAGCTTTATGGGGTTGATACTTTATATCAAATTCGCTGAGTTCAATTAACCATTTTACCAATCTTCCTAAGAGATATGGTTTGTGTAGTATTTGGTGTAATGGTTGATCATTGAGTACCATTATTTGGTGTGCTTGAAAATAAGGTCGCAACTTCCATGCTGCGGTGATTAGGGCAAGTGCCAGTTTCTCTGGGGGTGTATATCTTTTTTCAGGATCGAGTAGAGAATTACTCGTATAATATACGAGTCAGTGGATCTTCCCATCTTCTTTTACTAAGACCGAGCTTATTGCGTGTTCAGTTATTGCTAAATATAAGTACAACTTGTCTCCTAATATTGGACTTACCAAGTGGGGTGGATCGGCGAGGTAGGCTTTGAGTTTTTGGAAACTGATTTTACATTCCTCCGTCCATTTCATTTCCTTCTTTTTCTTTATGGATTAAAAAAACTAGAATGATCAATCCGTGACTTTAGAGATAAATTTGTTAAGTGCGGCCAATCTTCCGATCAGCACTTGTACTTCCTTAAGGGTTGCTGGGGATTTCATGTCTAATATAGCTTAGATTGTTTTGGGATTGGCTTCAATTCCTCGTTAGCTGACCATGAAACCTAGCAATTTTCCTGAGCTGACCCCAAACACGCATTTTTCTAGAATTATTTCATGTTGTATTTTTTGAGCAGGAAAAATATTTCCTCTAGATGTCGGATGTGGTCGTCGTATTCGTGGGATTTCATGATAATTTCATGGACATATACTTCCATGGTTCGCCTGATCAAAGGTTTGAAAACTCTGTTAACCAGTCTTTGGAAAGTTGCTCCCGCGTTTTTCAACCTAAAAGGCATTATCTTATAGCAATATAAGCTCTGGTTAGTTAGGTGATAACTCTTTATTTATAGAGTTATTTAATATGCTTTTGAGTTTGAAAAGTCATTTAATTAGAGTGATTTGTGTTTGTAAATACTCAATTTTATTAATTTTACTTTTATGTTATGTAGGAGTCCAAGTTTATTTTATTTCATTTCATCTTATCTATGTTAATGCTGAAACGTTGAAATAGAACTTGAAAATAAGAACTTCCCAAAATGCTGTAGCATTATTGTCGCAGCAAAGAAGTCAGCAGGTGGAATGAATTGGATAGCGTGGAGAGCAATTGAACCACTTAATGAGCTGGACAAAATAGAATGACATGGAGGGAGAAAAAAGAAAAATTTCCTTTTTAGGGTACTGTCCTAGCTCAAGATAAAGAGAGCCTAGCCGTCAAGGGCAAGATATCCACATTTCTAGCAAAGTTTTGAGAGAGGAGAGATTTAGGGGAAAAAGGGCTACTATTTTGGAAGAAAGGAAGAAGGAGAAGAATGACCAACTTGAGACATCAACCTTGGGCTTGATTTTTCTTACTTTCCTCTTTAGTATTTTAATCCTCCTTTCTCTTAAACTCTTGTGGATCAATGGTTAAGTTGTATATGGATATTTTTAAACTTTTGAATATGAACTAATTTATTGGTAGCTAGAGTTGTTGATGAACCCTTTAATGTGAATTGGAACATTTTGCTGCAAGGAATGTTAAAGTAGCTTAGCTTTGTTCAATCTTGTGAAAATATTGATTAATGCTTACTTATGTTTGGCTATCATTAGTAAGTTGCTGAATTAAAATTAATACTGGAAGGGTTAATTTTAATAGACTAAACTTGATTGATGCAAGTTTATTTTTCTATTTGAAATTGATTTGTGATAACGTAGGGATATATTATTACCTTGCATAATTCAAGGGAGTTGGAACTTATAATTGCATTCTTGAAGTTAAATTGGCATAGGAATATGTTAGTTTAATGAAGGAATGAAAATCATAAACACTTTGGAAAAAGACTATGAACATATTTAGAATTCCCAGTTAACAAGGCCCAGATTGCTATAGCATTTCTCTGCATCATTTTTACCAACCTTGCATTTCAGGGGAATTCACGACTCTAGCTCATTGTTCTCATATCATTGACTGAAATGTTGGTAGTTATAATTTGAGTTCTATAGTATATGTTATTTTTAGTTTTAAATTGATTTAATTTTCATTAGATCTCAATTGACTTATTGGTTACTTTTGAATTGTTTAGAGTTTATTTTGACAATTTAGTACTTGAACAATCCCTGTGGAGACAATAACTCATTTATCATTATATTACTTATGTGACTGTGTACACTTGCACATTACATAAAATCTCACGAACATCAGGAACATTGTTTTTTCTTAACAACTTGTGCAAAGCAGTTGAATCCACGAGTTGGTTTATTCGAGGGAGCAGAAAGCTATCTTTGGGGCAAGCTTTGTTTAGATCAATAAAGTCAATGCACGTCCTCCATTTCCTGTTGGCCTTTTTAACCATCACCACGTTGGCCACTCAGTCTGGATAAAAGACTTCTCTTATGAATCCTGCCTTTATCAACTTGTCAATCTCTTCCCTTATAGCCTCCCTTCTCTCCTAGTTGAATGTTTTCTTTTTCTGCTTAATCGGTCTAAACTTGGGATTTACTGTCAAGCGGTGGGAAATTATTCGTGGACCTATTCCGGGCATTTCTTCGTGTGTCTAAGCAAAAACATCTGTATGCTTTCTCATAAATCTGACAGGTTTCTCTTTTTTTTCTTTTGGTACTTGGAAGCCAATTTTCGTGCTCGTTCAGGTCTTAATGGGTTGAGTGATATTAATTCTAGTTTTTCTATAGGCCTGGGAATTGGCCCTAGTTCTCGCTGGTCTGTTCTCCTCGTTAGTTTGTTCACTATCCTCTGCTACTTAATGTCCTCTTTGTCCTCAGTTGGAGCGTCCCTTGTCGTTATGTAGTAAGATCTCTTCGAGGAAATTGCAAAACATGTTCGGGTAATCTTTTGGGCCCCTTTCATAATCCCAATCCCTTTTGCTGCTCTGAACTTGAGTTTTAGATAATGATTGCTTTCAACCGCTCTTACCCTCCTTAGAAAAGGTCTCCTCAAGATGATTGTGGATGGCATCTTAAGATCGATAACCTGTAGATCTATCATCATAGTTTTCTAATATGGCCTGTTGCCTAGGTTAAGGGTAGTTGGACAGAGCCTAAAGTGAGGGCGTACGATTCAACGAACCCATATAATACTGTGTCCGTAGATTCCATTTTAAGGCCTTCGATGTTTAAGGAGTCTAGTGTTTCTTTGAATATGATATCTGCTAAACTTTCTGTATCGATTAATACTATGTTGATACTGGTTGAGCCGATCTTCAAGGTTATTACCATGGCAGCGTTGTGCGGATAGGTGACTCCCGTTTCATCTTCATTGGTGAATAAGATCAGAATTGATGCTAGCCAAGGTTTCTTTTTGGCCCTCACATTCATCATATATTGATTTATGAGCTTGTTTGGTAGCAAGTATTTCGAATAGTTCTTTCTCGAGTTATTTGAGTTTCTTGCTAATATTGGTCCTCCTGAAATTACCATAGTTTGGTGAATTAAGCCTCCTATTTCTCTTCTTTCGTGTTTGAAATTTTCCTCCTCCCTGTGCGTCTTTGCCTTGTAGTGATCCAAGTAATTATTTCATACTCGGATTTCTATCTATTCTCTTAGGTCCAGACACTTGTCAATCGTGTGTTCGTGATCTGGATGGAAAGCACACTTTCTTTCTTTGTCTCAGATGTTTGAGGTTGATGTCAATGGTCGAGGGCTTGGAAATAGCCCCAGTTCTTTGATGTCTTTGTATATTAGCGATAACAGTGTATTTAGCTCAGTGAATTGCCTTTTGTCTTATATGTGAGTAACTCTTTTCACCCTTTCTCTTGACGGGATAGGAGGTTCCTTTTGTCATTCTGGTCGTCCTTTGAATCTTAGGTGTTGGGTTTCGCGGCTAGATTTATGTTCATAGTCGCTATTGATTATTGATCGCCAAAAATATTAACCCTTTTTAAAGATAGATCTGGGTTTGTGTCGATGTACACCCTTCTTGTTCTTTTTGTCTTCCATTTTGGCTCCCTATCTTTTGTCTCTACTCTCTTCCGACCTTTCCTCCTTCTTTTTCAGTAGTATCCGGTCTTCAATTTCGATTTCCTCAAAGATTTCTTTCCATGCTTGTTCGTACGTGGTGATGGTTCATTTACGTATAGCGAACCACCATCTATCCATCCGCAAGCTTTTTTTCAGCCCTTTTAATGCTAATGGATGGGTGAATGCTTCGGCCTCTTTGACCTCCTCGTGGTATCTTTTATAAAGTTCTTTAGGGTTTCGTCTTTTCCCCGTTTTAGTAATAACAAAGAGTTGGGATTTTTTATGGTGGTCATCGGCCCCCTGAATTTGTTGACGAACTGTCCGCATAACTAATCGAAACTCTTTATGCTTCCTGGCCTCAGGTTTTTGTACCACTACCTTGCTGGACCCTCCAGAGTTAAAGAAAACTCTTTATGCTTTGGATGGACCTTGAATCATCATCATTTCTCTGACTAGGTCTACGTGTGGTGCAAGGTCTATTCGTCTGGTATACGGTGTAACTTGTGGTATTTTGAATTTTCGTAGGAGGACCAAATCTTGAATCTCCTTTGAAAATGGCAATTCCTACAAGAATGCTGGTTCTTTGTGTTGATGGTCCCTTCCCTTCTGTTCTTTTAGTTCCTTAGCCAGCTTTTGGATTTATTCTTCTAATTCTTTTCTGCTAACTACTTATTCAGGTGCAAGATTGTTCTGATCTCCCTGGATGATGGTGTTCTCCATGTTTTTCCTTCGTTTTTGGTCAAGGTAAGCCCTCATATCCATTGAATTTATGCTACGTTCGGCTCCTCTTTTGCCTCATTTTGAATCGTACTGAACAGAAGCTGGTCTCAGATCGACTTCTTCTTTAACTTGTAGGGGTGTGGCTTCTTCCTTATGGTTCGAGATTACCTTCTTGCGGGTGTTATCCTTTGAACTTGATACGAGGTTGTGTCTACTGCCGTTGTCTTGTCTCTGGGATTGCTCCTCCAGCCTGATCGGGGAAAGCCGACCTTGTCTTTGCTCGGGCGGGGTTATACTTTCTTCATTGTCAGCAAGATGTGCCCTAGTCAGGGCTTGTTTTCCGATAAATGCTTCTCGAATGGTTCTCTTGAGATCTTCAATTTCTTTGCTCAATAATTCAGTCTTGTTTTCAAGTGCTTTTACTTATTTGTCTCTTTCCTAATACCTCCGTTCGCTCTCCCGCATAATCTTGGTAGTGTCTCCGCCTCCTACTTGCGTTGTCACCTGTTCTGAGAGGTGTTGTGTCGACGACGACCGGTAGTTAGAATCTGATACTCCTTCTTCATTCACTCTTTCGGTAAGATGTTTTTTGAATTTTGCTACTCTTTGATTACTACCATGGGTTTCGGTTTGATTCTCACAGACGGCACCAACTGTTGATACCAAAATTTTACTACTTTGATACCACACAATAAATATTAAAACTTCTTTTCTTTATTACTTCTTTCATAGAGAAATTATGAATAATTGATCATGAATGAATTTACATGAAGACAAAGCCGTATATATATATGATTGCTAATCTCCTTGTCCTAACAGGATTCAAATTCCCCATGAGATCTGGAGGGAATCTTTCAATAGCTTAGTTTACCTTGAATAAGGATTTGCCAGCTGTGAGTCCTCTTCTTCCAAGGGTTCCATCGAACAATTACTTTCCTGGTTTGAACCCTGGTTTGAACATCTTTCCCCGTACAACATCCGACCAGGAATCGATCAATCTGATCATACCAGAACATTTGGGGCTGTCTAACTAGATTAGATGCTTGGGCCGATTGAATGTTTGAGCCTATTGATCTCAAGCCCATTGGTACAAGGTTTGGGGCCCATTTCAAGTCTTTGTGTTTCTCCGTCACCCCTACTTTCTCCCATTATATAATATATAATAACTGTATAATAATTTAATTTCATAGTAGGTAAAAGTGATGGAGAAAAACAAAGACTTTTAAGCTTTATTTTTTTGAACTCGAATTCTTACTTAATTCGTCTTTGTCCTTATCTATTCTTAATTATTAATAATCTAACAATATATATATGATATTATTCAAATTGTATGGTTAGAATTTCATTTTCTTCTTTTATACTAATTAATTATACATATAATATCATATTTAAGGATAGTTATCATAAGTTTTTTTGTGAATTATTATGCGAATTTGGTTTAATTATAAAATATTTGATTAGATTTTGACTTAATAAATTTTTTATTTTGACTGTTTGATGTAAAAACACGTCCCTCCAAACGCTCAGAGGACATGTAGATAGATTATCCAACAGAAAAATGGTGATAGAGTGAAGTGTGAAAAGGAGAATAATTGAGACAAATAATAATAGAGAAAAGGAGAGGGAGACCGATAATTAATTTATTGCAGAATAAAAAAAAAAGGGATTGACACTCTTTATCTAAGAATCAAGCTCTAGTTTGTCCATTGAAATACATGGGCTCCCTCTCCTGGCCTTCATTATCCTTATCCGACCCTAAAACCTTTTTACTCTCCTACTTCATCGCTAGTTTTTGGATTCTTCCTTAAGATATCCAAAATTATCAAGAATTTTCAACTTCTTGTAACTAAAAAACATGCAACTTGCCAACCACTCGGGTACAACCCGAGGCTAGAAGTCACAAATAAATATTAGTTGACTGTAGTGTGGTATTATTTTACTATTTTACCCTTAAAATTTAAATTTTTCCGTCATCTCAATTAACGGAAGGATGTAAGAGAGTATTTTTGAAACTTTAGGGGGGTAATAGGTAATTCACTGAAATCTGAGGGGGGTCTAGGGCTTTTTTTCTTTGTCTCATTATTGATTGAAGGGTAAAATTATAATTTAACTGAAAATTTAAAATTTTCCGTAATCTCAATTAACGGAAGGATTTAATGAGATATTTTGGAAATCTTAGGGGGTAATAAATAATTCACTAAAACCTGAGGGGGGTCAAGGGCTTTTTTCCTACATTAATTATATAGTCAAATACAAGCTTAACTATTGGATGTGTTTAAATCCAACGGCCTATATTTAATGTAAGATTTTGCATAAAGAAAAAGGTTATTGATCCTGTCCCATGAAGATAATAAATTTAAACATAATTTGCATCAAACCCAAAATATTTCTGCCGGCATAATCATATTTTCTGTGTACACGTTTTCCTTCTTAATTTGTTTTTCAGTTAACCAAAATTACTGGTATTTTCTTCATTAAAACTTAGATATAGATGCCAAAAGTTAATAGTTAAATTTATATTTATTTGGGATTTTATATTTTATTTTGTCAAAACATATTTTCGTTTATTCTATCCTAAATACTACTTACAGCCCATGTATTATATGTACAGTTTGTACATGTATTATATCAAAACATCTATTTTAGTTAAATTTATATTCATTTGGGATTTTATATTTTATTTTATCAAAACATATTTTAGTTTATTCTATCCTAAATACTACTTACAGCCCATGTATTATATGTACAGTTTATACATGTGTTATGGGGTAAAAATAGGCTAGACACGTGGCGGTACGTAAGCCCACGACGCTCTAGTCGGTACCTATGGAACGATCCGTTCATGTTAAAACCCACCTCACCTCGGATCCCAGCTGAGGCAGGATTCGACCTCAGGTAGTATAGAAGGTGTTCACATGAAGGGTGTCACGTGGTCTATGACCAATAGTCCACATAGATAGGGCAAAACGAGTGGACCCCACTCTGGAACAGCCCCAAAAGTGAAGGGATTTGGTTCCCCCAAAAATGTGAAAAAGGTGTCCTATGATCCTACGTCACCTGGGAGGACCACCTAAAATCGCCTAAAATGGAAAGCTGACCAAGGAGACAGTGTAGCACCTTGGTAGCTAAAAAAGAGACCCCACCTGACGTGGTCAACCTTTGAGGGACCACAAGTAGAGGCGAATGAGCATTCGCCACCTGTACACAAGGGATAACGTAATCCCCTACTCGAATCAAATCGTGCCATGTGGCATATAATCTCGGATAAGGTCTTAAGGACCAATCCCTGCTCACCAAGTATCCCTAGTCTTGACTTCGAGCTAAGTTTTCAAGCTGGGGAAGAGGAAGGAAAGGAGGAACTAGGGCAGCATTGTTTGGCCAATCATGTGTCCACAAAGGTATAATATAAAAAGACACTTATGTCAAGGTAAAGTAGGGTCTTCCTCAAGCTAGAACTCATTTTCTATACTCACACACACCACAAGCACAAGTGACCTCCCTATTTTTCTCTCTAAACAACAAGGAGACAACCTTAACACCCATTGAAGGTTGTCCCTTGAGGACTGTTTTACTGTTCCAGCTTCCCTAAAGGCCACACTTATTGCCTTCTACATGTGTTTTGTGTGTCACTTGGTCCATTAGCTCCTAGCTACATACTTCTCCTTATATTAGCTATTCCAAGCTACCGAAACCGAGCCATAATATCACCCCCTCAAGGTACTGACTTGAGCGTCGGAGTGGGCTTGCCGGAAAACCTCCGGCGCTCCCCTTTTTGACCGTGTTCTCTGCTGCAGGCATCCTCACCAAGTTCGGGTCCGAGGTCAGCAAGGAGAGCGAGCTCAGGAAGGTTTCAAGCGATTCAGCTCGGGATCAGCGTGGCGTGATAGGTCAGCTTGAGAGCTTCCGGGGTTAGGTAGAGACTGAATCGGGTGCGGAATACTGAGCTCAGGCTGTTGACTGGGCATCCACCTTCAACTCGGATACTAGATCAGCAAGGCATTACCACCTCACCTGGGTTGATATTTTCACACATCAACAGTGGCGCCGTCTGTGGGGAGCCAGAACGAAAGGTCCCGCTACAACCTACGTGCCCGTCAGAGAAGCCAAATGCCTAACTCCGAGGCCCCAAGAGGTTCCAGAAGAGAGGTCACACGGGAGCCCAGCCAAAGCAGTCGCCCACCTCCGGCTCCGCCTCAGGACGAGTATGTAGAGAGTCAAAACGTGAGAGCACTTGACCCAGGCCCCAGCCGGAAGGGAAAAGAGAAGGCCGCCACCAGTCGGGACGTGGAGGCAGAGAAAGCTAAGGAGGTGAGAGAGCTTGCAGAAACTAGGTCACAGTTTCAGCATGTGATAAAGTACCTGTGCGATAACCTGGGCATACCGCCTCCTCCTCCCCGAAATCTGGCAAGTCGGCTGGGGAGCCAACTTAGAAGCAACCCTGCTCACGTGGAACCATCCACACCGAGTCAGCAAGGTGCCCAGATGCGACTGTCCCAACTGAGAGCAAATGTCCACGACCAGCCCAGGAGTCACCGCAGTGACCATCGTTCGACCGCCAGCAACCGGCCCGAAGGAGCAAGGAGCCAACTCGAGGGACTTGTGCATGGTGACTTGAGGTACTCCTTGATGGCTCGACGCCAGGGAGAAGGTAACGACCTTGAACCTCCTTACGTGGAATGTTTGAGGAAACAGTTACTTACCATGCAGGAAGAAATGAGGGAGCTTAGGTCCAGCAAGGGGGAACCCAGCTCACCTGATATCCTAGGTGACTTCACCGCCCCCCTAGCTGACTCAGTGAAGAACGCGACCTTACTTGGGAGATTCAAGATGCCTCAACTTGATTCTTACCATGGACAATCCGATCTTGTAGCCCATGTGGAAATCTTCCAGAATTTGATGTTGGTGCAAGGGGTGCCCGACGAGATAATGTGTAAGGTGTTTCCAACCACCCTAAGTGGGCCGGCCAGAACATGGTACAAGAAGCTTCCGGTAGGAAGCGTAAGAGACTTCACCACCTTCGCCAGCAAGTTTGTCCTCCATTTTCAAGGAGTCAAGCCACCCACTAAAGACCCTTCCTCTCTCCAATACATTAAGCAAAGGGGACAAGAACCCTTGCATGAATATGTGAAGCGTTATCATGATGAGGTAATGCAAATGGGAGTTTACGAGGAACCAGAAACTTTGAGAAACCTTTGGTACAACCTCCACACCGGGCCTTTGTGGGTGTCATTCGAAGAGAGACCTCCCACCTCATATCGGGAGGCACACGATCGTGCCATGAAGCAAATCGCCATTGAGGAGAAGCGCAACCTGAAGAGGGAAAGAGAGAAGGCCGAAGATTTTAGTGACAAAGGGAAAGATAAGAAGAAGCAAGACGTTAGGCCGTCCAGGCCTGTCCCTCCTCAGCAAGGGTTAGTCCCGCGTTAGCAAGACAGCCAGCGGGCGCCACTGCCCTACAAGCGCCCACCTCAACCAAGACCAAAAACATTGAGGCCCCAGCCTCCACCACAGCCAAGAGAAGTGTCCCATCCGCCAAGAAGGGAATCCGCCACTACGCATGCCTACCATCCCTTGAACACAACAAGGGAACAAGTGTTCTATGCCATAAGGGACAAGGGCCTTTTGACGAGACCACCTAAGTTGATTGCCCCTCTAGGTAAAAGGAGCCTGAAGAGGTATTGTGATTTTCATGAAGAGTATGGACACAGCACAGCCGATTGTTTCAACCTGAGGGAGCAAATCCAAAATTTAATCAACAATGGGTATCTAAAAGAGTTTTTGCTCGAAGTAAAGGGGAAGGCTCAGATGGTCAGGTAGGCGGGAGAAAGCTCAAGAGGGGACCAAGGTCAGCCAGGATCCCAGGTGACCAAAAACAAAGATTTCATCAGCACAATCTCAGGGGGACCCACCCTAGCAGGAGACTCCCGTAGGGCAAGGAAGGCTCATGCCAGGGAGCCCTCCTTGGCCCGACACCACCAAGAAGTGAACTTCACCGAAAGATCGCCTAAGCTACCAAGGGTAGCCACCACCCCCATCATGCTCACGGATGAAGACACAAGGGATGTAGTGTACCCCCATGACGATGCCATGGTCGTCACAATGAAGATCGCCAGTAAGGACGTGGCGCGAATCCTCATCGACACGGGAAGTTCGGTTGACATATTGTTCAAGGAAGCCTTCAATAAGCTGGGACTGAACTCAGCAAGGATGCAACAAGTCACCACCCCCCTCAGTGGATTTACAGGAGACCAGTTGATGCCGTCTGACAGCATCACCTTACCGGTTACCCTTGGGGAAGACCCTTCTCAGCTCATCACTATGGTTGACTTCGTAGTTGTCGACCACCCAAGCTCCTACAATGTCATTCTGGGAAGACCCTTCCTCATGGCAACCAGAGGAGTGGTATCCACGTATCACTTGAAGTTGAAATTCCCGGTGGGCAACCAGGTCGGGGTCGTCAAGGGGGACCAGCTCACGGCCAGGAGGTGTTACGCCTCCTCAGTTGGGAGGTGCAATCAGGTCTCTACCCTTGACCCACGAGTCTCTGAAGTCGAGCAGCGAGGTGAGCCTGTAGAGGAATTGGAGGCAGTCACGGTATGTGAAGACGACCCAACCAGGGTAGTTAAGGTGGGAACCCAGCTTACCTCGGATGTCAGAACATCCTTGTTGGAACTTTTAGTTGAATACTCAGACGTATTTGCTTTGAGCCACAACGACATGCCGGGGATCAGCCCTAGCATAATCTCCCATCGACTTAATGTGGATTCCATCCACCGACCGATATGGCAAAAGCGACGAGCTTTCAACCAAGAACGCTACGACGCAATTGAGGAGGAAGTCGACAAGTTACTACGCGCGGGGTTTATTCGTGAATCCAAGTATCCAGATTGGGTCTCCAATATGGTGTTGGTGAGGAAGCCGAACGGGAAGTGGCGCATGTGCGTTGACTTTACCGACTTGAACAAGGCGTGCCCCAAGGACAGCTTTCCATTGCCTCGGATAGATCAGCTGGTCGACGCCACCGCTGGCCATGAGTTGCTCAGCTTTATGGATGCCTTTTCGGGTTATAACCAGGTGAAGATGTATGCTCCAGATGAGGAAGGGACCTCTTTCATTACGAACAAAGGCCTGTATTGTTACATGGTGATGCCCTTCGGCTTAAAGAACGCGGGGGCCACGTATCAACGCTTGGTGAACAAGTTATTTAAGGAACAGATAGATAGGACCATGGAAATTTATGTCGACGACATGATCACCAAGTCGATGAAGATAGCTGACCATGTGCCCCACCTTAGGGGGACATTCGACGTGCTGAGGAAGTTTGGTATGAAACTTAACCCTGAAAAATGCGCATTCGGGGTGGCAGCCGAAAAGTTTCTGGGCTACATGGTCCACCAAAGGGGAATAGAAGCTAATCCAGAAAAGATCAAGGCCATCATGGAAATGCGATCACCTCGGACGACTAAAGAAATACAGAGCCTAGCGGGAAGGGTAGCCGCGCTGAGCAGGTTCGTGTCCAAATGCACAGATCGTTGTCACCCTTTCTTCCAAGCTATCAAAAGGGCTAAGGGGCAGCAATGTGACGAGGACTGCGAGGCCGCCTTTCAGAATCTGAAAAACTATCTAGCTAGCCCGCCGATCTTAGCTAAGCCTCATCCAGGGGATAACTTACTGATGTATTTGGCAGTGTCCACGACTGCAGTGAGCTCAATTCTAATCCGAGAAGAGGAAGGAGAGATGCAGAAGCCTGTGTACTACACCAGCAAGGCCCTAACCGAGGTAGAAAAGAGGTATCCTAAACAAGAACAGCTCGCGTTGGCCCTGGTCATGTAGTCCAGAAAGCTAAGGTCGTATTTCCAAGCTCACGCAGTCAGTGTAGTCACCAGCTTCCCACTCAGGCAGATTCTACATAAGCCAGAAAGCTCAGGAAGGCTCATGAAATGGTGTATGGAACTCAGCGAGTTCGAGATTCACTACCGACCACGAAACGCGATCAAGGGACAAGCCATAGCTGACTTTATGGCTGAGTTTACTCCTGACCTGGAGGATTTGGGAACGGACATGAACCAACGTGAAGAATGGGAAGCTGAAACTAGCTCACCATGGATCCTCCATGTAGACGGATCATCCAGCTCACAGGGGAGTGGAGCTGGGGTGTTAATCACTAGCCCAGACGGGGTTGAGATAAGTTATGCGCTAAGGTTCGAGTTTAAAGCTTCTAACAACGAGGCTGAATACGAAGCATTGATCGCCGGGCTCAAGATGGCAAAGAGCTTAGGAGCATAATGGTTAGAGATAAATAGCGACTCCCAGCTCATCGTGCACCAAGTCAACGACGAATACCAGGCCAAGGAGGATAACATGATAGCTTACCTGAAAAAAGCGAAAGATTTGGTGGGACAATTCAAGCAAGTTAAGCTGCAACAGATTCTAAGGGAGAAGAACTTTCAGGCCGACATGCTATCAAGGTTGGCATCTCTGTCAGAAACCTCCTTACTTGGTACAGTGCTAGTAAAAGTTCAACCCAGGTCGTCCATAGAAGAACCTGCTGAGGTAGTTCACTGTGTTTCAAGCCCCTCATGCTGGATAAACCCTATTAAGGAGTACCTAGAAGAGGGACGTCTTCCCGAAGACCAAGAAGCCGTAAGAAAGCTCAAGTATCGTGCAGCTCGGTATTGCCTTATTGAGGGTGTGTTGTACAAATGAAGTTTCACCATGCCCTACCTGAGGTGTCTGCACCCAGATGAGGCCGATTATGTTCTAAGAGAGATCCATGAGGGGGCCTGCGGAAATCACTCAGGGGGAAGGTCATTGGCATACAAAGCTTTACGCCAAGGATATTACTGGCCAACCATGCAAAGTGACTCCCGGGTCATCTCGCAAACCTGCCTCACCTGTCAGAAGCACGCCAAGATGATCCGGGTTCCACCAGAAAACTTGACGACACTACTTCGCCTTGGCCTTTCGTTCAGTGGGGTATCGACTTGATTGGACCTTTCCCGGTTGGCCGGGGTTAGGCCAAGTTCGCCATAGTGGCAGTAGACTACTTCACTAAGTGGGCAGAGGTAGAGCCGCTGGCCAAGATCACGAAGAAAAGAACCACCGACTTCATCTGGAGATCCATCATCTGTCGCTTTGGAGTTCCGCGGGTGATAATCACTGACAACGGGCGGCAGTTCAACAATGAAAAATTCAGAAACTTTTGCGGGACATGGAAGATAGAAAATCGATACACCACGCCGGCTCATCCGCAGTCAAATGGGCAAGTTGAAGCAGTCAACAAGGTCATCAAGGATTTGTTGAAAAAGAAGCTGGGAACTAAGAAGGGAGCATGGGTTGATGAACTACCTGAGGTGTTGTGGGCATACCGCACCACCTTCAAAACAGCCACTGGAGAAACCCCCTATGCATTGTCTTTTGGCACAGAGGCAGTAATCCCAGCTGAGGTAGGAATGCCAACTTTTAGAGTCCTCCACTTCGACGAGGTCAGCAATGTGGCCCAGCTTGATGCCGCCCTTGACTTACTGGAGGAGAAGAGAGATCAAGCCCAAGTTAGGGTGGCGGCGTATCAGAGAAGAGTTGCCAAGCATTATAATGCCAAGGTCAAACCTCGCAGTTTCAAAGAGGGGGACTTGGTATTGAGGAAGGTGATTTGCGGAATCAAAGAGGGAGGCTCCACCAAGTTTGCTGAAACCTGGGAAGGGCCATTCCACGTCACCAAGGTTATCAAGCCTAGAGTCTACAAACTTGCTCACCCTGATGGACGCCAGATGAGACGACCAAGGAATGCCGACCAGCTAAAGAAGTATTACCCGTGATCCCACCTGATCTGGGAATCCAGTAGATTTTCAATTCCATCTCCATTTTGTTGTTTCTCCAAAGTCCTTAGTGGCTAGATTTGTTCTATATGTGCGCCAAAAAATTGACCTGGTATATTGTCCCACTGCTCCCCCCCAAGTGAGCATTTTGAAGGGAAACATCACCTAGGTGAAGAGGGTTGTTGTTCTATTGATTAAGATGTGCATTCCTATTTAATGGGTTAATGACATACGCCTTAACAAATGGTTTGCCACCCTCCATTTTATTTCGCCATGGTTGATATCATCGAATTGCCAACAAACTGTCAGGATTGATTTGTAAATCAACCTAGATGAGGAAGGATACCAACTCAGGTCGGATAGCCTACCTCAGGAAGGTTCTATCCTGCTAAGAACGTCACGTGCATAAAATCAGCATGCATGGGTAAATCAACAGCAAGCTCACAACAATCCATACGACAAACTAAGAATGTAGAATATATCAGCCCAAAACAGGGCCACTGTCATTTAACAAAATAATGTTTCCCAAGGGCAATAATATGTCAAACAAAACCACACTGAAAGTTCAAATCCACAGTACAGAGAAACAACGTCTGAGTTTACAAAAGAAAGAAAAGAGAAGAAATGTGTAAGAAAGCTTGGTCTGATGGAAAGGCAGCACGAACAAAGGCCAAGGGTCAGATCAGGTATCTTCGCCTTTTCACAACTGAGAACCTTCATCGTCTGAGTCGTCTTCCTCGTGATCCGAGTGAGGCGAGGAAACTTCCAGGTTCAGTGGGTGCCCTGAGGTAAGCTGTCGAGAACTCCCTGCGACATCAGCTGGGTTCTGCTCCTTGCCAAACTTGGCCACCAACGCCTCTCGGTCGAATCCAAAGTCCATATAATGCAAGTCCAAATCGGGAAATTCTCTGGTGACCTGGTATTGCGCATAATGGTATCCGTGAAGAAGATTAGAGCCCGCCTCAGTCTCCAACTTATCCACACTGGCCTGGAGCTCATTGGCTCTCTCCACCTGAGCTCGGAGCTGAGTCTTCACCGATCCCGCCTCATCCCGAACCTCTCCTAGCTGGTCCTCCAACTTCGAAATTTGATCGTCCTTGTCCTTGACCTTCTGAGTGAGCAGGGACAGCTGAGCCTCAAGCTTGGCAACACGACCAGCTGAGGTCGATCCCTCCTTAAGCTTATCACCAAATTGAGACATGAGGAAGGATCCCTGGTAATAAAAAAAAAAGGGGGGGAAGAGAAAATGAAGTTCGGAGCTTATAATATAAATCCCAAAACAGAGTTGAGAACTGAGAATCGCTTACCTGAAAAAAAAAGTGAGATGCCATGTCAATTGCCTGACTAGGACTCAAGCCCACCACCTCGCTTCCCTTCTCCGAATCCGAAAGCTCAAGAACTTGTTTCAATGCCGGGAAAGCTCGAGAAGCATGGGAAAAATGACTGCCAAGAACGCCTCCAAGGTCCACGGCCAGCTGGGACGTCCAACCTGGCCCTTCTACCTTCTTGGCACGCTTAGGTCGTGGAGGAAGGCCACTGGATGTAGCCGCGCTCTTGCCAGACCCCTCAGACCCTGTTGCTGCTCGCTGACTAGACGCCCCTGCTGCCTTGGCCATCCTGTCTCTCACTAATTGAAGAAAGGCCAGGTCGGTTTTGCTTCCTTCAGCCATCCTCCTAGTGGCCGAACTAGGAGTCAGAACCTCATCTCCTAGAGCCCCTACATGGCTGAAGAAGAGGGGCATAGTCAGATTGAATAAACACACAAACAAGGGAAAAGACGAAGCCCAAATCAGCAAAGATACTACCTGAGAAAGGTGGCGGAATCAATCCCACCTTGGCAAGGCGCTCCTCGGTGACAATGTCAGTCTCGGATGGGTTAGTCGCCACGTATTCTCTCACACTCTTTAGATCGGTGTCCCGAGAAAGGTCACGAGTCCATTTCCCTGCGCAATGGCAAGGTCAGTAAGGCAAGTGTAGAGTTCAATAAACTGAAAGGAACTCTTAGAGAAACATACCTGCCCACTTGAATTGATTGGGAACCACATACGTCTCCCCATCCTCGACCACTGTCTAGCCCCAATCACCAAAGACGACAAACCAAAAATCATCCCAAGCCTTATCGGCAGTGTTCGGATTCACCTGAGGGACGAGATGAGGTTGGCCAGTATACGTCCTCAAGTAGTAGAGCCCAGGCTTCTTCGGGGCTGTGGTCAAGGTAAAGGTGGCATGGACATCTTCAATCGTAGGCTCAACGCCCAGTACCTCCTTCCACAAAATATAGAGCCCAGTAAGGTTCCGCCAAGCCATAGAACTCAGCTGAGCAGGGGCCACCCCTAGCCCGCTTAGTATTTGTGCAAAAAATGGCTGAATGCGAAGCCGAAGACCATACTCGAAGGACTGACGGTGGATCACCACCTCGCTAGAACCCGGTTGGCTTGGTCTGAATCCTGGTCGGGGAAGCGACAACTCAACAGAGGAAGGGATGTCATAGGCCTTCCTCAGCTGGGCAAGCATTTCCGTAGTTATGGAGGTTCTCTCATCGTCTAGAAAAAGGCCCTAGTCAGCACCCTCCTCAGAACTCTCCCCGGCCGCGCTAGAACGGCCACGACCAGCACGAACCTTGTAGCGCTTGGTTCGGCTCAAAGAAATTGGCGAAGACGCAACATTTCCTGTGGTGACAGCTCCACTGTCTGCGGGGGAGTACTGAGACTCGCCGGCGTCCGACATATCTACAACAAAAAAAAAAAGGAAAAGAAGGGGAGAAGAAGTAAAGATCAGAGATGAACCCACCAAGCATTATGCAAATAATTCCAACCCAAGTAAAACCGAATGGGAGAAATGGAATTGAAAACACGAGAAGAACACTTGCCTTCGGAGGTTTCTGATGATGAAATCCACTGAGGAACAGGAGAAGCGTCGAGATAGTTGGTCGGCCGACGTTGAGATCGTGAGGCCGCGAACGACGCAGTAAGGGAACGACGGAAGGGCAAGACACGCTCTTTCCCGGCCGTCGGAACGAAAGAAAAACGACGAAGAGAGGCCGATTTTGCCGTAAGCGAGGAGACAAGATGAAGGTGATGGTTAGGGATTGCAAAGATGCGAAGGCGGTCCCAAAAGAGAAGACAAAAGGGAGCTTTTGGTTTCCTCAAATTCGCGAGGCCGGATTATAAAGAAAGTGAAAGGACGCAACTCTTCCCAAACGGATAAGAACCTTTTGACCATGTGGGTCTTTTGAAGGTTGTGTTGTTTCATTAAGGACCCGTGTTATTACACTGGCCTCCCCTACTCCACTTTGGAAAATTTGAGAAACAATTTGACAAAGTCCCACGTGCACGCCAACGGATATCTGAGCTAGAGAATACTGATCCGAGCTGAGGAAGGCTAGACTCCCAGGTCAGGAGGGAATTCGCCCATGTCAATCCGAGCTCAGCATGGTTCAACCTCCAAATGGAAGGGAATGATCCCCTAAATTCCACCCAAAAGTAAAGGTATAAAATTCGCCAAGCCTTATCCAGATGTGAAAGGGGGGGGAGAGCAACATGAGCCCGGAAATATTTTCGCCTTGAATTCACATCGTTAGCCATCTCGGATCACCCTGAACAGGTGACGAGGTGTGCATACACCCCAAGGTGGCAAGAGAAAGACCACCAGGGAGGAGGGACAACAGTGCGACGTGGGCTAGGAACTCTTCGAAGCTTCCAACGCCTTCGCCATCTCCTTAGCCATTGGAAGCTGGGGGACCTCTGTTATAGGGTAAAAATAGGCTAGACACGTGGCGGTACGTAAGCCCACGACGCTCTAGTCGGCACCTATGGAACAATCCGTTCATGTTGAAACCCACCTCACCTCGGATCCCAGCTGAGGCAGGATCCGACCTCATGTAGTATAGAAGGTGTTCACATGAAGGGTACCACGTGGTCTATGACCAATAGTCCACATAGATAGGGCAAAACGAGTGGACCCCACTCTAGAACAGCCCCAAAAGTGAAGGGATTTAGTTCCCCCAAAAATGTGAAAAAGGTGTCCTATGATCCTACGTCACCTGGGAGGACCACCTAAAATCGCCTAAAATGGAAAGCTGACCAAGGAGACAGTGTAGCACCTTGGTAGCTGAAAAAGGGACCCCACCTGACGTGGTCAACCTTTGAGGGACCACAAGTAGAGGCGAATGAGCATTCGCCACCTGTACACAAGGGATAACGTAATCCCCTACTCGAATCAAATCGTGCCATGTGGCATATAATCTCGGATAAGGTCTTAAGGACCAATCCCTGCTCACCAAGTATCCCTAGTCTTGACTTCGAGCTAAGTTTTCAAGCTGGGGAAGAGGAAGGAAAGGAGGAACTAGGGCAGCATTGTTTGGCCAATCATGTGTCCACAAAGGTATAATATAAAAAGACACTTATGTCAAGGTAAAGTAGGGTCTTCCTCAAGCTAGAACTCATTTTCTATACTCACACACACCACAAGCACAAGTGACCTCCCTATTTTTCTCTCTAAACAACAAGGAGACAACCTTAACACCCATTGAAGGTTGTCCCTTGAGGACGGTTTTACTGTTCCAGCTTCCCTAAAGGCCACACTTATTGCCTTCTACATGTGTTTTGTGTGTCACTTGGTCCATTAGCTCCTAGCTACATACTTCTCCTTATATTAGCTATTCCGAAGCTACCGAAACCGAGCCATAATATCACCCCCTCAAGGTACTGACTTGAGCGTCGGAGTGGGCTCGCCGGAAAACCTTCGGCGCCCCCCTTTTTGACCGTGTTCTCTGCTGCAGGCATCCTCACCAAGTTCGGGTCCGAGGTCAGCAAGGAGAGCGAGCTCAGGAAGGTTTCAAGCGATTCGGCCCGGGATCAGCGTGGCGTGATAGGTCAGCTTGGGAGCTTCCGGAGTTAGGTAGAGACTGAATCGGGTGCGGAATACTGAGCTCAGGCTGTTGACTGGGCATCCACCTTCAACTCGGATACTAGATCAGCAAGGCATTACCACCTCACCTGGATTGATATTTTCACGCATCAACAACATGTATTATATCAAAACATGTATTATAGTTAAATTTATATTCATTTGGGATTTTATATTTTAGTTTATTCTTTCTAATCAAAAGAAAAATTATTCTCACGAATTACGAAAAAATAAATATAACAATAATAAAGAAGTAGAACCAGTTAAACCTTTGCATTGGGATAAAAAGAAATTTCAAGTTGAGCTTTATATTTTATTATAATTAATGTATGGAAATTAATTATTAACATGCATCCGGTCAATTGAAGATCTCCCAAATATTCGAAGGCATAATCATTATTCATCACGATAACATTCTTTTATTAAATTCATTGAAAAAATGATGTAATTAAAGACTTGGTTGATTGACTTAAAAAAAAGGCTCATCATCTTCTTTTGCCATTCAACTGCAGCACACAACTTACAATCGTAGCTATTCCTAAGAAAGAAAGGTAAAAACACTTGAACGGCTTTCCAAACAGTGAATCTTTTTCGGCAGTCAGGTGCACTTGTTCTAAGCTTTTCCGAAATTCTTCATTTTGTTGTCATTTTCTTCCGTAGTATTAGTTTGCTTCTCGTTAATTAAAATTTACTTGGTGTTTCTTCTGATATATGATCTTTCGTTGTTAGAGTTTGCTTGTTCATTGAACTTTTCTAGTTTAAAGTGTTCAGTTTTTCTGTTTTTTGCTATTTCTTTTACCGGCGATTGTTGTTTGTCTTTAATTTATAAATTACTTCAGAACCAACAAAAAAAAAAAAAAGAATAAAGAAAAAATTGAAAACAGAGAAACGGCAATGGCAGACCCAGTAAGTGAAGCTGTTGTTTCCGGCATTGCATCAAAAATAATAGAGATAGTGGTCGTTCCAATTCGAAGGGAGATATCATATGTGTTCAAGTACAAGAGCTTCGTGGACAAGCTGAGGAGTCCAGTTGGGGATCTCAAAAGTAGAAGACAGAGGCTGGAACAAGCTGTCGAAGATGCTGAAAGACAAGGGGACGTGATTTATGATGATGTTCAGCAATGGTTAATTGAGATGAACAAATTCATTGAAACAGCAGAGAAGTTAATACATGAGAGAGAAGACAATGCTATGAACAAGCGTTGTTTCAAAGGGCTATGTCCCGATTTGATGACTCGTCGCAAGCTCAGCAAAGAAGCAGTGAACGCGGAAAAGGATGCCAACAATCTCTTGGCGAAAGGAAACTTTAGTAATGTCTCCTACCGTCCTGCTCCACAGAGGATAGAATTCATTAATGTCGTCAGAGGCTACCAACAGTTTGATTCCAGAAAGAAAGTTTTCCAGGATGTTATGGAGGCACTCAGGGATTCTAATGCTAACATGATTGGGGTGTATGGAATGGGTGGTGTTGGAAAGACCACGCTAGTCAAGGAAGTTGAAAAGAAAGTGATCGAAGCCGAGTTATTTGATGAGGTTGTTATGGTTGAGGTGACGCAGAACCCAGACTCCAACATACTTCGAGAAAAAATTGCTCATGATTTGGGCATAAAATTTGACCAGAATGAAAATGAATATGACAGAGCCGATCGACTCAGTCGAATATTGAAGAAAGAAAAGCGGTTCCTCATAATATTAGATAACATTTGGGCTGAACTTAAATTGGAGGCTATTGGTATTCCCTTTGGAGGCGAATATCTGGGACGAAGCAAAATATTGCTGACTTCTAGAAGTCGACATGTATTATGCAATGAAATGAATTCTCAAAAGAATTTCTTGATTGATGTTTTATCTGATGAAGAAGGAATGAGTTTGTTTTGGAAGACTATGGGTGATCATCCAAAGAAAACATCTAATTTTCAATCTTTAGCACCTGAAATTGTTGGAAAATGTGGAGGTTTACCAATTGCAATTGAAACAATAGGGAGGGCACTGAAAGATGGGGATCATCCCTTTTGGAAAGATGCCTTGACTCTGCTAAGAAATACCAGCCCAAAGCAAATCCAAGGAATGGCTGCAAATGTATACTCTCCCATAGAATTGAGTTACAAGCTTTTGGCAAATGACGAAGCAAAATCACTATTTTTGCATTGTGGTCTACTAAATGATGGCAGTCGAATACCTGTTAATCACTTGTTGTGGTATGGTATGGGTTTGGGTTTGTTTAAGAAAATCAACACATTGGAAGAAGGAAGGAATAGGGTGCATTCGTTGATTCATAATCTCAAAGATTCATGTTTATTACTAGATGGTGACACTGCAAATGAAGTTAAAATGCACGACGTCATTCATGCTGTTGCTGTATCAGTTGCCGAAGATGAGCTTATGTTTAATATTCACAATATTGTAGACTTGGAGAAAGGGCTCGAAGATGGAACAGCAAAAGATGCAACAGTTATTTCTCTACCTTATGGAGATATCCAAGAGCTTCCTGAGAGATTGGAATGTCCAAAACTCAAGTCATTTTTGTTGTTTGAAAAATATGGAAATTCTTTGCAAATACCAGACCCTTTTTTCGAAGAGCTGAGGCAACTCAAAATTTTACATGTAACCCAAATTCATTTCTCTTCATTACCCTCATCACTTGATTGCTTACTTAACCTTCGAACATTGTTGTTCATCAATTGCAGCTTAGAAGGGGATGTAGCAATAGTTGGAGAACTAAAGAAGTTAGAGATTCTTAGTTTTCGAGGTTCTGATATTGAGCAGTTGCCGAGTGAAATTGGACGATTAACGCGGTTAAAGCTGCTAGATTTGGGAAACTGTTTAAAACTTGAGGTAATAGCACCAAAAGTCATATCAAAGTTGTCTCAGTTAGAAGAATTATATATGGGTAACAGCTTTACTCGGTGGGAGGAAGTTGAAGGAAAAAGTAATGCCAGTCTTGTTGAGTTGAAGGGATTGTCAAAATTAAGAATTTTAGAAGTACATATTCGACATGTCCAAAGTATAAGACAGGATTTGGTCTCTGTTCAGTTGGAAAGATTCAGAATTTTTATAGGAGACATGTGGGATTGGTCCGGTAAACATGACACCTCAAGAATCTTGAAATTCAGTGGGCTAGGTGAAAATATTTACTTGGGCAATGAGATGAGAAAGTTGTTGACAAGAACTGAACATCTCTCTCTAGATAAACTGGATGGTGTCCAAAATTTGTTTGATGAATTAGCCGATGGAAAAGATTTTATTAACTTCAATCAATTGAATTCTCTAACGCTTAGAGGCATGCCACAACTTACAAGTTCTGGATTCAATATGGAGATAACTCAGGGTTTATCAACAACTCAATCAACATCCACAGAAATCGTTGCAGAGGATGATTCCGAAGATTTCAATACAATACTCTTTAATAATAAGGTATGTTCCTCTTTCCATTATGTTTGCATTTTTCTTTCACTATGTTTTCTTATCATATATATATATAATTCGAATAGTCCTTGAAGAGTAATAACTCTTTCTGTAGGTAAATTTCCCAACTCTGAAGAAGCTGAAACTATCCTCACTTAATGTAACAAAGATATGGCTTGATCAGTTTTCAGCAATGTCTACCGCTAAAAATTTAAGAAAACTGAAAGTGGAGGAATGTAGTCGTTTGAAATTTCTACTTTCATATTCTGCGGTTAATAGTCTTGTGCATCTCCAAGAACTTGTGATAGGGAAATGTGAGTCAATGGAAGGGATAATCGACGACACAACCAAATTAGGAAGAGATGAAGAACAGATGGTTTTTCCAAAACTAGAGCACTTGAAGCTCTCGGATCTTCCAGCACTGACAAGATTTAGCATTGGAATTAATTCACAATTCCCTTCTTTGCGTGAACTTTGGATTTATAAATGTCTTAATCTGAAAAGCTTCATCTCCATGAGCTCAGCGGAAGAGGACCATATCCTCCACACTACAATAAAACCTCTCTTCGATGAAAAGGTATTTTTCTAAATTTACCATTAAGTATTTTGATCTACAATATTTATTCTCTTGATCAAATTCGTTGTTAATTTTTACCCTTAAATTTAATTAATATCTCCAACTGAATGTTAATTGTTAATTACTGCAAATTGAATTATTTGTACTTCAGGTGGGACTGCCTAGCTTGGAAGAATTAAGAGTTGAAAAGATGGATAACTTGAGAAAGATATGGCACCATCAACTTGATTCAGAATCCTTCAGAAAATTAAGGAACTTGAAGGTTATAGATTGCCATCAACTAATGAATATTTTTCCGTTGAATATTGTTATGGGGAGAAGATTCGAGAGATTAGAGGGACTATTTGTACGTTGGTGTAATTCAATAGAAGAGATCATTGAAGTAGTGGCGGAGGAGTTCCCTTCAACTAGCAGCAGCAGCAGTAGGTTTGATGTGTTCCCTCAATTAATCTCGCTGGAACTATCTAATCTACCAACACTCAGAAGTGTGTCTCAAGGAACACATAGTTTTGAATGGCCAATGTTAAAAAACTTATGGCTATTTGGATGCGGAAAAGTAGAAATATTATTTGCTTCTTCAGACTTCTTGAGTCAGAAAATGGAGAGCCAAAAACCCTTGTTCTTGGTTGATCGTCATAAGGTATGACCTCAATTCCAAATTAATTAATTGATTGTTTCCATCTTTACGATTTACCCATGGATGCATGCATCACATTGCTAGTTGCTACTAATTAGTTAACTTCTCTTAATTTCACAATCACATAATTTCATCCATGACAATTTGTAATCAAATAATTTTCAACCCATTAAGTAAATAAACAATATTATTATTCTATGATACATTGATAATGTGTATAATATTTATTAATATATTACAAATTTATTATTTATTATTTTTTTATTTATGTTTTAAATATATACACATATTTTATTTAAATTACAATATCATCATAAATATTTATAATAAATATGTTGTAAAAAAATTTATAAATCTATATTTATTAATAAATTAGTGTTTATTTATGCTTTATCTTATTTAATTTCTAATGACTACAAATGTATAATATTTTTTATTTAATTTCTCATAAATAATTATAATACAATTAATTTATTAATATATTATTAAAATAATATTATTATTTATTTAATGGAATATTATCACATTTCTCTCCTAAGGTTTGATTTTGTATCACTTAGAGAGAAAGAATCTTACTTATATCACATACCTCCTTTTGACATTAGTCAACTAACCCAACAAAAAGTAAATATACTAAAAAAGCTCTCAATTTCACATTCTTTAGCTAGAAGGGTAATGTAACTAACTGATTGCAGTGTTAATTAATTTATTTAGCTTTACAAAGTAGAATAACTATAAAAAATTACTAAAAGAAGTTAATTTGATACATGCTATTTCAAAAGCAAAAATAATCAAAAGGATTCGGATTTTTAAGGGAAAATACAAAGGAATGAAAAACTGATACAAATTAAAACGAGCCCATTTATATACAAGCTAACAATATAATATAATGACAGGCAATCTTCTCTCTAATACGAGATCCTAACTGTCATCTTCTAAGATTATTATGATTTGGAGCTACATCTTAAGATTTGTGAGGGTTGTATAATAATTTTTTTTGTCAAAAATACTATTTTTCATGTATGAGTTTTCTTTCTTTTTGTCATATGAAATTGGGCATAGGGTTTACTATCTTTCAAAAAGTAAAACAAATATTATATGTGGCTACTTTTATATTTTTATCCCTAAACGTGACGATCAACTAATGGTTGATTAATACCACGAGGGAGGTATGTAATACAAATAAGATTCTTTCTCTCCAAATGATATAAGTTAAAATCTCAAGAGAAGAATGTGATAAAATTCATTTATTTAATTAATGTATTTTACATAAATATATTATATTTTATTAAAGTTTAAAGATTTATTTATTATTTTTTCATAAATAACTCTTATTATTTGGGGTATAATTATTATTTTAAAAAATTGATACTTTTAAAGGTATTTTTAAAATTATTAAGACTAATAAGGGTATTAAATCAAACTCTTGAAATTAAAATTATTAAGATACCTCCCTTAAATGCCATTATTGATTTTAAATTGATAGTTTTACCCCAAACTATAAAAAGACAAAAAATAATCATATTTTTCTTATTTTATTAATAATTAATATAATTTTATCATAACGTTTAAATTTATAAGTTAATGATATTTTGTCACTAAATAATTTTTTTAAATTTGCTATCATTTTTTAGTATTATTAATTATATAAAAATAGATCATTTAATTAAAATAGCCTATTGCAAAATTATATATAATAAGTGTTGTCAAAATCTCTATCAAATTTTCACAATACTAATTGTAAAAAATTTGTTGTAAAAATTTTAATTAATTAAAAAACTTTATGTTAAAAAAATCTTAATATTTTTATAGTAAATTTTATGTTGTAAAAGATTATATTTAATATCGTAAAAAATAATTTACAATTAATGTTATAAAAAATTGACGGCTAAAGAGATTTTGATAATATTAATTATACATAATTTCTGAAATATAATATTTTAATAAAATTATCAATTTTAAAAATTATTTATAATTAATATTGTTAAAAAAATGATAAAATTTAAAAGAATAAAATAAATTAAGGGTCAAACAATAAGTAATATAACATCCCAAATAAAATAATTATACACATTTTTAGATAATAGGATTCAAGTCATCAATTCAAACCTTTCGCAGGAATTTAGGCACAAATTATGATCATTTCCTCACAAAAGCTTGATCGATAACAACTTTCTACACAAGTTTAGAAATATTCACATTTCTAACTTTCTTTTTCTGGCATTAATTTTTTGAAAATAGGGATAGCAAAAAATATGAAATCATGTTTAAGACACTAGCATTAATTTGAAAATTGAATTCAGACCATTGGTATAATAAATAAATATCTTATACTACCTTTTGTAAATACTGACAATAAACTTGCATTTTCATTATCTTTGTTTTTCTGCTAAAACATTTTAGCAGACATTTTTTCAAATAAATATATATGCTCAGACTTGTTCATGATATGCTAACTATGCAAATGCAACAATCGTATGACTAATTTAAACCTTGAAATTTAACTGGACAATGACTTTTTCCAGGTTGCATTTCCCACTCTAAAGACATTGGAAGTGTTAATGTGTGCTGGGTTGAGAAATTTGGTAACACTTTCAGCAGTCGAAAGTTTAGGGAAACTTGTAAGAATGAAAATAATTGATAACATAATGATAGAAAAGATCATAGAGATGCAGGTTGAAGAAGCGAATGAGAATACTATTGTTTTCAGCCAACTGGAGTATTTGGAACTTGGTAGTTTACCAATAATTGAGAGCTTTTGTTCAGGGAATTGCACTCTTGAATTCCCATACCTAGAGCAAGTGGTTCTGAGTGGGTGCCCAAGCATGAAGACTTTTTCTGCAGGGGTTTTACGCACACCAAAGCTACACAAACTGCAATTGGCTAAAGAAGAACGTTGGGAAGGAAACCTTAATCTCACCATAGAAAGATTGTTTGAAAGAATGGTATGTATTTATTTACTGAGATTTCTATTGCACTATTCTTGTTTTATTTTGTTTCTTTTCTTCTTTTGGCTTATGTAGTTGTTTCAGAAGCACAAACAATTAGGATACTCACCCAATTAGGAATTCGGAGATTTGAGTTATTTTTTGTAATATTTATAAAAGAAAAAATATAATATATAATGTATACACATAAAATTAGCGTACTTGAAGCCAGCTGCAACAATTTTTGTTTCGACTACTTCATTTTTAGTTTTGTGCCATAACCTTTTATAATTTGCTCAACTAGTGCTGTTACTAAAACACTTCTTGAACTGGATATTTGCTTTTGTTAGGCTAAATTCTGTGGCTTAAAATATTTGAAGCTCTCACAATTTCCACGAGTGAGAGAAATATGGCATGACCAAGTACTTCCCGTCAGCTTCTTCAACAATTTAAGGTGGTTGGTGGTGGATGGTTGCCCGTTTATGTTGAGTGCTATTCCAGCCAATCTGCTACAATTCTTGAACAATTTGGAAACTCTGGAAGTGAGGAACTGTGATTCAATAGAAGAGGTGTTTCATTTGGAAGATTTCATTGCCGATAGATATTTTGGGCCACTGTTCCCCAAACTTGAGAATCTAAAGCTAGTAGATCTTCCAAAACTCAGAAGATTCTGCGACTTCAATTGTAGTGTAAGTGAAATGCCTAAATTGGATGGTCTGTTAATTAAAAATTGCTCTAATATGGAGACATTCATTTCCAATGAGAACTTGACAAAAAAGAATAAACTTCAAGAAATGACCTCAGCAGATGAGGACTTGCTCGCTAAAGATTCACAATCACTGTTTGACAAAAAGGTGGATTTGTTTCCCGTATTAATTTTATCTTTCTTTTTTAATTTCTATCTTTCATTTTCGAAATTTCCTTCAAATTACTGTTTGTTCTTCATTCCCCTTTGATTAACGATATTAGTGCAATTATTCATTGAATTCTTTAGGTAAGGCTTCCAAATTTGGAGAAGTTAGAAATCTCATGCATGGATAAGTTGAGAAAAATATGGCAAGATGAACTCACTTCAAATTCCTTTTGTGAATTAAAATACTTGAGAATCGAGAAATGCAAGCAATTATTGAATATTTTTCCAAGGAATATGCTTGAAAGACTGCAGAAATTAGAGAATTTGGAGGTAAATGATTGCGATTCAGTACAAGGAATAGTTGAACTCCAAGAAATCAATGTCTTGGACGCACAAGCTGGTCCATCGAAAAAAGCTGTACCGAGATTTGTGTTTCCAAAATTAACTTTATTATATCTACTGTCTCTACGGAAACTCGAGAGCTTCTATGGAGGAGAATATATTTTAGAATGGCCAATGTTAAAGAATTTGCGAGTGGGGGGATGTTATGTAGTGAGGATATTATTCGCTTCAGAATCTTCGAGCCTCCAGAAGATGCATGCAGATAGTCGACATGACAAGGTACGATCTCTTCGTAAATGAACTCGTTATTTTGGTAATACATCCTTCTTGAAACTTTAATGATATTTGATTTGGAGAATTGAGTAAAACAAAAGAAATAATAAAGAAGAAACTGAAAATTTATTTGATTTTTTTATTATTCAATTATTTCTTATTTCTACTTTAATATAATAAAATTTGTTCATATCTTTTAGAAAAGTTATATTTAAACAATTCTAAATGTATCTTAATATTAGAAATTAATTATTTTTACAAATATAGTTCTGTTTTAATAATTTAATAAATATTTAAATGAATTCAAATACATTTTATTTATAAATGTTTAAAGCTGATCTATACATTTACTATTTCAATTTTTTGAGTTTCTTTTTGAATTGTTAACATATAAAGTATTATTTGAAAATGTTTTATGAAACTTGTCATAAAAAGACTGATATTATGTTAATAACTTTTTTTTTCCAGCAGATGCATGAGTTTTATTATGAGGATGAGCTGATGGAACCTGATTATTTCAAGAGCTCCAAACCATTGTTTTCTGTGGACACGGTATGATCTGTTAGAAAATGTATTCTTTTTTTTGTGTGTAATACATCCATATCGAAACTTAATGGTATTTGATTTAAAAAATTAAATGAAACCAAAAAAATAAAAATAAAAAGGAGAAATGGAATAAAATGATAGAAGAACTAAACTCATTTGTTTTTGTCTGATTAATAAACAGCATTTCTTCAATTATTTTTTACTTTTATTTTATATAATAAAATTTATTTCAAGTTTTTTAAAAAATACTAAATAAATAATTTTAAGTACATTTTAATTAGAAATTATTTATTTCCATAAATAAATTTACTTTTTAATAATTTTATAAATATTAAATGACAATAAATATTGTTTTAAATATAAAAAAAAATTATTGAATATGCTTGGAAGAATGCAAAGATTGGGCATTTTTAAATTTTATATATGTTTCAGTTTTCAAAAGTTCCTTCAAATTGCCATTTTTCCTTAGATCATTCCCCTTTTATTATGGAGATTAATGCAATTTTCCATTGAATTCCTTAGGTAAGATTTCAAGGTTTGGAGAAATTGGAAGTCTCAAGCATGCACAACTTAAGAAAAATATGGCAAGATGAACTCACTTCTAATTCCTTTTGCGAATTAAAACACTTGAGAATCGAAACTTGTGAGCGATTATTGAATATTTTTCCGAGAAATATGCTTGAAAGACTGCAGAAATTAGAGAATTTGGAGGTAAATGATTGCTATTCAATGCGAGGAATAGTTAAACCCCACGAAATCAATGTCTTGGACGCACATGTTGGTCCATCGAAAGAAGTTGTACCCAGATTTGTGTTTCCAAAATTAACTTCATTGCAGTTTCTATATCTACCAAGACTCCAAAGTTTCTATGGAGGAGAATATATTTTAGAATGGCCGATGTTAAAGAATTTGCGAGTGGAGAGATGTGGTGAAGTGAGGATATTATTCGCTTCAGAATCTTTGAAACTCCAGGAGATGCATGCGGATAGTCAACATAACACGGTACGATCTCTTAGTAAATGTACACTTCATTTTGGTAATACATCCTTCTTGAAATACTAATGGTATTTGATTTGAAGAATTGAATCAAACAAAAGAAACAAAAAGAAGGAACTGAAAATCTCTTTGATTTTTTTATTATTCAATTTACTTCTATTTTAATATAGTAAAATTTGTTTATATCTTTTAAGAAAGTTATATTCAAACAATTCTAAATACATTTTAATTAGAAATTAATTATCTTCATAAATAGAGATCCAATTTATTAATTTAATAAATATTTAAATTAATTCAAATGCTATTTTCTTTATAACTATAAAGTATTATTTGAAAATGTTTATGAAACTTCTCATAAAAATATCTGAAAACAAAAAAAAGATTATAAAAGTTATTTAATAAATATCTAAAAACTAAAAAGATGCTCTTTTTTTCCCAGCAGATGCATGAGCGGACGCAACGTGATTATTTCAGGAGCTTCAAACCATTGTTTTCTGTGGACGCGGTATGATCTCTTAACTCGTTTTTTTTTTTTTTGTGTGATACATCTATATTTAAACTTAAATGGCATTTGATTTGAAAAATTAAATGAAACAAAAGAAATAGAAAGGAGAAATGGAATAAAATGATAGAAGAAACTAAACTATTTGTTTTTGTTTGATTAATAAATAGCCCCATGTTTATTTGTTCGATTTTTTTGTTTCAATTATTTTTTACTTTTATTTTTATATAATAAAATTTACTTCAACCTTTTTTTAAAATTACATTTAAAAAATTCTAAATACATTTTAATTAGAAATTAATTATTTCCATAAATATATTTGCGTTTTAATAATTTTATAAATATGAAATAACTTTAAATACTATTATAAATATAAAAAGAATTATTGAACCTGCTTGGAAGAATGCGAAGCTAGACATTTTTAAATTTTATGTTTAAATTTTCAAAATTTCTTCAAATTAATATTTATCCTTAGTTCATGCCCCTTTGATTATGAAGATTAGTGCAATTTTCCATTGAATTCCTTAGGTACGATTTCAAGGTTTGGAGAAATTGGAAATCTCAAGCCTGTACAACTTGGAAAAAATATGGCGAGACGAACTCACTTCGAATTCCTTTTGCGAATTAAACTACTTGAGAATCAAGAATTGCAAGCGATTATTGAATATTTTTCCAAGGAATATGCTTGAAAGACTGCGGAAATTAGAGAATTTGGAGGTAAATGATTGCTATTCAATGCAAGGAATAGTTGAACCCCAAGAAATCAATGTTTTGGACGCACAAGTTGGTCCATTGAAAGAAGTTGTACCCAGATTTGTGTTTCCAAAATTAACTTCATTGCAGTTTCTATATCTACCGAGACTCCAAAGCTTCTATGGAGGAGAATATATTTTAGAATGGCCGATGTTAAAGAATTTGCGAGTGGAGGGATGTGATGAAGTGAGGATATTATTTGCTTTAGAATCTTTGAGCCTGCAGGAGATGCATGCAGATAGCCAACACGATTTTCCGACTCCCTTGTTCTTTGTCGATATGGTATGATTTCTCAGTACACGTACCTGTCTCTTTGGTAATACATCCTTCTCTTAATTTAAATGGTATTTAATTTAAGGAATTGAAGGAAACAAAAGAAATAAGAAGCAACAATGGAATAAAACGAGAAGAAACTAAATAGTATTGCAACATGAAATCTTCGGGGGGAAAAAAAATGCATTTTTTTGCTTGATTAATAATAGCTGGATGTATATGTCCTTAATTGTTTTTGCTTCAATTACTTCTTATTTTTATTTTAATCAATTTTTTTGAAGAATTATATTTAAACAGTTCTAAATATATTTTAATTAGAAATTAATTATTTTCATGAATATATTTTTTTTAATAATTTTATAAACGTTAAATAAATTTAAATATTATTTTGAATATAAGTAAAATTAATAAGTAAATTTACTATTTATTTACAGTTTTTATTTTTTGAGAGCATATTTTTAATTTAATAACAATTTGAAAAGAACTGAAAAAGGGGATAAACAACATCTAGCTTTTCTTTTGACGTATTAAGAGTTAAATATTTAAATACATATAAAGCATTATTTGAATATGTTTAATGAAGCAAGTCATACTATATAAATAAATTTACTAAAAGGTATTGTATACAATATGAGAAAAAAAAATTATTTCACGAAAAAATTACAAATTTATTTAACAAATATTTGAAAACTAAAAAGAATCCAAAAATATAGAAATCTTAATTTCCCCAATGCCATCATATCCGACCAAGTGTACTCTTAATATGTAATCGTAACCATTCATCATCCATCCCAGTTCTCCTATAGCCAATTCTTATCGGATTTAGCATCAGATTCGATTACTATTTTGAGAGTAATTGATTTGATTTATATTTTTTAGGATCTTTGAAAAGATTAAGTCTTTTGAAAGAATGCAGTGATTAGACATTTTGATATAATACTTAACTTGTAATTGATTTTCAGGTTGCATTCTCCAGTTTAAGAGACTTAGATCTCTGCAACTTACCAAAATTATTGCATCTTTGGAAGGAAAATTCTCAACCCAGCAAAGTTTTTCAAAATTTGCAAAATCTTAAAATAGTAAGATGTGCAGATTTAGAGAAATTAGTTCCGTCGTCGGTGCCTTTAGAAAATCTGATGACTCTTGAAGTATCGTGGTGCAACCGGCTGAGAAGTTTAGTTACACTCAAAACAGCAGAAAGTCTGGTAAAACTTATGAGCATGAAGTTAATTAATTGCGAAATGATGGTACAAATCATTGAGATGCACGTTGGAGAAGAAGTGGAGGAGGATCCTATTATTATTTTTAGCCAACTGCAATATTTGAAACTTGATAATTTACCAAGACTTGAAAGCTTTTATTTGGGGAATTACACTCTCGCTTTCCCAAGCTTGGAGGAAGTAGCTATGGGAGGGTGCCTAAGTATGAAGATTTTTTCTGAAGGGGTCTTGAGGACACCAAAGCTAAACAAAGTGCAATTGTCAAAAGATCATGAAGAAGAGTACGAAGAGTGGTGGGAAGGAAACCTTAATTCAACCATACAAAAAATGTTCCAAGAAAAGGTATGCATTTGTTTACAAAAATTTCTCATCCTTCTCTTTTTGATTTTATTTTTTTAAATTCTTTCTTCTTCTTTTTTAGCAGAAGCAGTTTTCTCGGTACGTAGCACAAACAACTAGAATACTTACCCATTGGATAAATACATTTTGTTAATTTTATTGAAACTTAGAAACTATCAATATTACTATCTTTACATATCTTTTTCTACTATAACCAGAGTAAAAACCCTGAATTTAATGCATGTTCTGCAATATAGATGAATAATTTTTGTGCAGAACTGATTGACGGTTGCTTAGGCCTTAGAATGACAGGCCATTCTATAATCATTGCTTCATCATTAGTCTTGTTTGCCTTCCATGTATATGTATTCCTAAAACAAGTACTTCTATTAGAAGCTCTATTGTACGTGTCATTTTATTTTAACTGGTGTATGTTTGGTTTGATAGGCTGGATTCTGCCGTTTCCGTTTGAAAACAATATGGCAAGGTGCGCTTTCATTCAACTCCTCCGGCAATTTAAGAGAACTAGTGCTGGATGACTGGCCTTTTACATCCCCTGCTATTCCAGGCAATATGCTATGGTTCTTGAACAATTTGGAGTACATGACAGTGCGTAATTGTAAGTCAGTAGAAGAGGTGTTTCATTTAGAAGACCTAAATGCCTATGAACATTTTGGGCCACTTTTTCCTAAACTAGAGTGCCTGAGTCTCGAACATCTTGGAAACCTCAAAGGATTCTGCAACTTCAATGGGAATATAATTGAACTGCCCAAATTGGAACTTCTGAGGATTAAAAATTGCCCCAATATGGAAACATTCATTTCCAATCCTATGGCTGTACAGGTGACAACGAATAAGGAATTTCAAGAAATAACTTTAGAGGCGAACTTGATGGCTAATTATTCTACACAACCACTCTTTGATGGAAAGGTAATTTTTCTTTTAATTCCTTGATCGACTCTTTTTTTATTTATGAACATTTTTCTGTTGGTGCTGTATCTCTGATTTAAGGTAACGTTATTAATTATTCAATTAATACTCGAATTCATTAGATACGGCTTCCTAATTTGGAGCGCTTGACAATCTGTGGCATGCCTAACATGAGAAAGATATGGCAAGACCAATTCGCTATGGATTTCTTCTGTAAATTGGAGAACCTGCAAATAGAAGGCTGCAGTACAATATTAAATATTTTTCCATGGACTATGCTTGGAAGACTGAAGAAATTAGAGAAGTTGGAGGTCCTGAATTGTGATTCGGTACTAGAAATATTAGAAGTAACAGATGCTCAAGTGGGAGAAGCAGTCCCTAGCTTTGTATTTCCTCAGTTAACTTCATTAACACTACGGAGTCTACCGAAACTCAGAAGTTTCTATCCAGGAGTACATATTTCGAGCTGGCCATTATTGAAGAGGTTGGAAGTGACCGGATGTGCTGAAGTGGAGATATTGGCTTCAGATTTTTTATGCCTCCGGGAGACTGACGGGAATAGCCAACACGATATGCAAATTACTCCACAACCTTTATTCTTCGTTGACACGGTATGATCTCTTAAGCCTTTTGGTAAAATTAAAACATTACACCCTACATCTTAGATCACCAGAAACTTGTGGTTTTTGTTTGAAGAAGTTAATGCAATAAAGACATAAGGAAAAGGAGAATTGAAGAGAATGAAAAAGAAAATAGTATTCACTATTTAGTTACTAAACTAAAGGAACATTTGTTTTTATTTGAACAAAAATGTATTGTATGAAACTTTTACATTTTAACATACCTTAAATAAATTACATGTTCCCATTTATTATTTTTCTTATTTTTATTTTAATATTTATTTTTATTTTTTGGAAAATTATACATACCATTTTGTTAGAAATTAATGATTCTCATAAATATATCATAATTTCAATATTTTTTATAAATATAAATTGAACTTAAATACTATTTTTAATTTAAATTTATTTAATCTATAAATTTACTACTCCAATAATTTTAAAATATTAAAACATTTTATTTTTTATTATAAATTTTAATTTTCTAATTGTTTCAAAGGTCTCGACAAACACAACCTTCTTTTAGTCATTAATAAATTAAATACATAGTTTATATTATGTGAAAGTATTTAGTAAAATATGTCATAAAATATATGCATACCATATAAAAGAATTTGTGAAAAAGTGTTATATAAAAATATGAAACAACAAAAAGTGCTGCTCTTTAAAAAATATACATTATAAATGAATATTTAGTAAATATTTGAAAATCGAAAAGAAGAATACGCACAATGATAACTGACTTTTGAGTATTTGTTCACAGATATGCTTGAACGCTTGAGAGATTAGAAATTTTAATTTAATACTTAATTTGGAAATTGATTTTCAGCTTGTATTGCCCATTTTGGAAGAGTTAAAGCTGTCTGAACTGCCCAATTTGTTGCATCTATGCAAGGAAAATGCTTGTCCCAGCGATGTTTTCCAAAATTTGAAAGCTCTAACAATTTCAGAATGTAGCAAATTACCACAATTAGTGCCTCCCTTTTGGTCTTTCCAAAATCTGAAGACTCTGAAAGTATCAAAGTGTGACGAGTTGATAAGTTTGATGACACTCTTAACAGCGAAAAGTCTTGTGCAGCTTCAAAGTATGGAGATAACTTACTGCAAAATGATACAAGAAATCATACAAGAAGTTGGAGAAATGGAGAATGATTGTATCGTTTTCAGCCAATTGAAATACTTGAGACTTGATTGTTTGCCAAGCCTTTCTGGCTTTTATTTAGGGAATCGCATTCTTGAATTTCCATCCTTGCAAAAAGTAATTGTGAGAAACTGCCCAAACATGGAGATATTTTCTCGGGGAATCCTAAGCACTCCGTTGCTGCAAAGAGTACAGCAAACTGAAATAACATTCTATAATGTACATTGGGAAGGTAGCCTGAATTCTACCATACAAAAATTGTTTGAAGAAAAGGTTTGTATATGCATTTTACTCAGCTTTGTTCTCTTTTTATATAAATTTGCAGACTGGTTATATATGCAGTTATGCATACTTACACATATATGTATATATTTAAAGAATGTGCAGAGTTCTTAAGGCGAAGATTGAACGAACTTATCTTTGATATACAATGAAGCAGAATGAAGGTTGGACTTTGTTATATGGTATTTATCAACAACTTTTTATGTTTAGAATGATATTGGCGACGCATGCTTATGTCATATGTACACGTGGTGTGTTTGGACTTTGTTATACAGGTAGCTTATTTTAAAGCTTCAAAGACGGCTGCAAAATGAAGGTTGAGGCAGCTGTGTTTTGCTGGACAGATGTGCTGTTGTGATGAAGAGGGATATACACCTCCTGCTCCAATTTATGAGGATGCAACAAATACTTCCTAGTTGGCAGGAGAGCTCATCTTTGATGACTAATCCCAGCTTGATTTGGTCATAAAACGGAGATAATTTCTTTGGTTTTTATTTCTCTTCTGTGGAATACTGAAAAAAAGATCAAAACCATAGCAAGAAACAGAGATCTTATTCCTGTGTAGCTTTGTGGCAAATTTTATTTGAGTCCCTTTATTCATAATAGTTTATAATTTATCCATCATTTCAAATGGTGTTTTAAACTAATCCAATCGAAAAAATTTGTCAGTATTTACATATTTTGATACTTGTGAAGTGAACTAAATGGCTGACAATGTAGGTAACAATTTTTACTAAATCTCGTTAAATTCTAATTTTTTAGTTTTGTATTTTTGTATATTTGTTGTTCGGCTATTATTTGAACTCTTATAATTATAATATTTTATGAATTTTTGTATTTTGGGAAATTATTAGGTCTAATTTTCCCAGAGTTGGTGTAAGAGCCAAAGGTTCAAGTAGAATAGATATGTACTAAAGAAAAATTCTGTCAAAAGAGGTATAATTTCTTAAAGAATCAAAGTTTTAAATGGGATATCTATTATGGCCTCTGCAATCTTTCTTGAAATTTTTTCTCGTGTGTTATTCATACAATAGTTTGACTTACACTTTGTGAGCTTTTGAATATAATAATTGATAATAGCTTCAAATTCATAGTAACCTCTTTATCAAGATTGATGATGACAAATACAAAATATGACATAGAAAAGTTTGATGGCAACAACTTCAACATGTGCAATGTGAAGTGTTTGATGTTGTTTTCCAACAAGAGCAAGATATTGCTCTTGAAGGAAAATAAAAACCATATGAGATCAGTGAAAAACAATGGCTGGGCTAGGATCAATTGTTTAGCGTATGATACAATTCGTCTGTCTTACTAAGGAACCGAGTATGCGGTTGTGAGAGAGATGTACAAGCAAGTACGTATGGGAGGAGATGGACAACAAGTTCATGAAAAAGAACAATCAAAATAAACTCTAGACCAAAACAAAGCTATACCGCTTTCAGTGAGCACTTACTTAACATCAAGATTATTTAACTTGAACTTAATTAAGGAGAAAATATATTTTATATTTTGTCATTAATATAAAACTTGTATAAATATGATAAGAACATATAAATATAATATAGGCAAAATAAAAAATAAAGATAATATAAAATTGAAACATATTTTTGGTAAGAGAATAATTTAAGTTTGTCGAATTTTCATTTTGATATGACAAAACATGCATGATGCTTTTATGTAAACATACACAGCTCATCTTGGGAGCAAAATACCTGACTATACAAGCACAATTATATACATGCTATCAATAATAACAGCGTAGATGGATCTAGAATGTACTCTATATATGATTTGAGCCCCTTAAGAACAGTTCAATCACCAAAAGAATTAGATATATAATTACGCTCTATATACATATATACACACAAACACTAATGTACGAGAGTGCTAGTTTATTTAATTAACTGATAAATTTATTTAAGAAGGTACAAGAGGTTTGGGGTTCAAATCCTGATCTCTTCTAATATTTTATAAAACATTATATATATATATATATATATATATATATATATTAAAAGTTATATGTATTATAATAATTATATATAAGAGAGCGAGAGATCATCAAATTAATTACATAAAGGACAATAAAGTGTTGCAAGTTAGTCAAATTTACTGGATTATTTCTAGAAAATGGTTGAATAAGTCAAAGCTTGTTTTAGTGTTCAGCTTATTTAGGAGTTTGTGGTTTGGTTGTTGAATAAGTGTAGGAACACGTTGGTGTTCCATTCTCTTTTAGTTGAGAATTTTTAGGAATTTTTTTTAATATAAATATTTGTTATTAGCAGATCATAATAATCCTCAGCTTCAATAAAGCTTGTTTATTTTACTGGGTAATAGAAACTTCTTTGTTATTCTTTTCTAGTTTTTTCTATCACACTTATTTGTTTCATGGTATCAGAGCAAGGTTGCGTACTAAGTGTTTGATTTTATTACTCAGTAAAGATGAATGGTTCAACTGGTGCCTCTGTAGAAAAACTTGTTAGTAACAATTATGGTTACTGGAAGCTATGCATGGAAGCTTATCTACAAGGACAGGATTTGTGGGAGCTTATCACTGGTGATGAAGCTGTAATTCCAGAGGATACCCCTCAAAATTCTGAGTTGCGACGGAAGTGGAAGATCAAGTGTGGCAAAGCTATGTTTGCTTTGCGAACTTCTATCAACAAAGAATACATTGAGCATGTTCGTGATGTTACGTCGCCAAAACAAGTGTGGGAGACACTTGAACGACTATTTACCCAAAAGAATACGGCACGATTGCAATATTTGGAGAATGAGCTTGCTGGGATCATTCAAAGAAATCTTTCAATTTCAGAATATTTTTTGAAAGTTAAAACTTTGTGTACAGAACTTTCAGAGTTGGATACAGAAGAGCCTATAAGCGATGCACGGCTGCGTCGTAATCTTATTCGTGGACTATGGAAAGAGTTTGTGCCATTTATCTCTTCAATTCAAGGATGGCCAATTCAACCTTCAATTAGTGACTTGGAAAGCTTGCTTTCTAATCAAGAAGCTCTTGTGAAACAAATGATTGGCGACAACAAGCAATCTTTCTCTCAAGTGGAAGGTGTTCTTTATGCAAAGGATCATGAGAAAAAGAACTTCTCCCAGCATTCTTCAGGTGACAACAAACAGTCCAAAAATGAGAGGCGGTTTAAAGGAAAGTCAAAGAGTTGTTATAGATGCGGAAAGCTTGGACACATAAAACGTGATTGCCATGTGCGAATTGTGTGTAATCGATGCGAAAAACCAGGTCATATTAAACAAAATTGTTGGGTCAATCTTCCAGAAGTAAAAGTTAATGTTGCATATGAAAATAATGAGTCTGAACAATCCAAATGAGAGCATTGCTTATCCATTGAAGCTATTGATCAACCAGTTCCAGTGACTTCTATTGTGCATCAGACTAACGCACAAAAAGAAGCCAAATTTCATATATATTACAACAAAGAATGGATTGTTGATTCTGGTTGCTCTCATCATGCAACTGGAAATGCTTCTTTACTTTCTGATGTTCGTCCACATAATGGGAAAAGAGCCATTGTTACGGCTGATAATTCATTACATCTTGTAATGAAATAAGGACATTTCAATGTCAAGTCAGATTTTTCAAATGATGGAGTTTCTCTAAACAATGTTTATCATGTTCCAGGATTAAAGAAGAATCTCGCCTCAGTGTCTCAAATAACTGATTTTGGAAGGTATGTTTTGTTTAGTCCTAATAATGTACAGATTCTTTCTAATATAAAGCACATTGCAGCTGATGTTTTATTTACTGGGAAGAGGAAAGAATCATTATATGTTTTATCTGCGAGTGATGTGTATGTTGAGAAGACAGGCTATAATGCAAGTGGAACACTTTGGCATACTCGGTTAGGTCATGTTGGTTATCAATTGCTGCAGAAAATTTCTACAAAGAAACTTCTTGATGGAGTTCCTTTCTTTAAGGAAATTTATCATGATGTAGTGTGTCCTGGATGTCAATATGAAAAATCCCATCATCTCCCTTTTCCAAATTCGAAGAATAAAGCTTCTGCTCCACTTCAGTTGGTTCATTTTGATATCATGGGGCCAACAAGAACATCTAGCTACACTGGTCTTCGCTATGTGATGGTTATTGTGGATGATTTTTCTCGGTTTAGCTGGGTATATTTTCTGGAACATAAAAATGAAGCTCTCTCCAAATTTGTTCAATTCAAGCAACATGTGGAGAAAGAATTTGGGTTACCAATAAAGTGTCTACGTACAGATAATGGAGGGAAATACATGTCCGATCAATTCCTTGAATATTGTAAAGAACATGGGATTCAACGTCAAATGACTTGTCCAGAAACCCCACAACAAAATGGAGTGGCTGAGCGTAAGTTGGCACATCTTACAACTATGTGCTTGTCATGGTTGCATGCAAAGAATCTTCCAAGAGAGTTATGGGCAGCAGCTATTCAATCTGCTTGTCACGTCATAAATCGTTTGCCTCCATGGCCAGGATCAGAATCATCTCCTTTTGAAGCCTTATATCATCACAAACCTAATGTAAGTTTTTTTCAAGTTTTTGGTTCAGTTTGTTATGTTCATATATCAAAAAGCAAACGAACTAAACTTGATCCAAGAGCAAGGCGTTGTATTTTTGTTGGTTATGACACTCATAGAAAAGGTTGGAGATGCATGGATTCAAAAACGAAGAATGTTGTTACTAAGGGGGAGTGTTGCAAGTTAGTCAAATTTACTGGATTATTTTTAGAAAATGGTTGAATAAATCAAAGCTTGTTTTAGTGTTCAGCTTATTTAGGAGTTTGTGGTTTGGTTGTTGAATAAGTGTAGGAACACGTTGGTGTTCCATTCTCTTTTAGTTGAGAATTTTTAGGAATTTCTTTTAATATAAATATTTGTTATTAGCAGATCATAATAATCCTCATCTTCAATAAAGCTTGTTTATTTTATTGGGTAATAGAAACTTCTTTGTTATTCTTTTCTAGTTTTTTCTATCACACTTATTTGTTTTATTGAAGCTGAGGATTACAGTCTTAGAATATCCAATTCCTATTTACTGTGACAATGAAAGTGCAATTAAGCTTGCTGGAAATCTAGTTTTTCATACACGTACAAAACACATTGAAACACGTTACCATTTTGTCCGAGAGAAGGTACTAACTCAGGATATTCAGCTACAAAAAGTACGAACTGAAGATCAAGTTGCTGATATATTTACTAAAGCTCTTGCCAAAGCAAAGTTTGAAGTGTTACGAAATGCTCTTGGTGTTGTTTCCAGTAAGTTTGCACTAAGGGGGAGTGTTGCAAGTTAGTGTGATAGAAAAAACTAGAAAAGAATAACAAAGAAGTTTCTATTACCCAGTAAAATAAACAAGCTTTATTGAAGCTGAGGATTATTATGATCTGCTAATAACAAATATTTATATTAAAAGAAATTCCTAAAAGTTCTCAACTAAAAGAGAATGGAACACCAACGTGCTTCCTACACTTATTCAACAACCAAACCACAGACTCCTAAATAAGCTGAACACTAAAACAAGCTTTGACTTATTCAACCATTTTCTAGAAATAATCCAGTAAATTTGACTAACTTGCAAAAAGTCCATCCAATAGCATGTTATATTTAATAATATATTATATATATATAAATAAAGTTATATGTATTATAATAATTAAAATAACATAACATAACTAATTTTCATAGTTACAAGTCTTCTATTTAAAATAATATCTCTAAAATTTTAAAATAAATATATGCATTTATTATTATTGATTTCATTCGGTAGTCATTGTCTTCACCAAAACGTTTTTATAAATTGAATAACAGGAGCTTGAGGTAAAACCAATAAATTATAAGAGAGGATATCATATACATTTTAATATTATTTATACTTTCAATAAATTATTAATTAATTGTGATTAGATTGTATTGTTTAATTAAGATTTAATTTATTATTTTCTTATTTGAGTCCTCATTCATATTAAGGGATTGTTTGTTTTTCTAGTTGAAGTCTGAATATAATTATTCAGATATCTAAGAATCGTTTATTTTGTAACTTATGTCTATTAAAAATAATTAAATATTATTTACGTTAAAAATTTTTATTTAAATCTAAATGAGTAAATGTTTGAATAATTTAATATTTTTATTTTTAAAAAATATTCTTACTTTTTTAATTTATTTACTAACAAAATTAAAATTCTAGTTAACTATTTTTTATATATCCCTTCTCTATTATGGGTCCTCTCTACTTGTCTTTTTAATTCTACTTATTTTATAATTTAATTATTGTAATAAATTTATATATTTACATAATTACAACTATGAAAAAAGTCTACATGCCTCCCCTGAGGTTTGAGGAAATATCAGTTTGATGAAAACTTTATAGAAAGGGACACAAACCTCCCCTACAATGCTTGTTCCTAACAGATGAACAGTACGCTTACGAAAATACCCCAAAATTATTTCTTTTAAAATATAAAATAATATGGTTTTTATTGATAATCGAACCCATGAATTTTAAATAAAAGACCAATGCCTTAATCACTACACCAAACACATGGAATGTAATGTGTTTAAATTTTTAATAAATAACCCTTTTCAACGTACATATATAATAATTTCTATAATCATTAAAATTCTATATAATAACTTGAATTTAAAATAATTATCATTATAAATTTTTAAAACTATTATCATTATTTATATTTATTTTTTAAATAAAATTATTTTATTTAATAATTATTTAAGAATAAATTTTTTAAAATGATTAGTTATAATAATAATTTAGAATAATTTTATTTTATAGCAATCTAAATTTATTTTTAAAATAAAATAATTTATTTTATAACAATTTAATTTATTTTTTAATAATTATTTAAGAATCATTTTATTATTACTATTAGATAACAATTTTAAATTCAAATTATTATATAGAATTTTAATGATTACAAATTTATTTTTGAATATATTTTTTTATTATAACAAAATTTTAATTATTATAGAAATTATTATATATGTACGTTGAAAAGGGTAATTTATTAAAAATTCAAACAAATTACATTTCATATGTTTTGGTATAGTGTTAAGGCATTAGTCTTTTATTTTAAGATCATGGGTTCGATTATCACTAAAAACCATATTATTTTGCATTTAAAAAAAAAAGAATTTGGGGGTATTTTCGTAAGTATACTGTTCATCTATTAGAGACAAACATTGTAGGGTAGGTTTGTATCATTTTCCACAAAGTTTCCATCAAACTACAATTTTCCTAAACCTCAGGGGAGGCATGTGGACTTTTCCCTTACAACTATATTATAATATGACTTATTGTTTTTATTTAATTTTTATTAATCTTTATATTATCGATTATAATTTTTTTTTAAAAATTCATATATAAAACAAATAAATAATGTGCATACTAATATTATTTATTAAGCTTTTATCTATTATTTTGATAATATAATCAAAATTATTATGGATATAAGTATACTATTTAAAAAGTTGTATATCTTAAAATATTAATTTTCAAACTTTTTATTTTGTAAAAACAAACAACTTAATACTTATCGTCAAATGTTTTAAAATAAAAAAAATAAACATATTGTTCAAATTTAGATTTTTATTAAATTCAAATTTCAGTTATGTTTATCGTTCTAACAATAAAAACAAACGCTATCTTGTCTTAATGTTTATTTACTAAATAAATGATGCAAGCACGAAAGGATATTAATGATTTTGTAATCTTTAGTCAATACAAATTTATTAACTCGCTACCTCTAATTTGCATAAAATTATTATAAAGTACAAAAAATTAGGGGAGTGTGTAGCATATGAAATAATTATCTCAAGTTTTATAAATGCAATAATAAAAGCCATATTATCACTTAAGATAATATTTTTGATTAATAACTCTAAGTTTATTTTTCGTTTACTTTTAAAAAACAAGAAATTTTAATACAAATTCCTTTTTCGAAGATAACATAATAACTAAATAATTTGTTTGAACGCTTAATAAATGAACTAGATAAAGCATGTGTATTTGCTAAAGGCTATATTCTAGAATTAGAAACAATAAAACATGTGAAATATAAATATTTAAGAAAAAAAGGTGATAATTTTCTTTACTAATAATATGTATATTAAATTTTTGAACTAAATAAAACAAATTTTTAAATGTAATCGTACCTTTTTATTGTAACTAATGTTATAGTTTTAATATTTTCAAATTAACCCATTAATAGTGTTTCATTCTTTTGTCATTTTAAATTTTATAATATCTAATTTTTCTTTAATTTTATATTGATACATTACTTTTACGAGTTATTATCAAATTCCTCCCCTAAGATTTGAGATTATATCACTTAAATATAAAGTTCGATGAATGTATCAAAAATCTTTCCTTGATTGTCAGTCAACTAATCCTAAATAACACATTTCTTGAAATGCTCTCAATCTTTAAGTTTTATGTTAATTAATTAGAAAAATCATTTTTAGTTGACGAAGCGGAAATGCGAAGATAACGAAACCAAAGTTTCAAAAGTTTCTAAATGAAATTTTATTAAATGTAAAAAAAGATAACTAAACAATATTATAGGCTTCCTATTTATAATAGAGAAAACCTAAGTCAACCTTAATAAGGAAAAATAAACTCTTACCAAAATAAGGAAATAAAGAAATTAAAAAAATATATTAAATAAAAATAAAAAGACTAATTTCATCTTACATTAGCTTCTCGCTACTTAGAAGCAAACTTGTCCTCAAGTTCTCTGGATATAACACTTTATCTTCACGATACTCGTATAGGTCTGTTATATTAAAAGTGTTTGAGATATTCTAGTCATTCGACAGCTGTAACATATGAACATTATATTAATCTTCCTTGTAACTCAAAATGGATTATACTTTATGTTCTACAGCTTGCTACGAATCCTAGGAAACCGATTTTTTGTGCAAATAATCCATTATAGGATCACCAGCAGTCGCCGATGTTGATCTATATCTTGTTTGTATTTCTTAGCAACTTCCAAACTAGCACAAACCTCTTCTTGTATTTTATATTCCCTCTCTACCATGTTTTCTGCAACCTTGCTAATCTTTGACAAAGCTGGTAAAGTCATCAGGTCTAATGCATGACAGGTTGGTTGTAAATAAACCACCTCAAAAAGAGTTTTGCTAGTTGAACGATTTATCATACTATTACAAGCAAATTCTATGAAGCAACCCAATCCTTGTTTTTCAAATTTCTAATCCCTTCCTTTTTTTTCAATCAAAATATCTAAATAATAAGAAATTGGCTTATTAACACTTTTCTTTTTCTGTTGGGGTGGAAAGATAGAACCATATGCGGTAACACTATGTAACACCCCGATTTCGGCATTACGAAAGTGGCGCCAAACTAGGGTATTACGAAAAATTTTAAACTTTCAAAACACAATCATTTTTCTAGGAAAGTTATTATTCTTAATCAAATTTGGAGCATCCTTAATTCTATAAAGAGATTTTGGCAGAATTTCCTCTATAATAATTGTATGCTAAAATATATACACCTGTAACTTTAAGATTTTGTTCTAAACACTCCCAATAATATTCAACACCAACTGCTTCATTTCATTATCTAAAAAAAACATAACTAATTTTAGGATTTCTAAAATTCAAATACAAACATAGAAAAGTGCATCAAGCCACACAGTACAAGCTCCTGCATCTATAATTACATATAGTTTTCAAAGTGGTAAAACTCTTGTTCTAGAGTATCCTTATCTTCTATATACAACATCACCAGCATTGTCTAGGAACCTGAAAAGTATGGGTGAGCTAATGCCCAGTAGATATTTATACATAAAGGTAGTTTTGAGAACTTTACAATAAACAAATTTGTACATATATAAAACACCCTTCGACTTCAAACAGTAAGCTTAACGAAACCCAAAACAACATTTCAATCACAGTATTCACAAAAGTAACAAAAACACATTCATTCCATCATTTAAAACAGTTTCCACTAATTTTTACTCTTGCGTACTTTACGGGCATTATTCCGAGGAACCGTCGCCCCAAACACCGGTGCCATATCATAACAACAACCATGGCCATCACGTTTTCATTTTTCCATTTATTTCACAACATATCCATACAAATAATTCATTTATAAAATCACAACACGTGCTGACACAATTTTCTCACTGTATTTATAAATATGACATTCATATAAAAATTATCATTCAAATCCGATTCGAAAAACAATCAATTGGATCAACACGTAATAATTTAGGAATTTTATAAATATTTATCAAAACATTTAATGTAATAAAACACCCTACTTTTCAGTTTTAAAACTAAAATCTCCCAAATACATATAAATACCTACCTGAATATTAAACGATTATTTTTACACTTCTGCTGACTGTTCGTTCCCCTCTTAATCACTCCCTAGTATCAATTTAACAATAATAACACGTAATTATTTAATAATTCAAACTTAGTTATCTAAAATTGTATGTACGTAAACATCTGCATATATATATATACTAACAATTATATTTCTACAATTAAATCATATGAAATCATTTATAATTCTTAAAACAGAAGGCTAATCATCCAAAATACAAATTTAAAACGAACCTTTTTTTTTTCTTTCTTTCTTTTTCTTTCTTCCTTTGTTTTTGCTTTCTGCCGAAGCTTTCAAATTGATGAAAGCAGAATTCTTTATATATATATACATAACCACCGCCTCATTTCATTCAATTGCATTATTTTATTATTATTTTATTTCAATTTAATCCTTCAACCGACAAAGACATAATGAATTTGATTTCTTAATAACAATTTAACCCTTCAATTAATTTTATTATACTTTTCACCCACAATAAAATTTATATTATCCTAAAATTCAATTCTTTTGAAATTAAGAACTTATTTATCCATAATTAGGTAATTCATTTCTAATAAATGTATTTACTTTATGATTTATAAATACATATATACTAATCAATCTTAGGGTATCACAATCCTCCCCACCTTAAAAAAATTTCGTCCTCGAAATTTACATACCAGATTGAAATAACTCTGGATGTTGGGATCGCATTCGGTCGTCAAGCTCCCACGTAGCTTCCTCAACTCCATGATGTTGCCATAAAACCTTTACCAGTCGAATAATCTTTTTGCGGAGAACTTGTTCTTTACGATCTAGGATTCGGATAGGTTTTTCTTCATAAGAAACATTCTTATTTAATGTCAAGTCTTTCCATTCTAATACATGTGAAGGATCTGGCTGGTACTTCTTGAGCATTGAAACATGAAAAACATCGTGAATTTGTGCTAACTGAGGAGGTAAAGCTAACCTATAAGATACTTGGCCAACTCGTTCCAAAATCTCAAAAGGACCAATAAACCTTGGAGCGAGTTTCCCAGTTTTTCCAAACCTGGCTATTCCGGTATGAGGCTTGATCTTTAAGAAAACATGATCACCCACTGCAAATTCTAATGGTCTCCTTCTATGATCTGCGTAACTCTTTTGGCGACTTTGAGCAGCAAGAAGTCGTTGTCTAATTATCTTTACTTTCTCAGTAGTTTCTTTTGCCAATTCAGGACCTACAAGTAAGGTTTCACTAATCTCTGCCCAACATGTAGGAGATCGACAGGGTCTACCATACAAAGCCTCAAAAGGAGCCATCCCCAAACTTGATTGGTAGCTATTATTGTAAGAAAATTCAACTAAAGGTAAATGTTCAGCCCAAGAGCCTTGGAAATCTAAAGCACAAGATCTTAACATATCTTCTAGTATTTGGATAATTCTCTCAGATTGACCATCTGTTTGAGGATGATAGACTGTACTAAAATTCAGTTGTGTGCCCATAGCTTTCTGTAAACTCCTCCAAAATTGCGATGTAAACCTCGTATCTCTATCGGATACAATTGATAGAGGTACCCCATGCAATCTCACTATCTCTTGGACATATAATTTACTCAGAGTTTCCAGAGAATCAGTAGATTTGACCGATAAAAAGTAAGCAGATTTTGTTAATCTGTCCACAATTACCCATACACTTTCATGATTCTTTTGGGTTTTTGGTAGCCCTCTCACAAAATCCATAGTAATGTGCTCCCATTTCCACTCAGCCACTGGAAGAGGTTAAAGTAATCCTGCTGGTCTCTGATGTTCTGCTTTTACTTGCTGGCATGTCAAACACTTAGTCACAAATTCTCCCACATCTCTTTTCATCCCATTCCACCAGAAACATCTACACAAATTTTGATACATTTTCGTACCACCAGGATGTATTGAAAATTTGGATTTATGAGCCTCACTAAGCACATCTTTTCTAAGAGACTCATCTGATGGTACAAAAAGTCTTCCAGCAAACCTTAAACCACCACATGAATCTATAGACCACCCCTCCATCACTTCGCCACTTTCTAACTTGGCTCGTACGGATTTAACTTCAGGATCACTTTGTTGAGCAGTAATCACCTTTTGAAGGATGGTAGGTTGTGCTACAAGGTTAAATAAGAAAGGTTGACTTTCTGATTCATTGGTCCTCATATCAAAATCTTCCAAATCATTACACATCTTCCATCTACGACATGAAAATCTTGCCAACATTCCCTGAGATTTCTTACTCAAAGCATATGTTACTACATTAGCCTTACCTGGATGGTACTGTAGAGTGAAATCATAATCTTCTAGGTACTCCATCCATCTTACCTGCCTCAAATTCAGATCCTTCTGAGTAAAAAGGTATAGAAGACTTTTATGATCTGAAAATACTTCAAACTTTTCACCATACAGATAATGTCTCCATATCTTTAATGCAAATACAATGGCAGCAAGTTCTAAATCATGTGTAGGGTAATTATGTTCATGGGCCTTTAGTTGGCGTCAACAATACGCCACCACTCTCCTTAATTGCATTAAAACACAGCCAAGACCCACATGTGAAGCATCGCAATAAACTGTATATCCTACACCTCGTTCAGGAATAATTAAAACTGGGGCTGAGGTCAAATGATTTTTCAACTCCATAAAGGCTTGCTCACGTTCATCGTTCCATTCAAACTTCACCCATTTTCTAATCAGCTGAGTTGAAGGTACTGCTTTTCGAAAGAAATCTTTTACAAATCTACGATAATATCCTGCTAAACCCAGGAAACTTCTAATCTCTGACACATTTTTAGGTCTATTCCAGTTAAGCACTGCCTCCACTTTAGTTGGATCCACAGAAATACCTTCTTTAGAGACCATATGTCCAAGAAATTTAACTTCAGTCATCCAGAATTCACATTTGCTCCATTTCGTATATAAATGATGCTCCTTCAACACTTGCAAAGCCATACGCAAATGCTGGTCATGCTCCTCCTTTGACTTAGAATATATTAAAATATCGTCAACAAACACCACCACAAACTGATCAAGATAAGGGTGAAAAATTCTATGCATCAAATCCATAAATGCTGCAGGAGCATTTGTCAAACCAAATGGCATCACTACAAACTCAAAATGTCCATATCTAGTACGAAAAGCTGTCTTTGGGATGTCTTTGTCTTTAACTCTCAACTGGTGGTAGCCAGACCTCAAATCAATCTTCGAAAAGTATCTAGAACCCCGTAGTTGATCAAACAAGTCATCAATTCTGGGCAAAGGATACTTGTTCTTCACTGTTACCCGGTTTAATTGTCTGTAATCCACACACAATCTCAAACTCCCGTCTTTCTTCTTAGCAAATAAAACCGGTGCTCCCCAAGGAGAAGTACTGGGTCGGATAAATCCTTTATCTTGTAACTCCTGCAATTGAGTCTTTAACTCCTGTAGTTCAGCTGGTGCCATCCTATGAGGGGTTATGGAAATGGGAGTTGTACTAGGATACGTCTCAATAGTAAAATCTACTTCTCTCTTAGGGGGTAATCCAGGTAAATCATCAAGAAATATATCTCGAAACTCATCAATTACTGAGACAGTTAAGGTAACTAAATTAGTAGCATCATAACTCATCACACTCGCTACCCATCCTAAGTAATCTTTATGTTCATTATACCCAATATAGGTACAATGATGCTTATTCCCTCTACTCCCAAAAATATGAAATCTTTCACCACTAGGGAGATTAATAGTTATCCTTTTTCTTTGACAATCTATAATGGCATGAAAAGATGACAACCAATCCATACCTAGTATTACATCATAATACACCATTTTCATCACAACTAACCCAAATGCGACTTTACAATCACCTACATCAATTTCACAGTTGTGACACATCCTATCTAGATTCATCCCACTTCCAACAGGCGTCTCAACAGATAACTCATATTCTAAAGGTTCAGTTTCCAAACCCAAGGAAGATACAAGTTTTGTTGAAATAAAGGAATGTCTAGCACCAGAATCAAATAATATTTTAGCCCAAGTATTGAATAGAAGAAAAATACCTTCTACTACAGTATGATCTGGTTGATCCACATCCTGGGTGATAGCATAGGCTCTACCCTGAACTTTAGGTCTTCCTCGCCCTTGCGATACTTGAGGTCCTTGAGATGACTGCTCAGTCTTCCTTTATTGTGGCTGTCTACTCTGTTGAGTCTGTTGTGCTACTGACTGAGCATTCTGCTGACGAGAATTAGTCATTTGATTCGATGCCTGCATCAGACGTGGACACTGATTTCTATAATGGCCATGTTCTCCACATTCAAAACACAAACCTGAAGGTACACGGAACCTCTGGTCATCTTGGGTGCTTCCCTGGACAGATCTGGTTGTTTGACTCTACGTTTGCCTTAGACACGGACACGTATTTCGATGATGACCTTGTTGCCCACACTCAAAACATTCACCTAGTACCTTGCGGAAACTCTGGCTATCACGGATAGGAAACTGAGTTTTCATCTGTCTCTTTTCTCCCCACCTAGGAAGTTTCTGTTCAGATCTTCTCTTCTTTGATTCCATTGTTTGCTTAATCTCTTCCTCATCTTGTTCTATCATTAAAGCTCGTTCAACCACTTCCGAATAGCTTTGAAGGTTCAACACTATAAGTTCGTGTCGAAGTGATGGCTTTAATCCTTTCACAAACCGCTTAGTCTTTTGCTTCTCTTTCGAAATCATTGAAGTAGCAAACCGACTCAATGACTCAAACTTAGCCTCATATTGTGCCACTGACATATTTCCCTGAGTTAGATGAATAAATTCATCTAACATAGCATCTCGAAATACCTCAGGAAAACTTAGCCTCACATTTCGGGCTTACTTCACCTGCTAAACTTCCTTTTAACTTTTTCACCCACTGTCTCTCATTCCTATAAATATTTAGAAATCTCCTAGTATAGAATAAATGTCGTGTCACGAGTTTATTCTGATTCACTCCCTTCCCGTAGACTTTTAGACCCATTAATGCCTCATTCTTAACATCTTCAGAAGTGCGTGGACCTGGATCAATATCTGAATAACGTAAAATAGTCCCTGCTAACCTTTCGTTCATCCTATTAGTATACATCATTCGCAAATCTTTTACGAGAACACCGCCTAATATGCATTGCTCATTTCTATTCACACAGGTCCACCTGTCGTATTTGGTTCTTCTCATACTACAAAACAAAAAAAAAACATTAAAATTATTAATTCACATAGACTAGTCGAGTATAGGTGATAACATACTAAGATATCTTTAAGACTGTCTCACAATCATAAGGGATGTCTACAGAATCTTAACCTAAAGCTCTGATACCAACTTTGTAACACCCCGATTTCGGCATTATGAAAGTGGCGCCGAACTAGGGTACTACGAAAAATTTTAAACTTTCAAAACACAATCATTTTTCTAGGAAAATTATTATTCTTAATCCAATTTGGAGCATCCTTAATTCTATAAAGAGATTTTGGCAGAATTTCCTCTATAATAATTGTATGCCAAAATATATACACCTGTAACTTTAAGATTTTATTCTAAACACTCCCAATAATATTCAACACCAACTGCTTCATTTCATTATCTAAAAAAAAACATAACTAATTTTAGGATTTCTAAAATTCAAATACAAACATAGAAAAGTGCATCAAGCCACACAGTACAAGCTCCTACATCTATAATTACATATAGTTTTCAAAGTGGTAAAACTCTTGTTCTGGAGTATCCTTGTCTTCTATATACAACATCACCAGCATTGCCTAGGAACTTGAAAAGTAGGGGTGAGCTAATGTCCAGTAGATATTTATACATAAAAGTAGTTTTGAGAACTTTACAATAAACAAATTTGTACATATATAAAACACCCTTCAACTTCAAACAGTAAGCTTAACGAAACCCAAAACAACATTTCAATCACAGTATTCACAAAAATAACAAAAACACATTCATTCCATCATTTAAAACAGTTTCCACTAATTTTTACTCTTGCGTACTTTACGGGCATTATTCCGAGGAACCGTCGCCCCAACGTACTTTACGGGCATTATTCCGAGAGACCGTCGCCCCAAACACCGGTGCCATATCATAACAACAACCATGGCCATCACGTTTTCATTTTTCCATTTATTTCACAACATATCCATACAAATAATTCATTCATAAAATCACAACACGTGCTGACACAATTTTCTCACTGTATTTATAAATATGACATTCATATAAAAATTATCATTCAAATCCGATTCGAAAAACAATCAATTGGATCAACACGTAATAATTTAGGAATTTTATAAATATTTATCAAAACATTTAATGTAATAAAACACTCTACTTTTCAGTTTTAAAACTAAAATCTCCCAAATACATATAAATACCTACCTGAATATTAAACGATTATTTCTACACTTCTGCTGACTGTTCGTTCCCCTCTTAATCACTCCCTAGTATCAATTTAACAATAATAACACGTAATTATTTAATAATTCAAACTTAGTTATCTAAAATTGTATGTACGTAAACATCTGCATATATATATATATACTAACAATTATATTTCTACAATTAAATCATATGAAATCATTTATAATTCTTAAAACAGAAGGCTAATCATCCAAAATACAAATTTAAAACGAACCTTTTTTTTTTCTTTCTATCTTTTTCTTTCTTCCTTTGTTTTTGCTTTCTGCCAAAGCTTTCAAATTGATGAAAGCAGAATTCTTTATATATATATATATATACATAACCACCGCCTCATTTCATTCAATTGCATTATTTTATTATTATTTTATTTCAATTTAATCCTTCAACCGACAAAGACATAATGAATTTGATTTCTTAATAACAATTTAACCCTTCAATTAATTTTATTATACTTTTCACCCACAATAAAATTTATATTACCTTAAAATTCAATTCTTTTGAAATTAAGAACTTATTTACCCATAATTAGGTAATTCATTTCTAATAAATATATTTACTTTCTGATTTATAAATACATATATACTAATCAATCTTCGGGTATCACAAACTGCATCCCATTGCTTAAGCTTCTTCCCACAAATACAATACAGTATGTTTCCTAATATTCGATTAACTACCTCTATTTGTCCATCAGTTTGAGGGTGAAAAACACTATTATACTATAATTTTGTATCAAAATTTTCCCATAAAGTACACAAAAAATAACTAAGAAATTTGGCATCCCTATCTGAAGTAATGGATTTAGGAATGCCATGTAGACGAACCACTTCCTTAAAGTATGATCCCGCCACATAGGTTGCATCACCAATTTTCTTACAAGCAATAAAATGTGCTATCTTTAAGAAATAATTCACAACAACAAGGGTAGAATCATTACCTCGTTGGGTACATGGTAATCCTAGTACAAAATCCATCGACGTATCCTCTCAAATATTTTCAGGCACAAGCAATGGCATATACAATCCAGCGTTCTAAACTTATCCCTTAGCAACTTGGCACATTTAGCACTTCTGCACAATTCTTCCCACATCTCTTATAATTTGTGGCAAATAATACTTCTCTTCCACCAAAACAACTTGTTACGTAATTTTTACAAACATAAGTGCACGTTGTCACAAATAAGTAATATAATAACAAGAGGATGTCGATCCCACGAGAAATATTAATCCTATAATTACCGAAGGTGATTAATTTATGAATTTATCTAAGGAAAGGAAATATTTTTTGATTGCGAAAGTTAAAATAGATTAAAATGAACTATTAAGTAAATTAATTAAAAAATTAAGCTATTGGAAAGATCTAGGGCTAATGATTTTATCGTATTTGGTCGCATCCAATTCTTTAATTGACGTTATTCTAATTTAAAATCCGTGTTGCTAGTTAATTATCTTAATTTGTTCAATTGTCTCTCTCAAGATCAATTGAGCCTACTTCGCACCTAAAATTTCACTATATCTCTATGTGAAATTAATTAAATGGAAGTGCATTACAATTAGAGATAATTTCTAATTAAACTACGCAAGTCATATTAATATATCTCTATCTAATATGTAATTTACGGTATCTATCACACGATCTAGATATGATATTCATTTCTCAATTCCTATCAATCCATAATTCATTCAAATATTGGCCAAGTATTCAAATACATTAATTATCATGATAAATACTCAACACTAAATCTCAAATCAATTGAACAACACAATATTAGAACTTGGATACTTCAAATAGATTAATCATTGCCCTAGAAAATAAGTCCAACCAAACATAGAGTAGAGTTCAAATCCAACAATTAATAATTCAACAATTAACAATATAAGATCAATAATCACAATATTGTTAAATTCAAGACTAAATTAAAAAGGAGAGAAAAAAAACTATATGAGGAGAGCTTGAATCCACGAAATTTATGAGAATCCCGAATCTCTTGATGAAATCCCCTTGTTGATTTTCCCCTTTCTCTCTCTAATAATCTTCTTTTCCCTATTCTCCCTCTCTCTCTAAAAATTGAACCATTTCCCAAACGTTCTCCTCTTTCCTTCCTTCCTCTAGGGCTCCAAAAATCGTTCAATTTGGGGGAGGAAGGGCTGCGTGATCGCGTGCATTAATTCTGCTCAGAATTGCAATTTAGGCTACAAATATCAATTAGGCTCCCTTACTTTTGATTAACCTAAATATGGCCTCTTTTTGTTGCATTTTGATCCACCTAAGGCTTGGGCATTAGCACGACCATGCACTTCATTATGCCAAGAAAGGTAGAAAATACAATAAGTATCAATTAGACCCCCTTATGTTTGATTATTTTGAATATACCTCTTTATTTTGATATTTCTGCATTTTGATCTTTATTTTGTTGCATTTTAGTCCGTACATCTCTTGTGCTTTGGTCCTCAAACGTCTTCCTTTTCAGGCCAAATTCATTCTTTTCGAGTCAAATTCATTTTGGATAGCCAAATCTATCATTTTCTGTACATAATAACTAAAATACATCAAATACAAATAAAACTTGAGGATTAAATAAATAATTAAAGTCTAAAACTAATTGATTAGCACATGTTTTACGCACTTATCACAGTTGTCTTGTCTCGCCCCACATGACCAGTCAAACCGCCACCATATAATTCCCTTATTATCTGCTCCCATAATGAACAATAAGGAGTGCATAACGTGTTGCCTTTAGAAAGATAATCGTCATGAATAAGAAAATCTGTTGCTATCTGATTATAATTACATTGATCCTAAATTGTGTGAAAATCTTCATTAGTTGCATATTGTTCTTTCACTACCTCAAACCTAATTATCTCATTACTCAATGTTACCAATAAAGTAGCTCATCTACTCAAAGCATCAACTACCTTATTTTACTGCTTAGACTTATGCTTCAATAAGAACATAAATTTCTGCATAAATAACATCTACCTAGCATGCACTTGATTCAAATGATGCTGACTATTAATATACTTTGCCTAGTGATCACTATAAAGCACAAACTCCCTCTAAATTAAGTAATGCTCCCAATGCATCAATGTCTTGAACACTGCATAAAATTCCTGGTCGTATGTAAACCACTTTTTCCTAGCATCACGCAACGTTTCACTAAAATACTCTATAGGTCTACCCTCCTGAATGAAAACAGTACCAATACCTATCCCCGAAGCATCACACTCCACCTCAAATACCTTGTCAAAGTTAGCTTGTGTAAATACAAAAGCTGTACATAGCTTTTCCTTCAAGATGATAAAAGTCTTTTTTTTCTCATCACCCCAACTAAGTTTTCTCTTCTTCATGCACTCAGTAATAGGTACTGTGATGGTGCTAAAATTACGAACAATCCTACAATAAAATGTTACTAATTCATGAAAACTCCTCACTTCACCGATAGTCTTTGGTGTAGGCCAATCTCGAATGACCTTAACCTTAGACTCATCAACTATAGTATCATCAGCACCAACTAAAAACCCTAAAAATACCAAATTCCACTGCATAAAATTACACTTCTTCAAGTTGACAAACAACTTATTCTCCCTAAGTGCTTTGAACACCTATTTCAAATACACTAAATGACTCTTCTCATCACTACTATAAATTAAGATGTCATCAAATTATACCACAATAAACTTGAAAGCAAAAGGCTCCAATACCTTATTTATAAGCCATATAAAGGTGCTTGGTGCATTCGACAACCCGAAAGGCATGACCATCCATTCGTACAATCCTTCTTTAGTCTTGAATATTGTCTTCCACTCATCTAAAAGTTTGATGCAAATTTGATAGTAATTGTTATACAAGTCAAGTTTGAAAAACACCTTTGCTTACTCAACCTGGTCTAATATATCTTATAACCGCGAGATTGAAAACCGATACCTAATGGTTATTTTGTTGATTGCTCTGTTATCCATGCACATCTGCCAACTACCATCATTTTTAGGGACTAGAAGCGCTAGAACTGCACAAGGGCTTTTGCTCTCCCAAATAAACCCTTTCTTAAGTCATTCATCTACCTGTTTCTACAAATTTTCGTGTTCTTTTGAACTCATTCTATAATGTGGCAAGTTGAAATAACCAGCTCTAGGCATAAAATCAATGCTATGTTGTATATCTCGCATAGGTGGTAACCCATCTGGCATCTCCTTTACAACTAAGTCAAAAAATTCAAACAATAATCGTTGTACAACTTTTGGAAGCTCCACCATTAGCTTCAATTCTTCATCCTTTACTACCATCATACAACCCTCACAATCTTCCGCCATATGCCCTTCTACTACAATTAAAAGTTTGTTCCCTCTACTTCAGAAACCTTCTACATCTCTTTAGTTTCACTCACTGGCACCAGTACGATTTTCTTTCCATTCCACCAAAACTCATAAATGTTTCACTTCATATGCCCTATGCATCATATCAACATCATATTGCCAAGGTGCTCCCAACAACACATGACATGCATCCATATCTACAACATCACACAACACATCATTTTTATAAAAAATTTCAATTAAAAAAGGAAGCTTACACACTTCAGTTACACGTGCTTCAGTTCTCTTTTTTATCCAGCCAATTTTGTAAGGTGAAGGGTGTTTTTTTGTAAGCAAATCCAAAGCATTTACTAATGCCTTAAAGACTATATTTTCACTGCTGCCGCTGTCGATTATCACCCTGTACACTTTATTTTTAATTGTTTTCTTTATACGAAAAATCTTATTTCGTTGTGTTTCCTCTCCCGTCTTTGGTGCCAATAACAGCTTCTGTACAATACAAGAAACAACTTCTTCTTCATCACCATCAACCACATCAACCTCTTACCCCATTCTTGACATTCATTGGATCTATACCTAGGTTGTTGACGTCTATAACATTTGCTTGGCATTAGTTTAGCCTACAAGTTACTAGTCTATTGTTGAGCAGTTCGTAGGTTAGTAAAATTACCCCTTTGATTTGTTTCTCCTCCACTTATATTTGGTGTTACTCCCCTATTCTGTGGTACTTAGTTTGGTGAAGTAAAATTGACGTGCTACAATTTGAGATTTAATAACAGGCCGCCTTAATTGTCTCTCCAGCTTCCTTGCCTTATTCACAGCTTCAGAAAAATTCCAAATCGTATATATGTCAAGCTAGTCTTGTATGTCAATTCGTAACCCTCCATTAAATTTGACTACCAATTGCGATTTCAACTCTTTCAAATTATTCAACATAACCTATGGAATTCTTCAGCATAATCGTCGACTGAATGGTTTCCCTGTTGGCAATAATTATTTAACTGCTTGAATAAATCCTATTCATAATTAGAGGGTAAATACTGAGCTTTTTCTTCTGTTTCATACTCTCCCAAGACCTAATTATATCTCTTCCTTCACACCATCATTTATTCTAAACCTGCTGCCACTAAGCAGATGCATCCCCTTTCAACTTCATAGTTACCAATTTTACTTTCTTCTCATGTGGAATGTTCATATCATCAAAATAATTATCTACATCTGACAACCAATCAAGAAAGCGTTTTACGTGCAAACTCCCTTTAAACACAAGAAGGTTTAGGTTTACCTTATAATCACTATAATTCTCATTTCCATATGTCCTAATAGAACCTTGATCAATTATATCATCATCTGAATCCTCATCTCTTTGAGTTCTATCGTTAATAATGCTAAGTGATTGCAGCACTGGTGTCAGACCATGGGACGGGATCTCGTCTGTCCCTCTACTCTCATGTTCAACCATCTTGTTATTGCCTAGTTCTAATCTCTCTAACCTTTGATCAAAATCTGTCAATTCTTGACGAATAATTTGAGTGAATTTCTTGAAGGCTGCCCTTCTGGCTTCCACAGCTATTGCACGAATAGTCTCCACTGTTAGTGCCTACACCCTCTGAACATCATCAGTAGGATAGTTACTTCCCGCTATTACGCACCATTGCAACTCTTGCTCTGATACCAATTGACGAAGCGGGAATACGAAGATAATGAAACCAAAAGTTTGGCCTAACACCCTTATAACTCTTAATAGTTTAAAAAATATTTATAAAATTTAAAGATTGATAGTATTTCAGTAAATATAATATTTAGGATTAGTTGACTAACAGTCAAAAAGAGGTTTTCAATATATTTCTTAAACTTTTTATTTAATTGATATAATCTCAAACCTCAAAAGAGAAATTTGATAATAACCCTTATTTTTAATAACTACAGTAACAAAATATTCTTTCTAATAATTTTAATAATATATTCTTTAATAATCGGATTATCGTAATAACATGCATCTTAACAATCATTTTCATTTTTTTCTTCAACAAAAGAAAACAACTTTCATATTTTGTAGTTAAAAAATGTAAAAATTATCGCAACAACATTCATGTGATGTGGGGCACAGCAAGCCAGCTTTCCCGAATTGATGTTTTCTTTTGAGAAAATTAGATTTTGTAGAAAACATGATTCAACTACCACATTTTAACCTTTATATGGTTATGCTTTTTCTCCTTAATATTTTGTTAAGCATCTTCTCTCTATTTATATATTCACCAAGTTCATGGGGCGGCCACAAATCAGCTATTAAAGATATAAATGTAATTACCCTTCAAAAAGCGATTTCTATGAGAGACGGAGATAAAGAGTAAGTGAGTTTTTTTGAAACTTCAAAGAGAAAGTGAGTTTTTTTTTGGGGGTTCGAATCCCCGCTTTTTTGTAATATTTATAAAACCTTGTATATGCAATTATACATAAGAGAGCAAGAGATCGTCAAATTAATTACATAAAAGACAATAAAATTTATCCAATGTCATATTATATATATATTCAAATATTAAAAGAAAAACTTATGTGTGTTATATTAATTAAATTAACATAACTAATTAATTTAACATTTACTTGTCTTCAATTTAAAATTATATCTCTAAAATTTTCTCACATATGTATTTATTATTATTAATTTTATTCGATAGTCATTGCGTTTACCAAAAATTATTTATAAGTTGCGTAAAAGGAGTTTGAGGTAAAAACTACAAAATATAAGATAATAAATCACATACATTTTGATATTATTTTATTCCCAATAAATTATTAATTGATTGTGATTTGATTGTATTGTTTAATTAAGATTAAATTTTTTATTTCTTTATTTGGGTCATAATTGAGATTAAACTTTAACTTTTGTTCATTAAACAACTAACGCAAATACGAAATTATACTAATGATCTTGTAATCTTTAGTCAATAGTAATTTATCAACTTACTATCAAATAATTTAGATATAATTTTGATTGCATACTCAATTTTAGGTTTTATCTCATTATGATATAATAATTATTCTAAAATTACACCAAATTCAAAAAAATGACAAATATCTCAACGAGCTAAAGATTCATAACGTCTATCTAAAATAAATTTAACGATGAGAGCTGAATGATCATTATATTCTTAATCCTGTCATGTAGTACAAATTTACAAAAATACCTTTAATATATTTTGTCATATAATTTGTCGAGATATTGATCATCTTTATAGACTGTAGTATAGCATTATGATACTGCAAGTATCACAATGAAATATTGCCAAAAGTTGAGTAATTATATAAAGTTATCCCCCAAAAAAATTAAAATTTTGAAATAGATTTAAAAGACCTAACCTTAATTTTCTAATTGAATTTAAAATTTTAATTTTTAGCTTCTTCATGATTCCAGCAATCCCACCACCAGTAGCAATTTTCTACTATACTACAAACATCACTGATCGCTAATGATTTTGAAGTGGTGAAGAAGATTTGGTTAAAGGAGTAAAGGAAATGATATTGGTTGACAGTAAGTTCAGCTATAGTTTCAAAAAAAGTATGAGGGTTAAGTAGTGAATGATTTGGGATTCAAAAAAAGGAGAAAAAGAGAGGAGGGAGAAAATACCTCATAAAGGAGATGAGGAAGGAGAAAAGAGTTATAACTTTCTTTTGTATATATGGAGAAGGAAAAATAGATGATAGTGTATCTCAACTAAGGTAGTGGATGGATTTTAAGATGGATTTAATTTTAATTAAATTAGAACAATAATATTTGTGTCCCTAAAGTTTTTTAATTTGCATCTCTAAGTTTTTTGAAAAAAGTAAAAAATAATTTTTTTAGTTTTATTGAAAAAATAATTTCGTCCTTTCACCATTTAATTTTTTAGATAGACATTACAAATCTATAGTTAATTGAGATACTGTAGTATAATATGTAAATATTTATTATATTATAATAAGATAAAACGATTTTACCCTTTGATCCTTCATTTTTTTTGGACGGACATTATAAATTTATAGTTCGTTGAGATATTTATCAACTTTTTGTACTGTAATATAGCCAATTAAATATATCCCAATAATTTATTTAGCATTAAGTTATAAAGTACAAAAAATTTGGAGTAATATAGCATACCAAATAATTATCTCAAGTTTTATCTCATGTAGCAATGTATGTGTTCATGAATACAATTATAACGTAGTTCAGAGTGATTTAAATTCCTGTTCTTTGGCAGTTAGGATATCTGTTATAAGTTTCCTACTTCAAACTAAATACGCGGCTTTGTAGATATATACGGTAGCCCTTGAACTCAAGATTTTGGCGCCAAGACGCTACCCTTATCAATCTTGCTACAACGGTCAATTCTAAACAAATATATGAGTTTGCGGTTATAATATTAAACCTATATGAAAGTAGCCTTTCTATTTATATTAATTTATCTAAGAATATAAAAAATATATTTTTTTCACATGCCATTAGAACTAAGGTTCTCCTTTTGAACTCCTCTTCTGTTGCTAATTCTTCCAGTGACCCTAATAATGTTGGATTATTTTCAATATAATCGAGCAAAGTCTTTACTAAATAATTTATAGTTTTGAGCATATTGGGTATAATATTTGTGCATTGATGTGAAGTTCGTAAGATATATAATTCATAATAATGTTGGTATGAATTTAAATTTTATTAACATATTTATTAATTTGACCTGAATTTATGACTGTACACTTATTTTGCTTGCTAGTTCCGAATGGTGTAAATTAGTTAAAAAAATTATTATTGTTCCTAGAATGAATGAGATAAAAGAGATTATGGTTTATCATTCCTAGTTAAATTACAAGGAGAAATTATTATTAAAAATAATATGCATACTAAATTGATTAGTCTCATTTTATTAGAGGAAATATATGTTATGAAAGCCTTTTATATTTAACAAAAAATTATGAATATATGATTTCATGTGTTATAAGCGTTATTGTTATATATTTTTTGTTTTTGATAAATAATGAATAATTTTGTAGTTCAAATAGATTATTTGGTTGTTATAAAGATAATTAAATAAATATTTTGAAAAGGCACCACTAGTATGAAATGTGATAATCCTCTATTATTAAAAGAGACAATAGTGAAAACTGATATATTGATATTGAATTGTCTTTAGTGGAGATTTAAATATGTTGAAAAGCTTTCAACTTAAAAAATAAAATGTGTATCTCGATCTTTAGATTATTTAGATCGAATAAAAAATCTTAAAAAAAGACATGAGTTGATCACTTGAATGACCGATATGAAAATTAATTTTGGCCAATTTTTTTGACAAAAACTATTAAAGAGATTTGTGGTTTCAAAAGCTGTGGAGGAAAGAATGCTAGAACAAAAATGTAACCTCCTATATGATTGGAGATCCCATGAAGTAGGTTTATAGGGGTAATAACAAGTCACTTGTTGTACTATTGACCTTATACCTAATTATGTTTATATTTTACTAGATTCCTAGAAGACACGATTAGTTGTCCAATAACTGGTCCATAGCTTGATAAGCACTAGTACATATACATTGAATTCTAAATATTTTACTAATATATATTTTGAAATGGAGGGAGATTGTTATATATATTATAAATATAAATAATATATCAAAATATATTTATTATTGTAACCATATTAATATATCTTAATATGTTGAGACTACGGAGTTAAATAATAAATAAAATGGTGTTATAGGAAGAAATGTCCTACAAACAGATGCCATATTTTGGTTATATATAGAGAAATATTAGAAAATATCCTTCTAGTCTTGTATTGTTCAAGGGTTCTATATTTGGGAATTTCTAGTCATTCCCCAAAATTATCAGAGAATAATATTTGTATTGTTCAAGGGTTATATATTTGTGAATACGCCCTTATAAGACTAATACCCTATGTACCTTAGATGAAATACTGCTATATAAAACCTATTTGCATTTAAACATTGTTCTAAAGGGGTAGAAAGTTTCTTAAGGACAATGCATTTATGCATGCATTGGGTATGAGTTTACTGTGTTACTCTCTGCATCATCAAAACCATTAAAAATCCTTAACACACCAAATTCCTTTCAAATTTTCTAGAAGAGGGAACTATGCCTCATGGAGGTCTTAATTTACTAACTTGCTTTTCGGATATGATTTATTTGTATATGTTAATGGGCATATCCTTGTCCTCCAAAAGCGATTACAAAACCATGAGAAGCAGCACTTACAACAATCTATATCACAAGCTTTGGCTACGTCAAGACCGATTTATACTAGAAGCCATCCAAAGCTCTCTAGGTGGTAATATTGCTCCTGTTATCTCTCACTTGCAAAATATCTGCCAAGGATTCATGAAGGTAACATACTTCATCACACTAACATCAGCGAAGGACAATGAATCATCCATGCTTCCGGCATTGGCACAATGAACTACCCCTTTATATTTTACAAATTATAAGTTACGGCTATTCTAAATTCATATTAGTATTCTTATATATATAAAATTAAAAAAAGTAGAAAATTGGTACATCGATCATGCTTAAAAATTGATATTGTGATTCAAACATTTGATTTAAATTTTATATGTACAAAGGGATGTTATCACATTCTCCCATGAGGTTTAGTATTGTATTACTTAAAAAAAAATTGAGAATGTATCACTTACCTCCAATGCCATTAAATTTGACTGTTAGTTTCAAGGACAAAAGGTAAATGTCATAAGATTTACGAAGAAAAATTAACATGAGAAATAAATATGAAAAGATAATTTCTCAAGATTTTATAAGAGCGTATATTTACAAGAGAGAGAATAACTATTTAAATCAAGACTCATCCAAAGAAAAGCTTGTTTCTCAAGAGAAGCCAAAGAAAGCTTGAATATCATATATGTTTTATTTAAATCGAGATACATGAAAAGAAAATTTTATTTTCTAAGTAATATATGGTGAATATTTTTTACGTTCTATGCTCATATGCGATTTTGATTTTTCAAATCCTGTCTAAATTTTAAAATAAATTGAGACCATTATAATAAATTATCATTTGAGTTAGTCTAAATAACAGTCAAGGAAGGTAAATGATACATTATCAATTCTTCTTATCTAAGTAATATAATCTCAAACATCAAAATGTTATAAAATTCTACAATTAATTATACATAATTTTTTTTAAAAAGTATTTTAATAATATGATCTATTTTAAAAATTATATATAATTATATATTATAAATAATTAATTATAAATTTTGAAGTAAAGAAATAATTAAAGGTTAAAATTAGGGGTGTTCAACGGATCAGATTGAGCGGATTTAATTAAATCCATATCTAATCTAGCAACAGGCAGATTCAAACGTTTTCAACCCAACCTAATCCACCGTTTAATAAAATCCAACCCAACCCAATCCATTAAAAAAATTTCAAACCCAATCCAAATAAACAAAAAATATTTTAATTTCATTCTTCTAAAAAAGTTAATATTCTTAATCCAGTTTAGAGCATCCTTAATTCTATAAAAGGATTTTGGCAGAATTTCCTCTATAACAATTATATGCCAAAATACATAAACCTGCAAACTTTAAGATTTCATTCTAAACACTCCCAATAATATTCAATACCAACTACTTCATTTCATTATCTAAAAAAAACATAACTAATTTAAGGGTTTCTAAAATTCAAATACAAACATAGAAAAGTACATCAAAGCCACACATTACAAACTCCTACATCTATAATTACATATAGTTTCCAAAGTGGTAAAACTCTTGTTCTGGAGTATCCTTGTCTTCTGCATACAATATCTCCAGCACTGCCTAGGAACCTGAAAAGTAGGGGTGAGCTAATGCCAGTAGATATTTATACATAAAGGTAGTTTTAAGAACTTTATAATAAATAAATTTACATATATAAAACACCTTTCGATTTCGAACAACAAGCTTAACGAAATCCAAAACAACATTTCAATTTCAGTATTCACAAGAATAACAAAAACATATTCATTCCATCATTTAAAATAATTTTCACTAATTTTTACTCTTGCGTACTTTACGGGTATCATTTTTAGGACCGCCGCCCCAAAAACTGGCCAACGTACTTTACGGGCATTATTTCGAATGACCGTCGCCCCAAACACTGGTGCCACATCATAACAACAACCATGGCCATTACATTTTCATTTATTTACTTATTTCACAACATTTCCATACAAATAATTCATTTATAAAATCACAACACGTTCTGATACCATTTTCTCGCTGTATTTATAAATATGACATTCGTATAAAAATTATTATTCAAATTCGATTTGAAAAACAATCAATTGGATCAACACGTAATAATTTAGGAATTTCGTAAACATTTATCAAAACATTTAATGTAATAAAATACCTTACTTTTCAGTTTTAAAACTAAAATTTCTCAAATACATATAATACCTACTTAAATATGGAACGATTATTCCTACACTTCTGCTGACTTTTCATTCCCCTCTAAATCATTCCCTAGTATCAATTTAACAATAATAATAGTAATTATTTAATAATTCAAACTTAATTATCTAAAAATGTATGTATGTATATAAACATCTGTATATATATACTAACAATTAAATTTCTACAATTAAATCATATGAAATCATTTACAATTCTTTAAAACGGAAAGTTAATCATCCAAAAATATAGATTCAGAACGAACCTTTCTTCCTTCCTTTCTTTCTTTTTCTTTCTTCCTCTGATTTTGCTTTTTGCCCGTAGCTTTCAAATTGGTGAAAGCAAAGCAATTTATATATATATATATATATATATATATATATATATATATATATATATATGCCACCGCCTCTCATTATGTATTCTTTTTATTATTTTATTTTATTTTATTATTTTATTGCTTTCTTTTACATTTACTAGCCATTAAATGCACACTTACCCTAAAATTCAATTCTTTTGAAATTAAGAACTTATTCATCTATAATTAGATAATTCATTTTCAATAAATATACTTACTTTCTAATTTCTCTCTCTCTCTTTCTCTATATGTATATATATATGTGCATTAATAAAAATTCAGGTATCACAATCCTGCCCACCTTAAAAAAATTTCGTCCTCGAAATTTACATACCCAATCGAAATAACTCTGGATATTGGGATCGCATTCGGTCTTCAAGCTCCCACGTAGCTTCCTCAACTGCATAATGTTGCCATAAAACCTTCACCAATTGAATAATTTTTTTGTGGAGAACTTGTTCTTTACAATCCAACATTCGAATAGGTTTCTCTTCATAAGAAACATTCTTATTTAATGTCAAGTCTTTCCATTCCAAGACATGTGAAGGATCTGGCTGGTACTTCTTGAGCATTGAAATATGAAAAACATCATGAATTTGTGCTAATTGAGGAGGTAAAGTTAATCTATAAGATACTTGACCAACTCGTTCCAAAATCTCAAAAGGACCAATAAACCTTGGAGCGAGTTTCCTACTTTTTCCAAACTTGGCTATTCCGGTATGAGGCTTGACCTTTAGGAAAACATGATCACCCATTGCAAATTCTAATGGTCTCTTTCTATGATCTGCGTAACTCTTTTGGCGACTTTGAGCTAGAAGAAGTTGTTGTCTAATTATCTTTACTTTCGCATTAGTTTCTTTCACCAATTCAGGACCTACAAGTAAAGCCTCACCAATCTCTACCCAACATGTAAGAGATCGACAGGGCCTACCATATAATACCTCAAAAGGAGCCATTCCCAGACTTGATTGGTAGCTATTATTGTAAGAAAATTCGACTAAAGGTAAATGTTCAGCCCAGGAGCCTTGGAAATCTAAAGCACAAGATCTTAGCATATCTTCTAGTATTTGGATAATTCTCTCAGATTGACCATCGGTCTGAGGATGATAAGCTGTACTAAAATTCAACTGCGTGCCCATAGTTTTCTGTAAACTCCTCCAAAATTGCGATGTAAACCTCGTATCTCTATCGGATACAATTGATAGAGGGCACCCCATGCAATCTCACTATTTCTTGGACATATAATTTACACAAAATTTCCAGAGAATCAGTAGATTTGACAGATAAAAAGTGAGCAGATTTTGTTGATCTGTCCATAATTACCTATACACTTTCATGATTCTTTTGATTTTGGGTAGCCCTCTCACAAAATCCATGGTTATGTGCTCCCATTTCCACTCAGCCACTGAAAGGGGCTAGAGTAATCCTGCTGGTTTTTTATGTTCTGCTTTTACTTGCTAGGATGTCAAACACTCAGCTACAAATTCTCCGACATCTCTCTTCATCCGATTCCACCAAAAACATCTACGCAACTTTTGATACATTTTCGTACCACCTGGATGTATGAAAAATTTGGATTTATGAGCCTCGCTAAGCACATCTTTTCTAAGAGACTCATTTGATGGTACAAAAAGTCTTCTAGCAAACCTTAAACCACCACACGAATCTATAGACCACCCCTCTATCACCTCACCACTCTCTAACTTGGCTCACACTGATTTAACTTCAGGATCACTTTGTTGAGCAGTAATCACCTTTTGAAAGATGGTAGGTTGTGCTACAAGGTTAAATAAGAAGGGTTGACTTTCTGATTCACTGGTCCTCATATCAAAATCTTTCAAATCATTACACATCTTTCATCTGCGACAAGAAAATCTTGCCAACATTCCCTGAGATTTCCTATTCAAAGCATTTGCTACCACATTAGCCTTACCTGGATGATACTGCAAAGTGAAATCATAATCTTTTAGGTACTTCATCCATCTTATTTGCCTCAAGTTCATATCCTTCTGAGTAAAAAGGTATCGAAGACTTTTATGATCTGAAAATACTTCAAATTTTTCACCATACAAATAATGTCTACATATCTTTAATGCAAATACAATGGCAGCAAGTTCTAAATCATGTGTAGGGTAATTATGTTCATGGGCCTTCAGTTGGCGTGAACCATACGCCACCACTCTCCCCAATAGTATTAAAACACAGCCAAGACCCACACGTGAAGCATTGCAATAAACTGTATATCCTACACCTCATTCAAGAATAATTAAAACTGGGGCTAAGGTCAAATGATTTTTCAACTCTATAAAGGCTTGCTCACGTTCATCGTTCCACTAAAACTTCACCCATTTTCTAGTCAGCTGAGTTAAAGGTACTACTCTTCGAGAGAAATTTTTCACAAACCAAGGAAACTTCTAATCTCTGACACATTTTTAGGTCTATTCCAGTTAAGCACTGCTTTCACTTTAGTAAGTGATAAATGTTTAAAAGTGTGGGATTATCAAGAGAAATATTATATTTTACACTTAAGAATATTATTAATTTCCCCAAAATTAAGCATTTTCCTTTATACTGAATTCCAAAACAAGAATTGGACTTAATTATTGGTTTTGCGCAGGTTTTGTATAATGAGCATATCTTTTCCTACAAAATATCATTTGATACAATTCTTGGACCGTAAATATGTGAATTCATTCCTTCACAAAAGTGTAGAATAGAGATCAGACCAGTTCATGCATCTATTGGGTCAAACTCGGGCTTCATCAGAACTCAACCACAGCTTGAGGCCAGCCCATCATGGTTTTGTATTTGGGCCGTATCTCCCTGTATATGTATCCAAAAGTCATACAGTTGGAGTTGTTGGAACGCCTACAGATAGATGTACACTTGTTATGTTTTACAGATGTCTAGATTCGAAGTGGTTGCCTGTCAAAAATAGCCGTCATTCTAGAAGACCGGTGGAGAAATCCAAACTGAACACCATTTCTCATTTTCAACATATCTCTTGTTTTACATTATCAATTTGGTCGACGTTTGGACTATTGGAAACCTAATGAAGGCGCCTAAACTTTGAAGAAGACATAAGCAACAAATTCAAGGTATTCTACCGTCCAAAATGTGCTGCAATCACCAAGAGCATAATTAAGTTGAAAGCTTGCAACTTGTGTTCACACATGTGAGATATATCTTGTTTTGCCTATATAAAGGAAGTGGTAGAAGTTATTGAGGACATCCTTCTTCTTCTTTTTTTATTCTCCCTTTGTATAATTTTGGTTTCATTTAATGTCTTTCTAAATTCGTAATTAGGGTTGAGGGTGAAGTTTTGTTGATTTTATAGTATTCTTCTTCAATCATTCTAAGTTGTGTTTCAATGCAAAATCTTTTCAATTAAGTGAATTCTATTTCTCAAAAGTGTTTTGATTCGTTTGGAAGCTTGATTCATTGTTAACAAAAGGTACACTGAATGCTTGCACATTTTCTACAAATCAAGAATAAGGTACGTTATAGTTTTCACAAATAAATTGAACGATTATTCTTTTATTTTACTACCTTTTCTACAAAAAGGTGTTGCCATGTATTTAATATATTTATCTTCCGATTAAGATAATCTCTTGAGTGATTCTTAGTTGAGTAACAAATGATTGAAGAATGATTTCTATAATTATCAACAAAATGAATCCCTAATGCCCTAATTGTTAATCTTATCAAATTTACATTCAATAATTTAATAAATTCATTCTACTTCCATCATATTTGGACTCATAACATTTAAATATTGGACTTATGGATCTTATATAACGTATTCCCTATGGATCGACACTCGGACTTCCGAACTTTATTACTTGAGACAACCTACACTTGGGAAGTACAACCTTTAAGTTGTAGCAGTAAGATCCACAGAAATACCTTCTTTTGAGACCACATGTCCAAGAAATTTAACTTCAGTCATCCAGAATTCACATTTACTCCATTTCGCGTATAAATGATGTTCCCTCAACACTTGCAAAGCAATACGCAAACGATGTTTATTCTCCTCCTTTAACTTAGAATATATTAAAATATCGTCAACAAACACCACTACAAATTGATCAAGGTAAGGGTGAAAAATTCTATACATCAAATCCATAAATGTTGCAGGAGCATTTGTTAAACCAAATGGCATCACTACAAACTCAAAATGTCTATATCTAGTATGAAAAGCTATCTTTGGGATGTCATTGCCTTTAACTTTCAACTGGTGGCAGCCAGACCTCAGATCAATCTTTGAAAAGTATCTAGAACACCGTAGCTGATCAAATAAGTCATCAATTCTGGGTAAAGGATATTTGTTCTTCACTGTTACTCGGTTTAACTGTTTATAATCCACACACAATCTCAAACTCCCGTCTTTCTTCTTAGCAAATATAACTGGTGCTCCCCAAGGAGAAGTACTGGGTCGGATAAATCATTTATCTTTTAACTCCTGCAATTTAGTCTTTAACTCCTGTAGTTCAGTTGGTGTCACTGTTGAATCAACAGAGGTAGAAACGAAGGAAGCTAAAGCCGAATCGGAAAAGAGAGAGGAAGCTGAAACTGAAGCCGAATCAATTGGAGCAGCATTCGGCAGTAGCATTTACTTTTTTTTTCTTACAAATACTGCAGCTGATGGAGCAAGGGAAAGAGCCAAGTGATTGCACTAAGAGCGAGTATCGGGCTATGTTATGTTCTCAGAGGAAGTCAGATAGGTCGTTAGTTAGGGGGTCTTATGGTCTTATCCACGTTCAGTTGAAAAACCTCTGTGGCATACATCTTTCGGTGTACTGAAAGCACTCAAGCATTTCAATTTCCCACTAGCTAGTTATGAATCCTATGAGGGGTTATTGAAATTGGAGTCGTACCAGGATACGTCTCAATAGTAAAATCTACTTCTCTCTTAGGGGGTAATCCGAGTAAATCATTAGGAAATATATCTTGAAACTCATCAATTACTGAGACAGTTGAGGTAACTAAATTAGTAGCATCATGACTCATCACACTCGCTACCCATTCTAAGTAATCTTTATGTTCATTATACCCAATATAGGTACAATGATGCTTATTCCCTCTACTCCCAAAAATATGAAATCTTTCACCACTTGGAAGATTAATAGTTACCTTTTTTCTTTGACAATCTATAATGGCATGAAATGATGACAACCAATCCATACCTAGTATTACATCATAATACACCATTTTCATCACAACTAACCCAAATGCGACTTTACAATCACCTACATCAATTTCACAGTTATGACACATCCTATCTAGATTCATTCCACCTCTAACAGACGTCTCAACAAACAACTCATATTCTAAAGATTCAGTTTCTAAACCCAAGGAAGATACAAGTTTTGTTGAAATAAAGAAATGTATAGCACCAGAATCAAATAATATTCTAGCCCAAATATTGAATAAAAGAAAAATACCTTCTACTACAGTATGATCTACTTTATCCACATCCTAGATGATAGCATAGGCTCTACCCTAAACTTTAGGTCTTCCTCGCCCTTGTGATACTTGAGGTCCCTGAGATGACTGCTCAGTATTCCTTTGGTGTGGCTGTCTACTCTGTTGAGTCTGTGGTGCTATTGTGATGTGCCGAAAAAACACAAAACAAACGTTTTGCTGTGGTTTTTTGTAGAATTCTGAATTGATTAAGATATGTTACGAATTTGATCTCAACAAGTGAAGTGTAGAAGGCTAGCAATTACCTATTTGATAAGAAGAAATCGCCATAAATAAATAAAAACTAGGTTGATTCGCCATACTCAGATAAAAGAAGGTGAGTGATAAGAATCTATTTAATTAAAATGAAATTACGTTCTGCAATTTTTTTTCAGAAAATAATCACCCCCTCCAACATATTGTTCTGACCTTTAAATAGCAATCTAACAACATGCTGCTGTCAAAAAAAATAAATTCTAACCTAGAAAACATTACAATGGGTTGGGCTATGCACCCTTATTAAATAAAAATCCAAAAATAACTTAACCTAGTAAATAAATGACATGGGCTGGGCTGGTTAAGAACATAACAATAATAGAAGATAAAAAAAATGAAATTAAATAAGAATGCCTAATCTTCCAAGCAAGTGAGCAAGGTTAACACATTGGGCTTTAATGCTTTGGCCTCCAGATTTTCTGAATGGGCTGTGTTCACTCTGAGAAGTAATTCAAGTGTCATCCGAAGTTTCTTAGCCATGGAACTAGGGATCGGCCCAACACTAGGAACCATACAACCTTGGGCAGCCTCTACATCTCCACAGATCACATCATCTTCCCACGGTTGAATAGGATTTGTCCTCAAATCCAACTCCTCGCTATTCCCCAAATACGATGTTAGATCCCTGACATTGAATGTGGCTGATACATTATATTCCCCCAGCAAATCGATCTTGTAGGCATTGTCATTCACCTTCTCTAACACTTTGAAAGGCCCATCTGCCCGTGGCATAAGTTTGGACTTTCTTTGGTTTGGAAATCTTTCTTTACGAAGATGAATCCACACAATATCGCCTGGAACAAACTGAATTGGCTTTCTTCCTTTATTTGCCACTTTTGCATAAGCTGCATTTCTCTTCTCTATGTGCTGCTTTACACCTTCATGCAATTGTTTCATCAGTTCAGCCTTTTTCTTCCCATCCATACATATTCTCTCACTAGTCGGAATTGGTGCTAAATCAAGTGGCATAATTGGATTAAATCCATAAACCACCTCAAATGGTGAATGCTTAGTTGCACTATACATGCTTCTATTATACGCAAATTCAACAAAAGCTAAACAATCAACCCAATTCTTCAAATTCTTGTTAACAATAGTTCTAAGTAAAGAAGAGAGTATACGATTTACCACTTCAGTTTGGCCATCTGTTTACGGATGGCAAGCTATACTAAAAAGCAATCTCATGCCAAGCTTTTTCCATAAGGTTTTCCAGAAGTAACTCAAAAATTTCACATCCCGATCAGACACTATACTTTTTGGTATTCCATGCAATCGCACAATTTCTCGAAAGAATAAATCTGCCACATAAGAAGCATCATCGGGTTTGCGACAAGGAACAAAGTGAGACATCTTTGAGAACCTATCGACAACAACATAATCGAATCTTTCCCTCTCTGTGTCCTTGGCAACCCAAGTACGAAATCCGTACTCATGTCAACCCAAGGCTGATCTGGTATAGGTAATGGCATATACAATCCATGAGCAGACTCCTTACTTTTTGCTTTCTTACAAGTCACATAACTCTCTAATATGCGATGCACATCTCTAATCATTCCTAGCCAATAGAAATGCTCTTTAACTAACTACAAAGTTTTCTTCTCACCAAAATGTCTAGCCAAACCACCACCATGTGCCTCTCTTACCAAAAGTTCTCTAACAGATCCGTTAGGAATGCATAGTCTTCCAGATCTGAACAAATATCCTTCATGCCTATAGAAACCCTTAATTGCCCCTTTCTCACATGCCAAGTAAATGGAAGCAAAGTTTAGATCATCAAAATACTGATTTTTGATCAATTCAAAACCCATTAACTTAACATTTAGCATGGAGATAAGAGTATACCTCCTTGATAGCGCATCAACTACCACATTTACATTTCCTTTTTTGTATTTAATGACATAAGGAAAAGTCTCTAAGAACTCTACCCACTTGGCATGTCTGCAATTCAGTTTGTTTTGCCCCTTCAAATGCTTCAATGACTCATGATCCGTGTGAATAACAAACTCCTTGGGCAACAAGTAGTGCTGCTAAGTCTCTAAAGCTCTAATTAGTGCATAGAACTCCTTATCATATATTGAATAATTCAGGCTCGCCTCACTCAACTTTTCACTAAAATATGCTATAGGTCGTCTATCTTGCATAAGAACAGCTCCAATTCCCACTCTTGATGCATCACACTCCACTTCAAAAGTCTTTGAAAAATCAGGGAGAGCTAAAATAGGAGCTGAACACAACTTCTCTTTAATCAACTCAAAACTCTTCTGAGCAACCTCGGTCCATCTAAACTCTCCACCCTTTTTAATGCATTCATTCAAAGAAGCAAGAATAGTACTGAAATTTTTCACGAACCTTCTGTAAAAAGATGTTAACCCATGTTCAATTGCGGCTTTTTCAGGCTACTCGTCTTTCTTAAAATCTTCTATAGTTTGATCTTCATAGAAGACAATATCTCTGCTTCTCACGATTTTTTTATTTTCTAGACCCCAAAAAAGATGTATAAAACGGCCTTGTCATCTAGCTTCGACCATTGTTCATTTGGCACATGCACAAAATCCTTGCAGCCAAATACCTTCAAACGAGAATAAGAAACATCTTTGCCAATTCATACTATCTCTGAAATGGCTACCTCGAAAGGAACTAATGGAGATCTGTTGATCAGGTAACATGTAATCTGGACAGGTGCTCCCCAAAAAGGCTTTGATAGCTTGGTTGTTTCAACAAACTTCTAACTCTTTTCATGATGGTGCAATTCATCCGTTCAGCTACACCATTGTGTTGAGGAGTGCCAGGAGTTGTCTTCTCATGCCGAATCCCATGTTTAGAGCAATAATCTCTGAACTCTAGAGAAGTATACTCTCTTCCATTATCTGATCGAAGACACTTCAAAGGCTTCTCACTTTCTCTTTCTACCGTGGCATGGAACTTTTGAAAAACATAAAAACACCTAATCTTTTGTTTTTAACAAATACACCAAGACTTTTCTAGAAGCATCGTCTATAAATGTCACAAAATATTTAGGTCCCCTTAAGGATTCAACTTCTAAAAGACCACACACAATAGAATATACTCTCTCTAATATATTTTCTTCTTTAATAGAGGGACTATCAAATGAAACTCTACGTTGTTTATCAAATAAACAATAATCAGAGGGGTTAAATGAAGTACATTTCACCAAAGGAATGAAATTATTTTTGGAAGGAATCTGTAGTCCTTTCTCGCTTATATGGCCAAGCTGCTTATGCCATAAATTTGGTGAAGGATTAGCTGCTACATTCATGTTGTTGGTGCAAACTTTTCCATGGGTTTTATACAAGCTACAACAAAGCTTCCTTTTTGCAACAATCAATGATTCTTTTTGGAGTTTCCATCTGTTATTGCCGAAGTAATTTTGATAACCTTGTTCATCTAGAGCATTCGCTGAGATCTTTTTGGAGTTTCCATCTGGAATATGCCTCACTTCTTTTAATGTTAATTGACAACTAGCATTTTGTTTCAATGCAAACATCTCTAATTTCAATAATTTTGTAGCAGGATGAATTTTCCATCTTCATTGAACCAAAGTCTCCATCTTTGTAAGTGATAAATATTCTTGCGTCTGGAGGTATGTGGAAAGAAGCTCCTGAATCAACTACCAATTCAACTATAGTATCATTGATATGTAAGCATTCATCAGCAAGCAATGAAACATCCTCGTTCTTTGTGGCTGTTGTAGTTGTGTTATTATCATCTTCTTTTTTCTTGTCACCATTTAACTGCTCTTCTCGTTTTAATGCTCGACAATTCTTGTTTATGTGGCCCAATTTTCTACAATGATATAAGATGAAATTCTTGTCTCTCGATTTTGATATCCCCTAGACTTGCATTATGATTTCTTTCACTTCAATTTTTGCTTCTCCCTCTATTGTCAGCAACAAGTGATTGTGATTCTCCACCATGTACTTTATTTTATTTTTCAAATGAAATTAAAGTTGCAGACACAACTTTAAACTTCAGAGCATCTTTTTCATAAGTGAGAGTTGTAATAATATATTCATAAAACGAAGGAAGTGTTGCCATCAATAATACAAATTTTTCTTCTTCCCCATCTGATACAACTCGTTCCACAAGTAGAATTTGTTAAAGAGATTCTTTAACATATATAATCTTTCTAAAATCTCTCAAGTTTCTTTCGCTGTTTTGCACTCCTTGCAATCGATATTTTGCAAGACACTGTCTGACATATTCAATCGAATTGTACTGGCTGCAATCTCATCCATATCTTCCCATTACTCATCGATGATTTTATCAGGTTTTCTCTCCTTACTTAATAAAGCTTTGTGGACCTTTTGTTAGATAAAAAGATCTTTCATTCCCCTTTGCTAAATAGAAAAATTGTTGTTACCATTAAACTTATCGATCTCAACCTTTTAGCCAGTTATCTTAGATTTGCTACAGTACATGGGTTAAAAAATACCCTAAAATAATTTGTTGATTATTGATATCTAATTTGCATGCTCTTGACCCCACATAGGTTAAAAAATACCCATCATCTAATGTTGACAGTTTATGAAACTATCAAGAATCAAATACCTCAGCTTTTTCAATGATGACACTAACTAGTTAAGGAAAAAAGTCTTGCCTATGTACTTTTCTATCACTAATTTCTCCAATTGCGAAGGCAGTTGTGTAGCTTCAAGAACAACAACTTCATGGTCCTCATTCTTCATTCCATCAAAGCACACAAACAAACGAAGACGATTTTCTTATGGTTAAGTTGTGCCCTCCTTAGATCATTAACTAAATTTCCCAATCCTTTTATGCCAAGTGATTTAAGGTGGTTGAAATTCTTCAAACATCCAAGCTTACATGTTTTGTTACCATAACCACCATTATTGAAAACAAAATCATACAACCTCTGAAGAAAAGTTAATCTCTCAAACCCTTTGACATGTAACTAATGAAGTATAATTATCATGTAAATGACTCAAGTTGCTCAACTTTCCTATTTCCTAAGGTAATTTTTGAAGGGTCACACAGTATCTGACATTTGAAATCCATAGATTGTATAACTCACACAATGTCTCAGGCAATTATACTACTAACAAATACATCTTTTGTCACTCTAACATCAAGCTTCTACTTGATTTTTGTGTTCATATGCGGCTAGCTAAAGATTTTCAAGTGATTGTATGAAGCTTTCTTCTCAGATCACATCTTAATCAAAGTTTTGAGCTTAAGTACTATTGATAGACTTACTTACAAGATATGCTACTATCACAAAGCTTCTGACCATAGAAATTTTGGAAGCCTTGAATGTACCAATAAGTGTCTTTCTTTCTCCATTGAAGTCTTATTCATCCTCTTAGCAAAAGCGTTATATTAAGAGGTTATTTTGATATTGTGGTTTTATATTCATTAATTGCATACTTTCTTATTTATTAATCTGTTAATTCTAAATAACTTTAAATATTTTATTTTATTATTATTATTTGTTCATTTATGTAGGTTTGAAAGTGATTGAGACTATTTGGATGAAGAAAGACAAAAGTTGGCATAAAAGAAAAAGTTCAAGTTTGAAAATTTAAGGTGAGTGGCGCAGCCATGTTATATAGAAGCCATGATGCCCAAACAATATCCCAACCAATTTTCCAAGAGCTCATAGCCATGTCTATGTTACATGAAAGTCATAGTGCCAAATTCAACGTAACCCCAGCCAATTTCATGAGAGTTAAGCATCGTAGTGCTAGATCTTAGAAGCCACAACTCAATGATGATGTTTAGATTTGAATTAATGTTTTGGGAAAAACTCTAAGGAACATAAATAGATCTTTTTGGAGGATTAACAAGGGAGATTAGCTGCAATATTGAAAAGAAGACATCAAAGAAGAGAACTTCAAGTAGAGAAGAAAACGGCAAAAATTCTAGATATGGATTAAACCCAATTCTAATCCAATTCCAATTTTTCTTCCTTTGTTTCATTTTTATATTTAAAAACATGTTATTCATCTCTTTAGATTTAGTAATAAACTATTTTTTAGTTTATTTATGTTATTCTATTCTTAGTGCTTTTAATTATGGTAGAGATCTAGATCACCAGTAGAGAATCGCTAGAGAAACACTCTACAAGTCATAAAAACTATTAAAAAAAGGGTTGAGGAAGGCATATGTACCTTCAATCAATGAAGACACATGTTATCTACAGCGAGAAAAGATAGATGTATTATAATGTGCATCGTAGAAGATCTTGAGTCAGCTCTTAACGAAGAGAAAGGTTTGAAGGGCATGTATGTAGCCCTTCTTGTGTATGTAAGGATAGAATGGTGAACAGAGAACGAGGTCTATAAAATCTAACAAGACCAAGTCCCGTTACTGTTTTTCAAATGAAGGGAAAGAAGAAGAGTTTATGAATCGCTCATGTAACTCTCATAGAGGTAGAACAGTGTTAAGAGCATGTATTTCTTGGACAAATGAGTGCTCAAAAGCCTTTTCTTGGAGAATAATTTTCTTTCCTTTCTTGGATGATGATGATAATCAATGTTCACCTACCTTAAACCCGTGAAAAATATGTTTTTATATGGGAAAAAAAGATGAGCTATGATTGGGCAAGATATTTTGCCCTAATTCTACTCAACCCCGATCAGGTGGCATCTTTCTATTGGTTTTAGGTGGTGTCACGTGGCTGGCAGGGATTGGTGGCCTTAGCCTCATCCAGAGGATTTATGCCACGTAGTTATCTTTTATTTGTTAAAGACATGAGGCTGTTTTCCTCCTTTCCACATAGTAAGTCCTCATCTGCCCTTCTAAGCTTAACGGTGCCCCATGTTGCCCTACCTCTGTTCATCTCAATGCATCGACCTAGTTCCTAGAATACCTAGTTGTTTAGGCATCCTTGATTCCTTATTAACGAGGTTATAATACTAAGTAATGCACTGCTTGTAAGTAGTCGATGTACATCTCTCATCATAACATAACACTGAGGCCGCTATTCCAACCCTCTTTTACACACTGCGATATAAGAATACGTTCGTTATACACATGTTCATGGTTGTGATTTCCTCATGTCCCAAAGTTTTTGGCCATATGGCATTTCCTCATGTCCTAGGGTTTCTGATCACGTGAGCATTTACATATGTCCCAAGATTTCTGGTCATGTAGGCGTTTGTCGACAATAGTGTTCAATATTTTGTCAATACATAGCGGAAAACCCAGCTCAAGGTGGTTTTTACCTAGTATTTTCAACTTGATTCTTAGTCGACCTATCAATTTGTTCTACACCAAGGTAACCGAAGGTAGGTTACCTCACCTCGTGTTAGTTGGAATCATTACAAGCTCGCATTCTGCCACGTGTCATGTATACCTTTTCCCCACAACAACGTCAAAACAAAATCTTCAATTTTGAAAACTCATCAAACCAACTCACAAAATACCCTGAAACTTAGAAATGTATCTAGTCAACAATCATAAACATGCAAGAGATTTCAACCCGAACCTGAAATGGTAATCAGGAAGGATGAAACCCTTACACAAGCAGCCAAATATGTTATTATTATAATTACAATAATAATAACAACAACAATACCCATTTTTCACTTACTACATAATTAAAAAATTATATTATTGTAATAATAATATTAATAAAATTTTATTTTAATAAATTTTATTAGAGATAAAAATTCATATAAAATATGTCAACAGTATAATACTATCACAATAATTTGTATAGTAGAATTTGTATGTTTAGTATTATTTATGATAATCATAATTTTTTTTTAAGTTAATAACAAAAAATCATATTTACTCCATGTGCAGGTGCACTCAATTAATAAAAATGATAAAGAAACATAAATTCACAAAGTGTATAAGTGGCTCATGTTTTTTTAAGCATTCTAAATATCAATAGTAAATTTAAAATTTATTGAGCGTTATAAAAAATAAGATTTGTTTATACTATGTAAAATAATATTATCATTTTGTAAAACTAGCCGAATATCAAAATTTATACTCGACAATAAACGAAAAATGTTTGAGGATGCTTCAAGTCATCTAAGTGTAGAATATCTTAAACATTTTAGGCTTTTTGCAAAACTTTGATGGCCAACTAACATTTAAGGGAAGGTATGTGTGAATTTTTTCAAAAATGTCATCTAAATGTAGGTCAAATATCATTGGAGAAGTACGTGTTAATTTCCTAAATAAAAAATAATGAGATTGTGTTTAATATTATTTTTATATTGAACAAAATAGTTGGGATATAAAATGAGTCCAACGGAGGAAAGAGTTGTTTCCTCCACTCTACCACCCAATAAATCTTATTTCACTTTATCCTTCTTTCATGATCACATATCTTTTTGCCCATTATAAATTTTATTTGAATGAAAATAAGTGGGAATATATTATCGTAAAGTACAAAATTTTTATTTTCATAGTAAATTGTCTTCTTATTAAACCATCAAGCTATTATCTTATCATGCCATCAACATTTGTAAGTATTGGATTTATCTAGGCTCAATGAGTGCCCACTGTGGGTTTGACACAGTTTAGCATAAACCTAGTCAAATTAATAGCATAATATTTATTTATGGTAAAGTACAATATAATAATATTATTATATTTATCAAATGATTAATTAATTATTTAAAATATTTTTTAATTGTTGTAGATGAAAGAAAATTAAGACGTTTTTTTTTTTATCTCAAGATAGACTTTTTAGCCAAATTAGGATTAGAATTAAGTATTTTAATTTTAATAAGATGAGATTTTCTTTATCTGTTTAGTACTATAAATAAGGTGCTTCTATTTTTAATTCTTGTAATTTTAAATCCTGAACTATCATAAATATAACAGCACTCTCATTTAATAAACAACAATAAAATGAAATCCTCAACCTTGAATAACATTTTCCATGGCTTTTATTTTCACAATTTTTAACATCTCAATTTGAAATAAAAATTTATATTTCAAATATTGTATACCTTTAAAAGTAATTAAAATGCAAAATTTATATTTCAATATATGATATATGATATATGACGTAAAATTAAATAATTTATCATGTAAATGTGAAATAGTTATTTACTTTATTACTTTGCATTCCCATATTTATTTTTATTTTAAATTTTATTATCTAGCATTATTTGTTAGCATTTTGTTTTGTAAGTATTTCCTCACAAGAAAACAAAAACCTTTTTAAAAAGTTAATATAAACGTGTTTATTTATTTTATTGACTTTTGACACTTACTGCAAGACATTTTTAGGAAAGCAAAATATAAATTATTCTAATTTTTATTTGAATGTAACTAAAAGTTGAATATTCAAAATGTACTATCTTAAAATAAAAATATTTAGAATGCGCTAAGTAATGCATTTAAAATAGTGGTCTTGTAAACTGTAAAATTGATATTTTTAATACTAAAAAATATTTAGAATGCGTTAAGTAATGTATTTATTAAAAATAGTTTTTTAAATGGAAAAAAATGATAGTGTATTTTATATTACTTTTAAAATGAATAAAATAATTTTTTAAGGAAAAAATAATTATTTTGAAAACATTTTATAGTTAAAATTTGTTAAAATATATTTTTTATTTTTAAAATAAATTTTACAAAACATATAACTAAACTTTTTTTATTTTTGAAAACAATTATATAGTCTATTGGACGGATTAATTTCAGTAGTTTCAAAAATACTTATTAACGTGTCAGTTTATTAAAAAATAAATACTATACCCTCATCAATAATAGTTATTTAATAAAAATAATTATTAATCTTTAAAATTGAACAAAATATAATATATTTACTAAAAGTACATTAAAAAAATAAAGCATGATATTATTTTCTAGTACATTAATAATATAGTATTTATTAATATATTCTAAATTTTTATATTTTAATTTTATTATATTCTATACTTTAGATATACTGATAAAATATATAAATTTATAATTAGAAAATAGTATTAGAATTTATTTTATTAATGTATTTGTAACAAATATATTATATTTTATTAAATTTTAAAGATATAACAATTATTTTTGTTAAATAACTATTATTGATGTAATCATAATCTTCACTTTATAATAAATTAAAATTTTAATAAGTATTTTTAAAATTATTAAGATTAATCAATCCAATAAGATAAACCTTATCAATAGGATAAACCTTATCAATTAAACATAAATTATTTACCTCAATTTTGTTCATTAAAACAATTTTCATAATCTTCACTTTATAATAAATTAAAATTTTAATAAGTATTTGTTCTGCTCAATGCCCAGATGCTTAATGATTTGCCTTGTTATTTGGAGGATAGAGTGAGAATGGGCTGGAACCGGTGGAGTTTTCAATAGAGAGAAGAGAAGTGATCGTATGCCCTTCAAAGTCTACGTTGGGATGGGTTAAGGAGATGGATGGATGAGAAAGTGTTTCCTCTGTTGTCAAATAATCTTGATAAAGATGATGAAGAAATTGTTTCCGTTGCAGAAAGCATTGCTGTTTTCATTGAAACAGAAGAGGAAAACAGGAGAGCTTTTTTTTAAGTTGGAGTCATACTCATATCCTTGCTTTCGTTAAGGGCAGTGAAATCTGCTTTACTTTTCTATACTTTATTATTTGTAACACACTCTTGCATATATGCTGCTGTTGAATATGCAATGAATTTGTTAAATATTTCATAATCTTAGCACTCAAATAAACCAAGTCAAACTTCATGTTCTTGAACACTGTTTCTGAAAAACGCTTTGCAACAATTTCATTCGCAAGAAGAATGAATATAACAGATGGTTATGCAAGAAAACAGAGAGTTGATAGCCTAGTGTGCTTGTAGAACACAAAAATCTACAATTTGCAGCACGTGTAGAGCTAAAAAGAAATCATAGATTAAAAGACAACATCAACACAATTGGCACAGATAACAATGTTGAACGTAAGCAAGGAGCATTGGTTTTCTCTTTGCGTATTCTCTTGCTATTTGGTTCCACTTCTTCCTCATCAGTACTTTTGATTGAAATGAGACGGAATTTCCTTCTTCAATGGTGGATTGGGCATCGGAGGGATTTGCATATAATGGAGACACCCCCACAACATTTAACCTGGCAAATGTTTTCTAGGATAAGAGTGAAGTGAAATGAGGCAACGGGGATCAAATCCAAGCAAGACATGATCCGAGTAACAAATCCTCAACCCTCTGATCAGAAAGCAAACCCAGTTACCACTTTGGTTTCACAGAGAGAGTTTACTGGTTTCAAAATTGCATGCAGCCGCATCAAAAAACTTCTTCAAATGCAATAACAATAGCAGATAATCTCAGAGCTGACTAGTTATCGAACGAAGATCATAAACTTGAATAGCTGAACCAATCGAGAAGTCCACTTCCAAGTAAAGAAAAGCTGAATTGAAGTGGTATATCAAATGCCTGAAAAAGTTGTAAAGAGTCTCGTCAAAGTGGTTTAACAAACAAGTCATGGGAGTGAAATATAAATTGTGAGAGATTGTTTTGCATTCACTATTATGTTGTCAAACCCAGTAATTGAAGATATTGAAGCCAGCTATCTGAATCTAACATGCACAGAAATATGAACTCCAAAACTTGGAAAGCAATAAGAAAATTACAAGTCACAGAAATATGAACATCATTAGTATCAGAAAAATATAAAATCTTATAGGAGTTAATTAATTAAGATAACATAACAAAACTGGATCATGGTATATTCATTCTATGAAATGTTAAATCATTGATTACAAATTAATGTCCAAGTTCCTATCAATCTGCTATAAATATTATCTCCAGAAAATCGAGATGAATTGAAACAGAGAGCTAATGGAAGATTAAATTATCAGACAAGAAGGAAATCAAATTAAGCTGTTCAACCTTTGGTTTTTGTTACAATAAATGATTTCCGCCACAAATGGCCTCAATTACTCCTCTGTTGATCATCAGCAGAAGCACAATTTTAAATTCCCTGCAAATCGTTTAAGCACATATTAAGAAAAACAACAGGTTATATTATATACGATGCAGTGTTCTGCATCGTTATTGAATATCAAGGAATAAAGAAAGGATAGAAATAGTGAGAAAGCATAAATATTAACCTTTCGGGTGTGCTCCTGGGATCCTCTTTGAATAGAATTTTACTGGCCAATTTTTTCAACTTGTTTCATCCAGAATTTCTCGGTGAAAAAGAAAGAATCATCATCTGATCCAGCACTCTTTTATGCTGCAAAAAGTTATATGACAAGAAAAATAAGACAATAATGCAAAGAAAAAAAATGGAGAAGGCGTATATACTTACAGTACACAAGATGCTCTATTTGAGTGCCTTCTGTTAAAATCCATGAGATGTTAAACTTGCTTCACTGTATTAAAAAAAAAAAATTGAAGAAATCAAAATAAGAAACACAACAGAATCTATCAGTTTAAGTTAATGAACCATTACTTATATTGACTTGTTTTGGCTTATTACAGGTTCTGTCTCCTCTAGTAAGCCCCCTAATTTTGATTCAGTACTTTTGTCACAGAATTTGGAAATCCATGCAATTAACAAGCGCAAAACCTTGTTACAGGTTCTGTCTAAGGCTTTCTCTAACAAAGTTGATGTGGAGTAATCAAAATATATATGTTATTCCTCTGGCATGAGTAGCGATGACAATTCTGCATATTAATTCCGTATAACATGAGAAAGAATGCTATACAATATCGTTGTGATGTGCTTTTATTAAACATCAATTTGAACGATTAAGAAAGTGACTAACCAATCAAACTTCCCACAAAACCTTATATCAGAAAGCAGAATGACAAGGAAGAAAGCCAAACCATAAACTCAGCTTCTGAGTAACAAATCTGGGCTCAAATTGCAGAACTCTCCCATAAGTGCCACAAACGACCACATTCACCATAGCACAACACAAGCTGACTGTCCTGTGTAAGATTAATTCATGATAATTTAGCTACTAAACTTGAAATGATGCACAACTGTGGCATGTTCTTGACTATGTATAACACACATTATGTTGTACATCTCAATCAGATTACATAAAACAACTAAAGATGGAAAAGAAGCAAAAGGAATACAATTCCTTTCCAATTTCAAGCACAGATAGGACGAATTAAAATCTTTAATCTCTGGATTGTTGTTGTCTGAAGGAGGTGCCACCCTTATATATATACCAAATTAGTTTCATAATATATATTAGGAATTTGATTCAGAATCTGAAGTTTTAACTTGTTAAATTACTATAATTAATTATATATTAATTAATAAGAAAGGAAGAGGATAAAATACCAGTTCATCAACTGGAATTGCTGCACTGATCCTTGTCTACTGAGGGCCTCCGTGAACAGTAATTTTAAAATAGGACAGCAATAAATCTCCTTGAACAGCGACAACACAATAGCATAATCCAGATTGCAGCAAGTAGCAGGCAGATAAACAGATGCAGGAAGACATGAAGCAGGCTGTTGGAACACAGTTGTAACAAATAAAACAATCCCACAACATATACATTACAGCGGACAGCAGCAGGTTAAGCAATCAGCAGAAAAACACAGATCAAGCTGGCAGTAAGCTGCAGCAATAAAGCAGCAGCTAACAACAGCAGCCAGCATCATAGCAGTTCGAATAGACAACAGCAAAAAGAACTAGAATCTGTACTTTGGCAAAACAACACCATCATAAAATTTCCAGGACCTCTGGTTTCATCAATGCTTCCAACAGAAACTGTAGAAAACAGGCAGCAGCAACAAAAGAGCTGCACCAGCAAGGCTACGCTTTCAAAGAGCAGCAACAGACCAGCTGTAAGTGCCAATGACAAGCTAACAAGTCCAACAAAAGCTAAATCACAGGCAGACCAAAGGAAGAAACAAAAAAAGCTTCTGCCTTTAACCAAAACAAAGCTCTGGAAAAATTCCAAAGAAAGAAACAAATCTCTGGAAACAAGATGCTATATTTAATTACCCAACAGGTAACCTTTTGTTAAAATCCTTGAGATGTACTTTAAACTTGTTCACTGCATTAAAAAACATTGGAAGAAATTAAATAAAATCGCAAATTAAAAAAAAACAACAGAGCTAATCAGTTATAAGATGTGGTTGTAAATCAATGAACCATAACTGACTTATTCTGATTCAGTACTTTCCACAAAATTTGTAAAGCCATGCATGCAAAGACTAAAAACAGAAATATATATATATATATATATATATATATATATATGCACTACAAAATATATTTAGATCTACAGTCACTAATATTGAATGGTAAACTTTCAGCAGAAGAGTGTTTATCAACCATTGTTTACGACCATGTATCAATTTCTTTCGTAAAACATTCATTCTTGCTAACAAATTGGAAAAAATCATGAACAATATTGTGTCATCTTACATCTACAACAATTTGTTTATTATAATCCATTCTAAACTATTGGGAGAAAGGTCATATCTGCTACGTAATCAAGATATTCTAACCAGTTATCTTATATCTTAAATGTACAACTGTGGCATGTTCTGCACTACATTTAACATGTATAAAACATAATTTGATTCAAAATATTTTCTACATCTATATCATATTACATATAACAGTGAAAGATCAAAAAGAACTGGAAGGAAGAAAATACCTTTCAGTTTCAAGCACAAGTAGGAAAACTGAAATCTTTATTCTCTGAAGTGTTTTCGTCTGAAGAAATTGCCATCCTTTACATATATACCATAGTAATTTCAGAACATATATATCATCAAAAGTAGAATTTGATTCAAAATATGTAGTTTTAACTTGTTAAATTACTATTGTTAACTATATATTAATTAACAAGAAGGGAAGAGGATAAAATATAACTAACATACTTACTTCTTCTAAAATAGGACAACGAATAATACTTATTGTCTTCAGTGTTGTGCTCTGAAGAAGATGGTCTGGCAGTGCCTTTAATTTGGGGCAGTCAGTAATTCTCAAGTGATTAAGATGTGGCATGATTATAATATCTTCTTTTCCACTGCTTGTAATCCCAAAATCCCACTCTTCCCATTCATGCCTGTTCGAAAAATTAAGAAATTTTAATTTAGGAAAGGCAATAACTGGTGAAGATGAAGATGATGATGTAACGTGATCACTTTTTATCCCCAAAAATTCGTAACCCACTCTCTTCACACTCTCCATTAGGCTAATGAAGATACATTCAAGGAATGGAAATTTTCCCAAAAATGGCACACTCTCACAGTTATGACAATCCTTTAATGATAAATTCTTAAGATTGGTTAATGACATTAACCAATTGGGGAGCATCTTGCCTCTGTAGGATAATATTTCCAATTCCTCTAACTTAGGAGTCGGTGTTAAGGCTTCAATAATTGCTTCATTGTCCACTTCAATCTCCGATTCGCGAGTCGGGGTAAACAATAATGTCAAAGAAGAGAGGTTTTTCTTCTTCTCAAGCTCTGCTTTTCTTGCCTCTTCGACGTCTATCACATTTCCCAACCCTCGAATTTGAAGAGACCCGCGAAGGTGGTTTAAGTGTTTCAAACTCCCAATGTTGCATGCTTTACCACCATATTGGCCATCACCACTCACTACGAACTCTGCTAGTGACCGAAGACCGGTCAATCTCTCAATTCCTTTTGGCATGTAATGCAGTTGATAAATCTCAAGTAATAAATGCCTCAGATTGACTAACTTGTGTACCCTTTCAGGTAATGTTTTCAATTCATAACATTCTCGAATGTCTAAGGTTTGTAAATTATACAAACCACAGCAAGCTTCGGGTAGTTCTTTTATGTTTCGGTAATGCAAACAAAGATATCTTAAATGTATCAACTTTTCTATCCCTTTCGAAATCTCAAGGAAACTAAGACTTCCACTAATGCTCAATGCTCTTAAACATGTCAATGAATCAAACACCTTTCCTTGACATCTTCCAGACCAGACATGTATAAAGAGACTACGTAACTTTTGAGCACTAAATATAGAGACCGGAAAAGAAGTATCTCGTTTAAGCACTAATGTTGAGTGGCGAACTTTGTCAAAAGAAGTGCTCGTCAATGATGAATCGGGATCACAAATTTCTATTGAAGCACATTCATTTCTACTGACAAATTGAGCAAGGTCATGTACTATGTCATGCATCTTACAACTATAGACATTACCATTAGAATCTGTATTAAACTCTTGGAAGAAAGATCGTGTTGCTAAATAATCAAAATATCCGTCACCAACTATCTCCATCTCTTTATTTCCTTCAGCCACAAGATAACCTTCAGCCATCCATAATTTTATTAATTCATCTTTATCTATAATTGAATCTTTTACAAAAACAGCACAATATGAGAAACATGATTTTATCTTAGATGGCAAATCATTATAACTCAATAGTAAAGGCGGGCAAATGCCTTTCTCAAACTCTTCTAACTTCCACAACTCACTATCTAAAATACTTTGCCACTCTTCTTTGTTTTTTTTAAAGCATAAAAGACTCCCAATAGCTTTTGCAGCAAGGGGCAACCCCTTACACTTATGCACAACTTTTCTACCTATTTCCTCTAATTTTTCACACTCTAAAGGAGACCTACCAGAAAATGCTAATTTTTTAAATAACAACCGACATTCATTATAAGACAATTCCTTAATATTGATAATATCAACTGAATTCATCATTTTGGCAACTGTCTCTTTACGAGTAGTAACCAAAATCTTACTTCCATGCAAACCATTCTTCAAACAATTTTTGAATGGTTCCCATTTATTGTGATCTTCTGTCCACACATCATCTAAGACGAGAAGAAATTTTTTCCTCAAAATAGATGCATTAATTTGTTCTAGAAGTGATTGAAATTGACCTAAATTAGGATTAGATCTTTCAAAAGCTTCAATGATTGCTTTTGCAATTCTAAACTCATCAAAAGGATCTGATACACAAACCCAAATTATTTTATCAAAAACCTTTTTCACCTCATCGTCATTGTAAGCAAGTTGTGCAAGAGTAGTCTTCCCAATTCCTCCCATGCCAACAATTGAGATGACATGAGGGCCTTCTTGTTGTTCATTACTCTCACATAACTTGCTTATCAAAGCTTTCTGCTCCTCAACTCAACCGTATGTCTCACTCGCATTAACAAATGAGACACTTTGTATTCTCTGAGGTTCTTCAGGTACACTCTTAACTACACTAAGATTAAACATGTCTTTGGATTTAGCAATATCAACTAGATGTTCATTTATGTCTTTTATTTTTAGTGCAATATCATGACGCAAACGACCTTGTTTGAAACAAAAGCAAGAAGTGGGAAAGGGGCAGCATACCTTCTTCTTAGGAATTACAAGACCATTTTCAGCTTTGTCCATTTGCAATTTCATCCTTGCAATCTTCCACTCATCCAACACATCTTCCATGTCGTAAGATGTGTCTTTTAGCTGATCTAACCAAGCTCCCACTTGTGCTTCCTTCAGTTGTTTTTGCTCTGCATCAACCAACACACCTTGAATTGCCTTAAGGTTGTTGGTAAGCTTTTTTACTTCTTTTTTGACACCCACAACAAGCCTCACCTCTTCACTACTGATTGAAATCAGTTGCTCCAAGACACTAGAAACAATTGCTTCGGCCATATTGTCTGGTAATTTAATGACAGAATTTGATAAAAACTGAGTAATGAATGTGTTTTATGTTGTGATGATGCTGATAACTTTTGAAACCTTTATATATAATATATGAAACAATAGGCAAGGAATATTTCATCTAATGAGCAAAGTAATCCTTTTGCTTTAATGTCATATTATGTATATCTCTTTCTTTTTCTCCACACTATTTCCATGGTTTGATTCGTTAAATGGTGTATCATTTAAGCCAACTATATACAATAAATAGATTTGTTATTACTTTAACAAATTCATTGCATATTTAACAAGCAAAGTATAAAAGAGAGTAAATGCAAATAATAAATAGAGAAAAGTAAAGTAAATTCTTGTACCCTTAGAAGCAAGGATATGATCCCATTGATGTCTTTAATATTTGAATGAGGAATAATTGTATATCTTTATTTACTTAAATTCTTTTAATTGTAGAAATTCATATTCGTGTGTCAAAGTTCATGTGTATCCAAGAAAAATATAATAATATTTTAGGTTGATACAACCTATTTTAATTATCTTGAAAATGAAATATACTAATTTAGTATAATTATCAAATAGATTAAGCAAATTAATTTAATATATTTTGTATTTTAATATATTGTTCAAATATTTGTTTTATTATTATTCAAACTCTTATTAGTTTATATGTTTTTAATAAAAAAATGTTTTTAATTATTTTTGTCTCTTCTTTATATATCTAGCAAGGATTTGATGTGTTAATAAGACTTATTAATTGATCATACAACTCTTAATCTATTGTATTTCATGTAGTTAATTTAATGATGTCACAAAAAATAATGAAATAAAATATAATGAATCTCCATAATACTTTCAAGTATACTATTCCAGCCATAATCTTAAAAAAAAAAAAAAAAGGTATACATGTGCTAATTATTATATATCATAAGAGTTTAGATAACTAGATGACTCGAATAATATATCATAAAAGTTTATATATTGAGCTGTAAACCTAAACCCAACTCAAATGACAAAAAATAAATAAATAAATAATAATAATGAAATTCCTAATATTAGATGATAATTAATAAATTTAAAGATATATTAGTCTAATTAATCTAAATTTTTAAATGGAAAAGATGATGATCCTTATTTTATATCAAATATAAACAAGTATTTTTAACACCTAAAATAACATCTAAATTAATTGTATTCATCAAACGTTAATTGTGAAGTAATTATATTTGTTAAATTTAATTTCATCAATTAAAAATAACCATCTCGAATTATTTATAAATAACAAATTAAAAGACCATTGACCTGTCACATTACTAAATTATTAATAGCATTTATTATCCTAAAAATATCTTAATTTAAAGATTTTCAAATATACCAAAAATATAAACATTATAAGTCGCCTAGTATTCTACCAATATTGTCCAAGATTATCTTTCATTTATACAGTTTTATTCAAACTCTAATATATGTAATGATATTTTTTTATTAATTAAATTAGAATAATAAGAAATTCTCAAATTATATATCATATATAACTTATTGTTTTATTTATAATGAAAACTCACCTTTATTGTGTAGTTAAAAATATAAAACATTATTCTGCCACGTTTTCAAACAGACAGTATTCTGCCAGTTTTGAGAAAAATGAAAATGAAAAGAAACTCTGAAATAAAATAATCTCAGGATCCCAATTTCTAAATATAAAAACTGCAAAAAGAAACAAATAATCTCAGGATCCCACACATTCAGGAAAGCAAGCCAAAGCAATACCATTTACTAAATATAGATCAATCACTCACCATAAATTATATCTATACACAGGTGTTACATAAACACAATTTAGAGATCATTTATAGACATAAATACATATATCATATATAATATGTATACTTACTATTATTTCATTATCATTATAACTCTCAGAGTGGCATATTCTTTCTTCCAAAGAATGAATGTTTTTCTGCTCCCCCAAGATCTCCTTCCATTAGAACATATAAGTTAGGACTCCCCACAAAGCTATTGTCTTCAGCAAATTCTAATCAATCCCTATATCCCATTCTAAGTATCAGATGTTTCTGAGGCTTGGCTTTCTGCATATCAGAATATCAACATGAGCACATGTCACTCTCAATTCAAGTACTAGAATGAATGCAGCATAGATGTTGAAATCTTGAAAAGAAATCGTTTATGTCTGCAAACAGATCAAACTTTTTTGTTTTCGCATTCACAGCAACACTTGCAATACAAAATAATCATTTTTAAGAGTTACACATTGCATAAAATACAAACAACAATGTCCCAATAAAACATTATTTCACCGTATATAAATAGAAGGAAAAAGAATATTGTAGCTTATGTATAGCGGGCTCCGAAAAGTTAACATACAACAGATGATAAAAAATTAATTAGAAGATTAGAACTACATGAATTCACAGTAATAGCAACAGCACTTGCTTTACAAAATAAAAATTATCAACACCCTGGTATATTGCATAAGTACAAGCAATAACAAGAAGAAGACAATACCTTGTCCCAAGAAACATCATTCCAAGTATATAAACAGAAAAAGATTACTAATATTAGGCTCCCAAAATTTTCAGCATGCTATAGATGATAGAAGATAATAATAACAATAAAATTAGAACTATGTGAATTTATGTTAATGTGGAACAAAGAACAGAATGCCATTAGTCAATGCTATGTTTGATATAGTGGTAAAACAATGCATGTACATGGCGATCTGGTGAAATAGGGTATCTCATAAAAGGTAATTCTTGGAGATGACAATTATATGGAGAAAAAGCTTTACAAGAGCACCAATTTATTAATTTGAAAACACAAAAAGTATTCATTAAGGCTATGTTGAGCTGCAAGAGAGGGGTGAAAGCACATGCATGTGCAGTGATACTGTACATAATAAAAATGGTGATGTTGGCAGTACTATGAAGGAAAACCTTCATATTAAGTGACTTCTTGATTAGATGATAAACATTTGTCAATGGCTATAATGGATGGCTACATCGAGCTGGTATAACAGAATACATGTGAAGGTGCCAGTGATGATTCCACAGAAATGAAAATGCATTGATGATCATAATTTGTACAATTCATTAATTTTGATGAAGAATAGTATTAATTGCTCAGAAAACACCCACGAAGTTTCTGGTAGAATATTATCCAAATGCATAATTAGCCCATCTAGACATTTTCGCTAGAAGAATTAAGGTATTTCAGTTATATAAGATCTGTGTCCACATGATACATAAAAAATAAATATTCCATATCATACAAATAGAACAAAACATCATAAAATACATGCTCATAAATATTTTCATGCACCCATAAAGAAAATTTACGCACCTTCGCCATACAGCTGCTCAAATCGAGCAACTATGTGTTTCCCATAGGTGTATTTCTTCAAGGCATTACAATGAACTTTGATGCGATTGATCAATGCCTCGCGTTGTTTATCATCGCATCTTTCAAGAATCTTCTGAACCACATAATTTGCATATTGGTCCTTCATCATAACCTGAGATATAAAAATTGGAAAATGGAAGTCAGTAAAAAGTAGATAACATAATTCAAATACAGTAACCAACTCTAAATCACTTAAAATGAACCGCAAATTCCCAAAAATCTGATCAAGATGAGCTTCTAGTCAACATTACATCCTATTATTATGGTGCTTCTTAAGCTTAGAGGGAGAGAAGTTTACGCAATAATGAACAAATCAACATTAAGAACAAAGCAATGATTCCCACTTAGATTTACAAGAAATGGAGAATAGGAGGATATCTATTTGCCACAATTGTGGCCCAACACCAAGGGTTCAATTAACAATGTAATTTGAAAGAGACGTGATTACAACCAGCTCAACATGTAAAATTCAATACTGAACCCAGCAGCATATAGCTTACTGAAATACAGGAAGTATATTTCCCTTTAACTTAAGGAGTTTGATTAAATCAGTTTAAGACTAATCAGTTTACCTACTAAGTGGAACTGCCATGTTGCTTCTAAATGTTTATAAAAAATTCAATGCGTGCTCCATTTATAAGTTCAAATACTTTTCCCCAATGGTTATCTCTAGAAAGCATCAAGAAAATATGCTTCTCTACCAGGGCAATAGAAAAATTAAAATAAAAATGGTAAAGGAAAAGAGATATGCGGTTGGACAGAGTTGTGTCAAAGTGAGACAAGCAAATGACTTCAAATGAACTGCTCACTGTGTTTTAATGCATAACAGAGACAGTTAGGGATCCATCTAGCCTGCACTTATAGTTACATTCTATGTACTGATTGTTTAAAATAATATAGCACAAAACAACTCAGCCTTCCAATGTTGAACAACATAAATTGTCAACATTTCAACAATAAATCAGAAGACAAAAACATAAAACAGTTTAGGTTAAGACAATATAATCCACTGATCATGGGAAACTAATTTTGGGTCTATCTGGGACAATGTTAGACATGCATGTCCAAGTCAATCAGCGAGGCTAGTTCTAGGCTATTGTCTTTTTTTTTTCCCTTTTATTCCCTTATTTTGTTTATATTAGGCTTAAGTTTGTTATTGGAGTCCTGTTTCGGGATATCTATTTTGGCTAATTTGACTTTTCTTGTTAATGTTAAGAGTACCTGATGTATAAAAACATCCCAAGGAGCTATGGAAATATGTTAGGCCTCTAAGAAAGAACTAATTTTGTCCTTATTCTAGGAAGCTACTTTCCTTTTCTTTGTTTATTTAAGAATTCTAGTATTACCTTGTGGAGCTTGGTGTCCCTAGCATAGATGGTTATTGGTTCATTGTTTACCCCAAGTAAGATTAGATTTTCTTATTCTGTTAGAATAACAGCCTATAAATGAGAGTAAGACCTGATTGTTTCAAGCAGATTGACACTGATAATCAAATTAGTATTCTTAGCCCAAATTCTCTCTAACTTCCTCCTCTTTGTCTCTAATTCTCTCCCCTTCTCTTCTTATTTGGTGCTACAACAGTAGGATTTCTATTTTCCTGCTGGAAGTAAATTTCTATTCTCTTTTATTTAGGGTTTTCACCACTACAAATAGGGCCTTAGTTTCAGTTTTAGAGACAAACTTCGAAATTATTGAATAAAGTTATGTTGTCCCCCATATTTCTTCTTTTTTTTCCCCCTTTTCTATTGTTCCTATTTGGAGCTATATCAACTAGCTTTCGGTTTATCTCAACAGTAAACCTAACAGATAACCCAACCAAAAATAGCAGAATGAATATTTTTATGTAAGTTCCAGCTGTATAAAATGAAATATATCCTTTTACTTTTACTCACCAATAAATTGTCACTTTCTTCAGATTTTCCAAGAATCTCTTCAATCATGAGCTCCCGTTCAGCACTATCACCATACTCCAAACATTTCTCAACAACATTTGATGCATATTTATGCTGACTCATCTGCACAATTTTCCCAATCAACTTGCCGATAATCTGGCTTCTTTCATTGGGCTTTCCTCTCTCCAGAACATGCTGCAAGCAGCACAACTCATCTCAATGTTAATTTCAGTGAAACCATAAGAATAATTTCAGAAGTGACATGCAGAAACAACAGAAAGCACATGTTATACTTCAGTCACCAAGTAGACTCTAAACAATCATTTGGACCAACTAAACCCAAAACCAAACCATTCATAAAGTACTACTTGAAAGCATATAGAGCCAAATCATTGCGCATACCGCCAAGTCAAAATAAAGCCCCAGATTTCACAAGACAAGTGTCAAATAAAAGCAACTGATGGTAATATATCTTTAGTCTTGGATGCTCATGTTTTAGAAAAAAGAAGGATAACCACAGGCAGAACCTAGAGGGTGCATCTGTCCACCTTTCATTTTCATTCTTTTGGTTAATAAGCAAAATAATTCAATGAAACAGACAGGAATAAGAGCCAATAAATGAAATCCTTTCAAGGAAGTACATAAAATTCTCAAACCACGCAGAAAGAAACAGAGGAGAAATACAAAACAACCCTAAAAAATCCAAGAATCACTAAATCCTAGAAAAGAATGAGAACATATAGAAATAATAAAGAAAAAATAAAAGGGGCCAATAACATCCACAAAGTTCTCAATATAACAACAGAGAATAGTGCTTTCTCTCTTCAAGCCAATATCTCAGTTTTCTCCATCCCAACATGGTTTTCAATTTATTAAGAATTGGTTTATGACATGTCTAAGACCAACTAAAGGGGCTTGAAATTCCAGTTTAAAATCAGATCCTTCACGTTTAGGGAAAGAATTAAGCATATGTATGCAGCAATACCAGATTCATTAAGCCTTTAGGTTTATTTAAGCAAATTTAGTAATATTAGGGATACATCACCAGGATTTAACATAACCTTTACCTTAAGTTGGCTTCCTTTTACTATTTCAAGCAGATATCTAGATTTGATCTATTGCCTAATTGGATTCTTTTATCTAGATTCTATTTATCTTTTTTCAAGTTGTGAAGTCTCTAAAAGGGTTTTAATGCGATAACAAAGGAAGAAGAATGAATAAAATCTGAATATATTTCAGTCAGTCTTGTTTGTGTTCTCCCTCTACCCATTCTTCCTCTTCTCTCTACTCTCTCTAGTCTCTTCTTTCATCTCCCTTTCCTTCCATCCGTTTTTTTAGTTCCTCATTGCTTCAATAATACTATGTTCACAAATTCTAAGAAACCAGCCATGCACAGCTACCATAAAATATCATGCAGCCTTTTGATTTCTGAAGAACTTCATGCTTTTGGTAGAGGTTTTACAGTCTTGTGGAAATGCACAGTTTAAGCTATTTTCAGATGATTTGGCAAGCAAAAGGCAGAAGGTTTCTTTAAGATGATTTGTTGAGGGAACATCAATCTTTTGTTTTTGTCAGTAGCTTCCCAGTAAGACTCTATTACTGAGTTTAAGGATTTTTAATCCTTCTTCATTCATCTTAATCAAGATACCGTGGTGTAATCGTATAATTCTAGGTTTTGAAAGTGTATATTGCTTAGAATGCTTGATTTCGGGGAACAGTTTTCTACACAAAATTTGTAATTCAGCTTTCATCACCAACAAAAGTTCCTTTCATTTCTTATCAGAACTAGAAAAAGAAAAAATTTAAAGAGAAGAAAAAGATTCTAGTTTCGAGAGTTTTCTAGTACACAAATATATAGATTGTCTTTTGTAGACTTCATATTGTTCCAACCTTTTATAAGGATAGTTGTTTTCACCTACTTGAGTTACTTTAAATCTCTTTGTTTGTCAGACGTATAATAAAAAGAAACTTGAGAACATTAAGTTCTCCTTGAAATGTTAACCAATTTACATAAATTTCAGAAAATTTAACTAATTTTCAAGAAACTAAGAGACACAAGCATTTACCACCCTTCCATCTTTATTTGTTGGAGGCAGCAGAAGGGTATCAAATAGTTTCTAATTGAAAAGCAAACTACCTCAACAAACAGATTTGGTATTAAAGTTGATTTGTATGATATTGTTACTCCATCCACCAATCTATCTTTGGGTCAGCTACCTATACAAACAATCTTGTTGCAGATCCACCAATCAATTAATGGAGGATCCTCTGCATCATAAACATCATGTTGCTAAAAACTTAAAAAAAGTCTGCAGGTCGAATCCAGAAAAAATGAGCTTGCTAGTCAAATGGTTCAAAGGTGGGTTAAGGCATATATGACAAGAAGCTATTTGTAGGTAGGATCAAAAAGCCCAAAATATATAACATTTTGACAGATGACAATTTGTTTCTAAGCTCACAAAAAACAGTATAAGCCTGTTTTTTTTTCCCCTTATTTTGTTACTTACCCAAAAAGAGAAGGAAATAGTTGACACTCAGAGGTGCCTACAATAAAAGAATTAAGCAAGCAGTGAACAAGTGACAAAAAACCAACCTGGGTCACATAGTTGCCATATTGATCCTGGGCCAGAACACAAGAAGAGTCCAATATCTCATCCACTATGCACTGACCTTCTTCCTCATCTGAACAATGCTCCAAAACTCTCTATTAAAAACCAAAAGCATAATAGTTTCAATTACATGACAAACAAAATAGGATACCAATCTTTCCTATGCTCAGGAAGAAAACTGAAGCATTCAGACCAAAGAAATTGAGCTGCATTACCTGGATGACACGACATCCATATGGATGAGTAGAAAGCGTGGCAACTTGACCTCGAAAAGCAGAAATAATAAAGCCAATTTTCTCTGTAGGAACAGATTCTATGCACTTCTGTATCACATGATTTCCATTTTGATCACGGACACATCGCATAACATGACCATCAAGCTCAAGGACCAGTTGTGTTTTCTGATCAAGCTCAATCACTTCAAGGGCCTAGAACAAGGATCCAGAGTAAAGATCAAATCCCATAACATTTGAAATTAAAGAAAATACAGTTATAGTTGCAATTCATCAAACATATGCTGATTCCTTCACCTCAAAGGGGAAAAAACTACTATAATACAGATGAAAAGCATCGCAAACTTTTGTACACAGCAAGTTTTCCAAATCTCAACAGAAATGCTAACAAATCCTGCATAGCATGACAGCAGAAGTATAGAACAGGGCAACCACCTTCGAATAGTACATTAATTTAAAACTAATGCCCGAAGTTGGGAGAGAAAATATACTCATCCCAAAGAAAATCAGCATCTTCCTATTTAGCTTCTTCAGAGACCCTCTTCCATTTCAATGGGCAAGAAGGTGGGACTAGGGCAGATTCTAGCATATTCCTCATGACTGCAATAAAGGATCTACTGATTGTCTCACTCCTCATAAACAAATCTCTGAATACCTAAATTTTCTTCAAGGCCTTTTAATCATTTTTAAGACCTACAGGCCTATAATAGAAGGCTTGAAGTTCTCAGGATTAATACAATGGGACTGTCAACACCATCATCTTTTATGTAAAGCTACAGTAGATCTAAGATGCTAGAAAAAATGCACTAGAGGACATCAATATACTACCAAATAAAACATTGAATATATATCAAAAGAAATTTAGAATACCTTCTGTATCACACGACAACCATACATTTGCAAACTCAAAGGCAACATCTGACCAACAAGTTTATCTGCAAGCTCCTTCCTTTGTTCAGGACTTCCATGTTCAAAGAACTGGAATTAATCAGAGTTCAAAAATCAGCCACACGCCAACATGGAGCTCACTAGTTAAAGCTGAATATGTTTAAAAGAGTTACATAACTAAAAACACATGTTGAAATCATACCTTTTGAATAACATAATTCCCAAAAACATCTGTCATCAATTTTGAAGCATGCGGAATAACTTCTTTGAAAACAGACTCCTTTTCTTCAACACTGCAATGTTCCAGCTTCTGCTGAATAAATCGACTACCATGTTGATCAACACTGAAGTGGAACATGCATTGCAAATTAGAGATAGTCCCACAATTAAGTTACGTAACAGTATAGAATAATACTACCTGAATTCAACTATACGCCCTGCTATGTCTGAGAGCTCAAATTTTTGGGCATTGCTGGATTTCAGTTCTTCAAGAAATGAATGCTTTTTAGAGTCATCAAAGATGTTGACTCCTCTCTGTCCTTGCCATCCAGGATATATTCCTGTATTTCTACCAAAACCCTGAGGAAACCTCATTTCATTTCGCCGACTTAGTTGACTTGTTCCCCCAACAGGTGATGATGGCAGCACTGGACTGGCGATAGGTGAAGCTGGGAATTGTGCCATGACACCCATGCCTGGGGGACCTCCATAATAACTACCAACTGTTATTTCCCCTTTTCTCTGATTTGAAATGCTTAAACTTCCATTTGTTGGAGACTGAAATTTCTGATCACCCATATAAGAAGCAAAAGTTGGCTCACTCTTTGTGGAAGAATCAAGCTGAGCCCCCATAACACCAGCTGATGCCAGCCGAGGATGCTGAACTGAAGTACCATATACATCTCCAAAAGGATGCTGAAAGTATTGCATATGAAGGGGATCCATAAAAGAAGGTTGCATCATAAGTTGATGCTGCCCGTAAAACTTTTGATGTGATGGATCACCAATATGTGGAATGGTTTCTCCTGTTGAAACACCAGTAGTTCGAATGTTGAAGCTTGGGCCTGAATTAGCATCAAATGGCAGAGCAACAGGACCCTGAGATGGATATCCAGGCAAAAATGGAGGGTAAAGTGCAGAGTTCAGGGCATATCCACCAACATTGTATTGTGGAGGATATACACTAGATGGATGAAAGTTCGGGTAAAATGGATTTCCTGATGGCATGTAAGCAGCTGCTGTCGCATACAATGGAGGAGTGAGACCAGGGGAATGCATTGATGACTGCACCTCAAAAGAAGGGAATTTTGCATGACCAGGGGAATGTTTATCCATGGCGCCATGTGTATGATTCATTCCCAGAGAAACAGCTTGAGCCTGAGCTCCCTGTACCTGATATGGGATGCCTTGTGCAGATGGATGCCCCTGCAGCATAACTGTCCCATGATATTGCTGCTCTTCTTGTTTCTTTGTCATTCTAGACCCCGCTCTTGACACATTTGACTGAGCAACACCAACTGATGGATCATTCTCCAATCCATAACTTTTAGAGTCTGCATCATTAATTTGTGGGTTTCGTGAGGTCCCTGACCCATCAAGAGATGGAGAGCCAGAAAAGGCTGATGCCGCAGGATCATTGTTGGATATCAACGCAATATCATGTGGGCCCATGGTAGAGCTGTCTGCACAAGCATCAGCAGAGCCATTTGACTCCGGTACTTCAGAAATATTCACAGAATCCAATGAAAGCACACGGATATCAAGATCAATTGAGTCTTCTGTTGTTGCATGACTTGAACCGCGAGATAGATTATAAACAGGAGAAGGGGTACGAGGGAAATCCTCCTACAAATACACCAAAACAAGCTTAAACTAAGCACCAAGCAAACATATAAAAAAGAAGTCGCAATACTTCATGAGCTCAACATCTAGAGTCATATTATGGAGAATAGAGCTAATAATAAATGCCTACACCCCTAATTAGCAAGTGTACCTAAACATGTAATTCGGATATATCCTAGGTAGGTGGCCCCAAGTTATTTCAACCCCTGACCTATCAGTGTGTCTTTACAACTCAACCCAACCTCTTGGAGTAACTTGATTCCGTCTTTCATCGTTCTCTTCCTCCAGCTTTCACAATCATAAATCCAGATTCAATCAATTGTCTCCAATGATTCAAGTCATGCAATCAACAGACAAGTTTTTACATTCAATTGGCCATGGATGGAGTAATCAAAGGGCAAGATTACCATGGTTGTGGAGGATCATCCAGTTTCTTTTTGACATAGTTGAAAGTGCAAACCCTAACTGGTTAATTTTATGCAAGAAGCAAGATCATCTATGAAGGATAACAAAGTTAAATACAGAGATGCGCAAAAGAGAAACAGGGGAAGATTAAAGAATAAAATGTCAAAACTCAGAAAAATTCCACATGATTGAGAAATGATTTCAATAATTAAAATTCTCCAATGAATGGCAACTGAGAAACTAATAAGAATTGAATGATATTTCCAATTTATAATATGAAATAACATTAACCATGTCGAGACACACCAAAAAAATAAGAACAGTACTAGAAGACAAAAGTATGATAAAGCATTGTGATTGCTAGTCCACAATGGCACCACTCAGAAACTAAAGGCATGTTTCATTTACATTGCCAATACAAATTCTTCGTTCTTGAGACACACGGTACAGAACAAGTGTTCGATTGAGAATTTTCACTTTTATCCATATAATCTAAAAACAAATACAGCTCTTCAATGGATAAGAAGTTTTTTAATGTTCTCCGTGAGATTGTAGGCAAATAATATTCTCAATTCAAAAAACCTAAGAGTACCCACCTACCCAATAATAAATATCCACATCGGATTCAAAAAATCCTCAATAACTCACTACTGTTTAACCACTTCCCAAGAAATTACCTGTATCAAATCAACCAAACTTTTATGCCGCCCAACCAAAGATGTTCTTTGTCCTGATAAAACTGCAGAACTATTTTCTGCCCAGTTGTCCAAATCTTGTCTTGGGGACCTATCCTCCTCTGGTTCCTCCTTGTGAGTGGAAAGGGAACTTCTAGAGAACTGCAAAGTTCCATTGCCAATGTCATCTATTGAACCTGACCTCCAATTATTGCCAGAAGAACCAATATGGCGAACCAAGCGTCGATTCTCACGTGACATAAGAGGTGGGGGAAGTCTTGGATTCAAGTTCACATTAGTACAGTAGTAAGCAAAATAAGCCGGATCAGAGCGCAACTGCTCCTCAGATTCATAATTTCCAAGAGCACTGCTTAAACTTTCCAAGCTCAAATTCTCACCAGAGTTCTGTTTAGCGAAAAGGCTTCCTATAGCTGCAACTGATCCCTCCACACTCGGTGGGGCACTTCCACTTCGATTAGGAATCATGTCTGTTTGGTCTTCATGGAATCTTTGCCCCTTCAGAAGCAACCCCAATTCCTCTGCTGCCATATTTTTCACTCCAGAACCAAATATTGCAGGATCCTTGGCAGAAGGCCAGTTTCTACCTCCACCGCCTTCAATCATTCTCATAGGGCTCTCAGTTGTCATGTTATTTAAAGAATAATAAGTCACTTTTTCCCCCCCCCCCCGGTTCTGGACCCAGGATATTCACATTAGTTCCAGCAACGCAACTAAACCAGATTGATGCAAAGTGACATCATCAATAAAATCACACTATATCCAGAATATCAGCATTCAGAATAATGATGCAAAGAGGCCTGCACATGCCCAGTATCATGTGATTGGCTGTGTGATACACCAACGTAACCTTCAACATATAATAGCATCATGAGCAAATCAATAACAATACTTCACCAAGTTAATTGCCAGGAAAACCAATAAATTACAGGAGAAATAGCCACAAATAAGAGAGTTAAAGAACACCGAAGAAGTCAATGACATATCGCATGTACAGTACAGATATAAAATCACCAACCCCTGCATGTAGAAGACATTTATATGAATATGACAAAGATGTATTGTGACTCACCAAAAAATAAAGATGAAACATTCTCTTCAAAACCATAATGTTATGAGGAGTAGATATGTCCCCACATATGATCCAAAATGAATGCACTAATTCTATATCACTCAAGTCCAGGTAGGCCAAGGAAAATATAAATTAAAATAGTCCAAATCACTTGATTAATACATTCTCTGCATAGTGACACATAGAAAATGTAACAATAATGACAATCATAACAAGTTCTTAAAGCAAAATTTGCATGCATCTATATTAAAATGAATCCAAGTTTACACTCTCCAAAATATATCGAGTTTCTTATAACATGGTTTAACAACCACCCATTCTATCATTCAGATATAGAAACACCTTAATTCAAGTTTCTACCTAAGTCCTCCCAAAGTTTGTGATAAACTGAATTAGTAAAGGATAACAAAGTTTTTGATAAACTGAATAAGTAAAGGATAACATGAATCCGATAACCACATTCTGGTTTAGTGGGAACAAAGCCATTCTATATATTAGTCGCAGGTCTAAACCACAAAGTATGCGGAACCACAGGCCAAAATGTCAAATAACCCCGTTGCAACTTTCAAGTCAGCGGGTTTAAGGAACCCGTTTGGGTCACTAGCGCATAAGAATCCTATTCAGATATAATTTAGGTCACTAGTTCATGATTTGAAAGCAGCCCATATAAGTCAATCCACCTCCTTAACTACCAACCATATGCCTTCAACTCAACTCAATCTTTATTCTTAGTTAAAATTCAATTTCTGCAACCTTCATGACATGAAAGAATCCAAATATTACCCTGTACAACATTTAGTTCACGATTTTCTTTCTCGACTAATGATCTTCAAGTTCTCTCACCTCTATCTTCAACATACACAACCAAAACTCCACTGAAAATCGATAATAACCCAGAAATAATTTACCATTTCTACACCAAACCTAAGTCCATCCACACCTAAAACCATCATCAAAAAATTTCTAAAAGAAGCACATATTTACAAAGCGAAACCCCAGAAAAAATTTCCAAAATCTGAACTAAACAAAATTAAACAGAACCCATCAAATAAACACCTACAAACTTCCTCAACCAACAACAATCAGCTCACTGACACACATATAAAAAACAAAAATAAGTACGGACGTTTACATGTGTAAATAAATAAACAAGCAAACAGAGACTTACCCAGTAATGAGACCTAACCAGAAACCCCAGATGTTCGTAAGAGAAAGTGAGAGAGAAAATCCCAACTCTGCTGGAGACAAAAACTCTGAAGACTTCTGGAAATACTAGGAACAACAACAAAATAAAGTTTGTTCCTCCAGTTTGGCGAAACAAATGTCTCCTACAAAAATGAATAAATAATAATAATTAAAATAAAATAAACAAATATCGAGTTTTCTTCCTTTTTCAATTTTTCCTTTTTATTAATTCAATAGGAAAGTATGATGATATTAAAATTGTTTAATTGATATGTGAATTGACCAAAACCTCCTTGAGAATTGTTTATTGCCGTACAGAAGTGAGATTGTGTATGAGGGTATTTTGCAAATTTTCGAAGGGTTTGTAGGTAATTTCGTCCTTTTAGGCGAACTTTAGTACACGTCAAGCTTGTACACGTGGTTGTTTGATTTTTCAAGAAAGAGGGGTCCGACACATATGTGATTACATCAAGGCCGTGTTTGGACACTTTGTATAAATGCGTTTCTCGTTTTTGGTTAAATGTTGCGAGGACAGAAGTTTATTACCATCTCACTTAAGAATAAGTGTGTTATACGAAATGTTATTTTTAATACTAAAATTTGTTGAATAATACAATTTTCAATAATATTTTATAAAAAGGTAGTTAACCTATTTTAATAACATCATTATTTTCTTCAAATATTTAAAATAATATTATTATTTAATATATTTTTATGTGTACATAAAAAAGTATTATTTCTTTAAAAAAAATATAAATTGAATTAAATGTAAAATATATAAAAAATGGAGGAGTAAATAAGTTAATTTCGTATCAATTTATTCATTATATATTTTTTTTGTTTTTCAATTATTCATGTCACATTTTAATTATATTATATATATTATTACTAGGAATCATGCTGCAACAAAGTGCATTAATTTTTTTTTTCATTTTTACAAAGTCATTGACTTAAATCTAACAATGATAAGTAGTCTGTTTAAGAATTTAATGATTATAATTAACTCTACTTATAAATTTGTTTGAAAAAAATATAATAATTATTGTTTTAATATTACAAATAATAATACATTTTCTAAAGTTGCGAGTCGATAAGTGTACTATTTTGGCATCGACCGTAAAAGTCTACACTTATATTAAGAGGGTAAAATTCCTGGATTTGCAATTTACTCCAAACACTTCCCTTGGAAAGACTAGTTTACCACAATCCACGTGTAGAATTTGTATTGCATTTTCTCCTTAAACAGACACAGCGCTGTAACACTAATGTCCCCAATTTGTTTGGTGCGTACAAACATACGTAATTAGCACTTAACACTAAAATAATGCTACTCCTGTAAAACTACCATAATGCCCTCAAAGTGGATAAGGTTTATATTGCATGAAGATTAATTAGTACCGGTTTGATTTATTTTTTTATTAATAAAAAAGGTTTTTTAATAATAAAAAAAATTCAAAAATTTTAGGGTCATTTAATTATTATCGTAAAAGAGTTTTTAGAAATTTAAAAAAATATATTTTTTATTAAAAGAAATTCAAAATTTAAATTTTTAATAATAAAATTTTTTCAATTTTTTAAAAAATAAAATTATTTAAAATATATTTATTTATTAAAATTTGTATTAATTTTTAAAATTATAATATTAAATATTAATCTTTTAAAATAATTATTTAAATTTTTTAAAAATTATTTATAATAATAAAATAATTAATAAATTTTTATTAAAAATTATATTTATAAAAATTTTATAAATAAAAGATGTAATTTAAAAAATTTTATTTGAAAAATTATACTCAACGGATATTTAGTGTTAAAGCATGAAGAAGTAGGGTAGTTTTGTAATTTAGTCAGAATAATTATGGTTAGGGGACGAGACAGCGTGTCCATGGAGTTAAAAAAAAGGGCTGCGTGACACAAATCTGACCGTCGGATGATTTTAACGCAGGCTTCGAGTCAACGGCTGATTGTTAAATAATTAGTATTCCTTGGGAAAACCAACGGCTGATGCTGAGATTGAAGTCATTTTCCTAAGATTCTTAAATATAATTATTAATTAATTAATAATTAATTAGTTGATAAATTAATAAGACTTGAGGACACGTATAATTTTAGGGCTGAGTTATGATGTATGAATGTACGGTACTATTTTGTATTTTTTTCAATTATTTTAATACAATCTCCACTCTTTTATTATAATTTTCAATTCTTCTATTGTAATTTTAAAATTATGAGCTATTTATATAAATTGTAAAAAAAATTGAGAATTAAAACGAAAATTTTTTGTGCAATTTCATGTCTTCTATTACAATTCTCAAACCTTTAGTTTTAATTCTTAATTTATTTTATTTATATAAAATATAATAAAAATAAAAAAAAATTGCATCCGACGTGTTTCATTTTCATCTCTCAATTCTTTCATTATAATTCTCAATTTATTTTATAATTTTTAAGTTATGAGTTATATATAAAAATTATAATAAAAAATTAAAAATTATATAATTATTTTTATCTATGATTGTTATAACTTTGTTAATATTTCGTTATAATACAATAATTATTATAACGATAAATTATAGTATAAAAAGATGTAATTTATTTCACTCGACTACTTTTCGTTAGTTTCATCAATTAATAATTTACTTATACCTTTAGGTGGAATAGAAAATAATGGAAGGAAGTCATGCAATACCTTAAACTTCCTATACAATAAATTAGTGTTTAAGAAAATTATACTTAATAATTACTTAAATTTTTTGTTATTATATTGATAGATCTTTACTCATCATTAAAGACTTTAAAACATAAAACAATTAGAGAGGAGATGATGGGGAATCATACAAATTAGGTTAAATATGATTATAATTTTTTTAATCTATTTCCATACCTAATATTAAATACCACACATAATTTCAAAATAAAATATATATTTAACAAATCTTTGTTTATTTATTTAGGAAATTTTCATTTGCAAAGTATATACTTATGTTAAAGTAATTAGGAAAATAAATTTAAGAATATTTTTTTTACTTTTTTTTAATCTCTTGATCTTTTTAATCATCTATTTTTATTTATTTTAAAGTTTATTTGATATGATTTTATTTTTAAAGAAATTGATAGAAAATTTTTTAAAGTTCATAACCATTTTTTTATTTGTTTGATTGTTTGATTGCATGTTTAAAATATTTTTATATTTATAAAAAAAACTCCATTTTAAGGGTATTTAATAATTTTTTAAAATAGTATTATTAAAAAAATTAATTTAACATTTTGAAAATACTTTTTTTAATAATTTTTTAAGAACTCTTTTGAATAATTAAATCAGGTTTCATAATTTGTTTTAAAATTATCTTTTCATAAATAATTGAAAAATAGAATATCATTTTTTTACATTTTTATCTAATTTTATAAATAATATTTTCTTTTCAAAAATAAGTTTTAGAAATATAAAATAAATTTAAAAAATACATAAAAAAACACCAATTTTTTTAAAAATAAAATATTTATTAAATTAGAAATGAAAAATGATGATATGATGGGGTCCATAAAATAAAAGCACATCTTGAAATAGAAAGATAGGGACAAAGAAAGAAAGGGAAGGAGTCACTTGAAGTGCCCTTACGAAAACAAAAAAGCCCACATCGTGGGAGGATATGATGTTTCATATCATATCACGTGTTTGGGCTTTTTGGACTTTTCCCATTTTGTTTTCTTGTGAAAATGTGACACGTGCCCCGCAAAACAAATTAATTTAATAAATTATCATAAAATTTTTAGATTATTAAAATCATTAAAAATAATTATTTACATTGAAACTAGAAAATTATTTTGCTTAAAGTAAAATAATTAAGGTCAAAATTAAGGGGACATGTAGATGTTATTTTGCTTTCCTTTTCACAATTAAGTTTTCCCGAGCAAAACAAAGAAAAGGAGAGGAGAAAGGAAAGAAGGGTAAATCCAAACTTCAGTTTTAGGATTTATATTATTAATTATATTATATTCTTTTAATATTTAGTAAATAATTTAGTTTAATAATTCTTTTGTTAGAATTTTGCTATAATTTGTTAGATTATTGTAGTTAGGAATTAGGATTTATATTATTAGTTATGCTATATTCTTTTAATATCTAGTAATTCATTTTATGTAAATAATTTAGTTTAATAATTCTTTTATTAGAATTTGGGTATAATTTGTTAGATTATTGTAGTTAGGTAGTATTTATTTTTTTGTATGAAATTTAAATATGGCTGAAATTTGAATCTAATTAATAATTTTATCTTAAATTTCTTAATATAATTCTTAAGTTATTTATTTTTAGTTAGGTAGTATTTGTTTTTTTTTAATGAAATTTGAATATGGATTGAAATTTGAATATGATTAATATATATATTTTTATCTTCAATGTCTGAATATAATTGTTAAGTTATTTATTTTTATAAAAATAAAAAATTTGAAACTTATATATTGACATTATGTCCTAAATTTTTTTATACTGATATATTAAATTATTGATATATATAAATATTAAGTTCATAAATTAAAAGTATTATTAACAAATAAAATATTTATATTATTCAGACATTTATTCATTTAAATTTAAATTAAATTTTTTTAATTATTTATATTCAGATAATAAATATTTATATTCAAACTTTAATTAAAAAAAAAGGCTCTTAATACTTATTATTATTAAATTAATATAAGAAAGTAAAGTTAAGAAGAAAAATTAGCCAAAATCTAAGAATCATGGGTGCATTATTAATGTTGACATTTAAATACATTTTAATGATTTTATTTTTTTAATGAATATTACATATATAAGCTATCAATTGAGAATCTTGATGAAATGACACGACACTGTCAAAATATTTTCATCTAAATTAGATAATATCTTATCTTCAGACGTGAAAAAAAATCTGTTCACACTCAAATACGATAGATTCTATATAATATAAATAATATTTCTCATAATTGAGAAAATATCTTACTGGCTTGATCGAAGGCTGGACTCCAAATATAAAGTCCAGCCTTCTAACTATTTAAAACAATACATTTAAATTTATTAGATTACCATAGATTTTAATTTTAAAACTATTTATTATTATATTCTTATTTTTCGCATTTTCAAATCATGAAATCCTCCACTGAAAGACAGTAATACCAAGGAAGCTCCTATACTACCAATTCCACAAATCTTACACCAAAAATATTAAGACAAATACATTTAGAAATCACTTTTCACAAAGCATCCACAATGTTTTTCTGCAACAATAACAGATAATACAATGTAGTTGCAGTTTCTCAGCTACAAAATGACAACATTCTACAAGTTAATGCAATTTTTGAACAAACAAAGCTAGACTGACAAATGCTCTTTCACCTAGCCTTTTCCCCAAGGATCCCAACTAGTGTCACAATGAAAACTTCTGCAAAACTTTATGCACCAGCTACAGATCAAGAGACTGCAATAGTTTATCAAATGTGCTAGAGACAAACTAGAGATATCTCTTGATCTATATATTTATATCAAACATTGTTTATGTATCATCCTCGGATCAAAATCCCGGTTAGCAACCAGAAGTGGAATGAACTAGGTGGAAGGTCTCCGACGACAATTGTGCTTGTTCAGTTCTTTCCCTACAACTATCAACAAGGGAAAAGGATAGGAGAGGGTTCTCTTTTCAACTTACCATCCGATAAATCTAATTTTTTCATCTTCTCTTCGCACCAAAACAACTGCTCTTTGGTAATCTTTGCCATATGAAGAACTCTTGACATCACTTTGACGTCGATGAGGCCAAATAACAATTCAACATCCTCCCACGTTTTAGGCCAGGATTTCTTTTTCCAGCCTTTACTCTTTTTACGCAGTTCCTTCAGCCGTATCCCTTTCTGCAGCACGGAGAGCCAGTTGTCAGAAGCTTAGAAAGAATTATATGAACCATTTCAACAGGGAGCATGAAAGTAGTCATTGATTCTAGTGGCAAAGTTTATCATAATCTAAACTTGTGGTCTGATCCAATAAAAATACATAGGTGTAATAAAACTGGAAGAAATAAGTCATAACTTTTGCTTTTGCCACTATAATCACCATAATCACAATTAGAAAGAGGAACGCACGCAGAAAACCTTACATAATGAAACATTTTCATATGTTTATTAGTCACAGAATGAAGTTGATAAAATAATTATTATAAAATAAGTAAATGGAAAAATGTAATAATTATTATAATGAAATATGTAAAACAAATAAACCTCTAAATCTAAAAACATGATAAAAAGTAAAATGGCATGACAAATTTGTGCCCAAGGTTGGAGTGACATGTGGCCGGTTTCGTGCCTGGAAGTTCATGACCTTAGAGCCAGCACAGTGTGAGCATTGGGTCTTGCCCAAAATGCAGTGTCTAGCAATACCAATATTTTTCTCAAGTGCATCAATATAGCTGCCATCAAGTTATACAAGAAATAAATAGCGACTCCAAGACACATGACTACACAAATTAAGAGGGGAATTTTATAATGGTCTTGCATACAGTCACAGCTCCGAAGCAAATAACTGGACAATTAATGAAACCAACAAAATGGTCCGTAACTGGGAAGATTTTGCTAAGCAAGCTAGAATATAAATCCCGAGAAGACTTCTAGATCAATTAAGTTAAAGGAATGTTAGATAAACTAAGTTGCAACCTTGAATGGTTCAATAAAAGAACACTGGAAAAAGCCTTACCTTTTCAAGAGAAGACTGAACTTGATGAAGAGGTGTTGCATTCTGGCTGTGGTTTCCAAACAGGTTAAGAACACTGCTTGACTTTGTCCTGTCCATCTTTAGAAAGACGTGGAAAGTCAAGATTGAGCTCTCAATAATCTTGATAAGATCCGGAGCAAGGACCACAAAATCTGATTCTTCTTCCCTTGGCTCTTTCTCCTTTTGAGCTGAACCTGAAAGGATCACCAAGCAAATTACATATGTATTTGATCAAAAAGATGCATTAAGTAGTCATTTACTTGGAGATTCTAAGTTTTAGTATGTAAGTGGAAACTATGACCATCATTTAGTTAAATGAAATTCTCCACTCTATAACGAATCCACCCAAGAGGATTTACCTTGTACATTTGGAGCTTGAAGCAGTTTAGGGAAAACATTCCTGGCACGAGCATAGATTTCAGACCTGAGACCTTGTTCAAAAGGCTCATTTTCAATAAACCTATGCAATAAAACCTGGAATTGTTGAATCTGCTGAGCACTCTGGTTGTAACAGGTAGGATCGCCGGGTTGGTTTGAGATTTTCTGGCTCAGTTGAGTGTATTGGCAGTGAAGTGCTTCCCAAGTTAAGCAAATTTGAGCTACATAAGCTGTTTCAATATCATGATAAGGGTCATTTTCTGGCTGCTGTAGGCTCGCAGTTTCCTCTCCAGGTTCTTCAATCTTTTTCAAGGAAAGACAACGAAAAGGAGATGCAAGCTTTTTTGACACAGATCTTGGAGATGGAGTTGAAGGAGCTTGGGATCCTACAACAAAATAAAACCTTCATTTGAAAAATGAAGTAGAAATGATGGTGGAGACTGGTATAAGTAGAAACTCGGTGATTATACAAGAAAGAAACAAAGGGTTAACAAAAACGAAAAGGCAACATAACATGGCCCGATAATCCTACAAATGCCAGGCTGCAACCAAGGAGGAAATCGGCTACTGAGTACTACAATGGCTACTGTGTTCCAGCCCAGCAGATCTAAGCATTTCACTCACAACATTTTCTGGAAGATCAATTTCAAGAATTTTCCTCTCCCTCCTTATATATTTCAATTTGAGATGGAAATAACAGACTAAAGCTGTTAAGTAGGGATATAGTTGGATGTATAGCAGCAGAGTTAACTCCTGGATATAATTTCTAGGAGTCAATAAATCAGATCCTATCTGGCTAAAACAGATCTTAAACGGATAAGAAGTAGAAAATAGTTCTATTAATAAAAGGTCAACTAACGAGGATTTAAAATGTCCAGCTTCAATATTTAAAAGATAAAATAATGAGATGCCTTCGAATCCAGTCTCAGTACTTCCAATTGCAAATCTGGATCTTGCAAGAATAAACTAATAACTTCATTTAGAACCATGAGCTACATCAAATATAAGACTGATAGATTAAACCCCAAAAGAAGTAATATCAGATGGAACAAGATGGCAATCAATCAGATCTCCAGCACCCAAGTCTTAATCAACTCAAAGCAGAAGATGCTAAGAAACATATATCTTATCACATCAATCCTTTTGAAGCTCATCTAGTCAAGGATCAAAAAAAATTTCTCTACTCATTTACTCTTAAATCAGACAACAATACTTCAATTTCACATACTGCCTGCCTTTCAACAATCAAACACACACAGACAGCATGCGTGCAGTTCTTCCAACTTCATATTTACTTGGGACAAAACAAAATGCAGACGCAAAACACAAATAGTTTACAAGAAATGGACGCCAATAAAATTACAGCACAAAAATGCAGTTGTCATATTTTATCACAGACACAAATCAGAGCCAATTCTAGAATGCAGCAGACTAGACCAAGAAAAAGAAAAAGCAATAAACATTACCAGCTACATTAAGCTTCTGTGCACTCATCCGGTCAAAGAACAGCATTCGCTCGCAATATTTCTCATAAACAGCATCAAATCCACCCCACCATTGTCTACCTTCTGCCTCAATATCTCTCCACTCACACGAGCTTGTCTCACCCTCCTCCTCTTCCTCCTCTTCAGCACACGACTCTTCTTCAGGAATCAATACCATAAAACTGTTCCTTCTCAGTTCTTTTAATCTCCTCTTCACCTCATTTGTTATAAAATCATCATCATCATCTTCAAAATCGTTAGTAGAGTCAGTTGTAGGTGATTTATTCAGATCATTACCACCACCATTCTCAGTTTTAGGTTCCTCTGCTTGTGGCGCAGGCACCGACTTATCCTCCAACTCCTTTTCTGGGTCTGGCTTGTGAGCTTTCCTGAACTTTTTAACCTTGAAAAAATCCATCTTCAATAAGGAAATGAACTTTTGGATCAAAATACTAGATTCAGAATCTTTCCTTAAGATTATATTTTCAGCACCCCAGAACTAAAATAATACAATACTCTTATCCAAGTATAGAACTCTTTTTTTCTCAAACCTTAAGTGAGAAAAGATTGAAATCAACAAATAGAAGTGTTCTCAGCCGAAATTAGCATATAGAGTCGAAAGTTCTTGAGAAACATCCCTACAAAGAATAGTCTGTATTAAACACAATTTAAGCAAGAATCAGTATGCAAATCCTTGAAGATCCAAAGTATATACCTTTTCAACTAGGAAGCTTTAATCAACTTCAAATTCACAGTTCAACTCTAAGCAAACTACTTTCTCTTTTCACTTCAGAAGCTAAACCATTCCAGGCTTAGATCCTTAAATCTCTCTCAAGATTTGCAGATTATTACACCATTTCACTTCTCAAAAGCACATTTTGATCCACATTGCCAGTAAACCCAGAAAAGAAGACCAGTAAAAACCCAACACAAAAGCAATGCAATTTCTATAAATCAATAACTACCCAGAACAAGATTTCACACCAAAATCACAGGAAAACCCAAGAAAACAAAGCAAAAGAAGTCATTTCAGAGAAATGCAGTAAAATACAAACCCTAGAATTAAACCCAAAAACAGAAAAGCTTTTTATATAATCTTTTGTATTTCTCAAAAAGGCTAAAAGGCAGACAGTGAGTGTGGATGACTGTGCAACAGTGGACTGTTGGAAACAATGAAAACACTAAATGATGGCAATAAATAAACTAATTAATTAAATTTCAATAAATGGGGTGTTTCAATTTCATTTCCGTTTTCCCGTAAAACATGAGTGATGATTGACGGTGGGTTGATTTCCTTTTCCAATTTCCATATATTTGATTATTGTGGTTAATAATTCATGAGAAATTCAATCTCTGTTTGTATTTTAAATTAGTGGTTTTGGTTTTTTGTGTCAATAGAAAGTTGTGAAAACACGAAGTCCAACGAAAACAGGGGGTATCGTACAGAGAATATTGTCAGAACAAGCACTTAAGAAAGAAAAAAAAGCCGCGCAAATAAGGGTTTTTGATTTCTTCCTGATTTATTTTACCATATTACCCTTCTCCAATTTCTCAATTACTTCATGTCCTGTACTTTGTACTGGTTTATTATGGGTAACTTTCATCCGAATCCTTATTTTATGATTATTTTCATTTCCAAACTTTTTCGAAACGACGAATCAGAATATAATTTAATAATAGGACATTTTCGCGTAACTCCGTAGAAGTTAAAATTTTAACACTTAAATAAAAAGTTTGAGTTAAGGTACATTTAATTTCTCTGGACCGTTAGTTGATTATCCATTTTTATTTAAATAACTATAATACCTTTATTTATTTTGAAGTAAAATTTAAGAAATTCAATTTTAATTTATTTAATATTTAAAAAATTAAAATAATTAAAATTTTAATTAACGGTAATTTTGATTTATATTTATTTAATAGTTATTTAAAATTAAAAATTTAATTAATAATATTTAAAATTAATAATTTACACATATTGATATTTTTTCTAAATTTCTGTCGTTGAATAGTTTTATTAAAGTTTTTGTGCAAACTTAAAAGCCTAAATTTACTTTATGAGTTATAAGATTAATGTTGAAACTTGAATTTAGCATTAATATGTATGACATAAATCTTATATTAAAATTTTTTTGTAAGAATAGTCAGTTTGATAAGACTATAGAGTTGTTTAGTAAAACAATTTAAAAAAATATGGTTAATGTCGTTTTGCATATTAGATTTGATATTTGGATAAATATGACACATAAATAAAAATTAATTAAATTATTAATAATTAAATTCCTAATTTGAATAAGTATTACATAAATATAAATTAAAATTATTAACTTAAATTATTATTAATTAAATTTTAGTTATTTTAATAATTTTAAACATTAAATAGATTAAAATTGAATTTTTTAAATTTTAACTTTAAAGTAATTAAGGATATTATAATCATTTAAATAAAAATGAATGGTCAACTAACAGTTAAAGGAGAGTAAGTGTGATTTTTCTCAAATTTTTCATATTATTGTTAAAATTTTAAATTTCACGGAAGGTATGTGTTAAAACCCCTATAATTTAATAATTTCAATAAATCGTGTCTCTTATTTTGATACTTTTAATTTAACATAAGTACATCTGATAATGTTTGTTAATTTAGAAAAAAATTAAAGATGAAAACAATATAATTCAAACATTAAATTATCCATGAAATTTTGTAAGTTTTACATTTCACCTCACATCATTTTTTTTTAAAATAAGATTGCTAACCTTACTTGTTTAATAAAGGGACACTTTTCTAAGTAAGAAAGTAAGTTGAATTTACAATTTTAATTTAGAATTGATTTCAATAATTGAATATGAGAAACAAATAAAAAATAAAAAATAGAAGAGATTATAAAGAGAAATTTAAGTTATTATTTTAAATTTTATTACTAATTAATTTTAAAATTATAAAATATTGAAAAATTATTCACTAATACTATATAATTACAAAATCTCTTAAACTAGTTAATTATAAAGGATGAGAGTTACGGTTTAGGGGTTAACTGTAGACTTTAGAAAATTTGAGGACCATTTAATGTTTATTAAAATAATGATAGGTCGTCTAAAATTTATGGAATTTATTAGAATATGAACTTTGTAGTATTTTTTGTTATATATATTATTTTACAATGTAAGATTTTTATCGAAAGTTCAAATACACTATAAGCATTATATATATATAAATTATCATAAATACAAAATATTACATTCTTTTTTTGAAATTTAGGTTTATATTAAGTAAAAAGAGAAAGAACGGAGATTGTATCACGTACCTCTCTTGTAGTGTTAGTAAAGAATTTACTTAAATAATTATAATTATTTATTTTTATAAAAAAACTAATATTTTTTTCTATATCTATTTTTATCTTGTTGTGTGTTAATTACTTTATGTATACAAAATAAGTAAAATGACAACAGAATAAAATAAAAAATTTAAAAACTTGATTTAGAGTATAAATATTTTTCAATAAACATCTTCCAAGTGAAGCACTCAAAAATATATATTAAAAAATTTGATTAAAAAATAAAAAATAATTTTTTTTTAATTCTCTTTCATTAACTATGTAAGGATTTGAGAAAGAAAAATTTTCTTCATTAAATAAAATAATAAATATCAAATAATAATATTTTACGTATTACTGTTATATCTACCGATCAATTAATAGTAAAATATAATTATAAAGGAGATAAGTGATATACTTTTTATAATTTTTATTTAAGTAATATAATTTCAAACTTTAAGGTAGACATGTGATAATAACCTTTACAAATGTGGTGGTAAATTGTGTTGTCGGTTGATTTGAAAAAAAAAAAGTTTTAATAAGGATTTTGTCTTCGTTTGGGACAGGACATATGAGTATAATATTATTCACATCTTGTCGCATTGGATTTTAATATTTTTAAATATTATTAATTAAAAAAAATCTAAATTTTTAAGATTTAGTTTAATGGACTAATTAATCACTCATTTAAAGTTTAATCTTCGAACCTTTCTGACTAATTTTCTAATTATGAAAAATGTTACCCACAATATGTATGATCTATTATATTTGAGTGTGGGTAGATCTTTCTCTATGCGTGAGGGTAAGATATCATCAAATTTGGATGAAAATATTCGGATAGTGTCATATACGATCTTATCAAAATTTCTAATTGATTTTTAATGCACTATTAATAGTTTGTATATATAATATTAAAAAAAATTTAATGGACTAATTAATCTTCATAGTTCTAAAAACATTTTTAAAAAATTTAAATGATATTATACCCTTATCAATAATAGTTATTCAACCAAAATAGTTATTAAATTTTTAAAATTTGATAAAATTATATTATAAAAAATATAATAAAAAGTTCATTAATAGTATATATTTATTTAAAATACATTAATAAATAATAAACTAATGATATAATACTTATTAACATATTATCATTCATTGTGTTGTATTACAGTAATTTTATTTATAGATTAATATTTATTTATGATTTATTTTATTTAATATTAACAAATATTATTTATAAAATGTATAAATTTATTATATATTAATAAATATTAAATTATTAATGTACTCGAAAAAAATTATAATTTATTTTATCAATATATTTTTATAAATATATTATACTTTTTTAAAATTTAAAAATAATTATTTTTGTAAAATAACTATTACTGGTAGCATAATTACCATTTTTAAATAAATTAAGACTTTTATAAGTATTCTTAAAATTATTAAGACTAATTAATCTATTAACTTTAATTTTAACGACTTAGGTATCTTTTTCCTTATTATTAATTAAATCTTTTAAATATTCTTCAATTAAAATTTTATACAATTATCAAGAGATTTTAAAATTAATTTAACATATTAATTAATTATGTGTATTTTGACTTTAGTTTTGAGTCAAACTTTTTAAATATTTTGAGTCAAACTTTTTAAATTATGGTTCTTAAAATACGAGATTTGTTTGAAATTATTAAATATTTGAATTGTTAACATGTTGGCACAATCTTATTGATGAACGTAATTTTGATTTTTAATTAATCTTCTATTTTAAGTTTTATTCTAAAAAAATATAAATTAAAAAAAAATATAGTAAAAATATAACTTTTTATGCACATATGAACAATTTTTTTAAATATTTTTCAAAGAAAATCATATATCATCAAATAAATATTTACATAAAAAGTATACTACTATACAAACTCCTATTAAAATTCATATACTAATTGATAGCGATGTTATATTGCATAATGTCATATATTTTTATGAAAAATAAGAAAAATTTAAAGAAATAAAAAAATTATGTAACATGATAATAATATAATATTATCACATCAATTTATATAAATAAAATTTATTTAAAAGTTTGTATATTATTATAAATAAATTGAAAAAATTGCTTGTTATTTATTCATTTTTTAAAAAATGAAATATTTTATAAATAAATATTAAAAACTTATGGGTGTTAGTTCTATTAACATGGTACAAAAGGTTTAAGATTTAAACTCTCCTCGTACCAAAAGAAAAAAAAATTGGATTATTTTTCGTAATAATCATAAACAGATTCAATTAAAAACACTAAAAACTTGAAATTTCTATATTAAAACCACTAAATTATAGTTATTTTTTAGTAAAGATTTGTCTTACTCAAAATCAAATTTTGAGAAAGACATAAAGTAGCCTTATTGAGAAAGAATTTTTGAGTGCAATTTTACTATCTTGAAAGTGTAGACTAGGTACTCAAAACAACATCAGGTCGTCTTTAACTTTGATAAACTATTTTTATACTTAAAAATCATTCATAATATGTATTCAAACATGCATATATCAAACCAATCAAACATTATATTTTTTTAAAATAGTGAATACTTAAAAAAACACTAAAAAATGAATAAAATTATGATTTTCTCAATATTCAAATATAATAAATTATGCTAAGACAATTTATATCCCAATGTACATAACAATGTCTATTGTCTCCTTAATTTGCCTATTAGATATAATTTGACAAATTTAAGTTTAGAATTCGTGAAGAATGCAACAGAAAAAGATGGTAAAAGTTAAAAAAAGAAAAAAGATGGTTTTTGGGTATAATGGTTATTGAAGAGTAATATTGTTTGAAAACAAGATGTTTGGCTAATTTGATAAAAAAATTAAAACAAGGTTAATTTCGTAAATTAGGGAAAAAAGAGACTATTTTAAAAAATTTCCCACTTTATATTTTGGTTTTTGTTTCTTTTTTTCTTTTATTTTGCAAAATAGTACAAATAATAAATGATTATTGTGTTTGACAATGAAAATGATTCACTTGAGGATAACAAGTGGAAAGTAAAACCAAACAGGGTTAATGCTTTTGCCAGTCTGTTTCCATTACCAATATCCATTTATGTTGTTTCTCTTTTGCTTTACCACATTATACTCTGAAACTCTTATTAAATTTTGCTTTTGAGTGGGTGGGTTTTTATTTTTCTTTCTATTTGTTTAGTTTTTACCAATAGTTAGAGATTTATTAAAACTAATTATTTAATTAGGGCAAATTACATCTAGATTCTTAAAGTTATATGAAATTATGAGACAAACCCATAATAGATATTTTTTTTATTTGTTCTTAAGAATATTTTATTCATAAATTGTTTATATTTTTTAAAACTATATTTTAACACTTTGAAAAGTTACTTGATAGATGCTTTGCTTTTTCACAAGGCAGTTTTAACTTTAAATAAAAATACATTGATAAAAATAAATATTTTTATTACTTATATATATATTTTATTTTCATATAATCAAAAATATTTATCAAAATATATTGTATAATAATAAATTTATAAATCTATGTTTTATTAATAAATTAACATTTATATATAGTTTTGTTTAATTTGTAATACATAATTAATATCATACTGTAAATATATTGTAAAATAATAATTTATATTTTAGTTATAATATATTAATAAATATTTTATTATCAATATGTTATAAAATAAATACCTATCATTATTGTTACATTTATTTTTAACTAAATTTAAAAATAATTTTTATAGTTAACTATCATCAAACAAGTGTAAAATTATTTTTTTAATAAATTAGAATTTTAAAAAGAAATTATGAAATTATCAAGACTCACCAGTCTAATAGATCAAATTTTAAAGATTTGTATATCATTTTTCTAAACTTTAAGAATAAAAAAGAAACAAAAAGGTGGATAACTAAAGCTCTTAAAAGTCATTATTCCACAATATACTTATAAAGAGTCACATATTTTATAAATTTCAATAATTTTTAGTTGAATATGGAAAAGAATTTTATTTCTTGCAATCTCACTATTTAATATATATATATATATATATATATATATATAATATTACAACACCATTCACTTTATACTTTAAGACATGTTTATGTAGCTTTTGCTTTTACATTTAAATTATCCTACACAATGGTGTCTTATCACAATACCAAGTAAAATGTATGTCTGCAACAAGCTAGACAACAACTAGGTAGCATCTGGTGCATTAAGTAGCTTTCACAAGAAATTGGTAAAAAGACGAATTGATGTAGTAAAAGAAACCCAAGTCTTCATAATGTTTGGTGGGGTTCCTAAATCCAAGGAGGTGGCTAATAAGTGGCCTTAAAGCTACTCACTTGATGTAGTAAAAGTGTATGTGATATTGTGCATGTATACCATTTGTCTCTAGCAAACCAAGGTTGTTGACTACATCTTGTGTAGTTGAATTTCTACATTCTTTGAAATAGACTTTAAGCATCAAGGCATGCTATTCAATATCCTAAAAGGTAATTATGTCTTTTTAGGATAATAACCTCTAATACCCTCAAGATATAATAATAAATTTGCTGTAAGGATGCACTACAAATATTAAAAAAAAAATTATTTTCATATTGTCATTTTAAATTTACCTAAATTTTATTATAATATAATAATTATTCTGACGCTATATTATAATAGATCATATTTGTCTTAATGAGATACAGTTTATTAAAAATCGTCTAAATAATTTTAATAGTGTAGAAACAATGATTAACATGCCCTTATATCTTCTATAAGTTCCTAAATAAAAATTATAACCTTAATATTTTTAAAAGAAAAAAATACTAATTTTATCTCTAATAAATTTTAATATTATCACTTATATTCTTATTATTTTAAAATTACATATTTAGTTCCTATCGTTATAACATAATTGTTAAATCTTAGTATATTTTTTTATTTGACACATTTACCCTTAACTTAAATATCAATAAAATTTAGACTTTATTATTTTATTTTTAGTTAATTTTATTGTAAAAATTAAAAAATCTAAAAAGAAATAAACTTATTTAGATTTAATTTTTTTAGTTTAAAAAAATAAACTAAAAAGAAATAAAAGGTTTAATAATTTTCTTTTTATTAAATTTTTTATTTAATTTTATTATAAAAAACTAAAAAGAAATAAAATTATTTAGATTTTTTATTTTTATTTTTATAACATTTTATTATTTTTATTTTTATTTGATCTTATTGTAAAAAGTTAAAAAGTGGAAACAAATAAACTTATTTATATTTCGTTATCTAAATTTGTACTTGATTTTATTGTAAAAATTTAAATAATAAAAATAAATAAATTTATGACATTATGGACTTAATTTTTATTCTTAGTGATTTTTTAGTTTGAAATTGCTTTTTATTCTTAATATTTATTTGAGTTTTTAAAATTGATATTTATTTAATTTTATTTTTTTAAAATTAGGTGACATCATCATTTTAGGGACAATAAGGTTATTTGTATTTAAAAATTGAATTTCTAATGTTAGTGTTATAACGGCAACGACTAAATATATAATTTTAAAATAGTAAAGATGTAAGTGGTAATATTAAAATATATTAAGGATAAAATTAATATTTTTTCTTTTTAAAATGATCACAAATATAAATAACACATTTTACCATATTTAATTTCTAATGTACCAAACCCTAACCCTAATCCATTATGCCATTCTCTGTTTGCTCCCTTTTACAAATCTATCGCCGCTCTTCTCCTCTGCTCTTCCTCTTTCCAAATCCTTTCTTCTCTTTGTAAATCCCTAATCCCAAATTCTTAGTCCTCCATTATATGATAAAACAAAGCATCAAACTTAAATTTTCATTGCTTGGTGACTAATAACACACAATAAAGCTTGGTGATCGTTGAGCGAGCTTGATGGCATGGTGTAGGGAGTGGTTGTTACTAGTAGGAGTGGAGGAGTAGAGGTAGGTTGCTATAGGTGTTTGGAGGTAAAGTTAAGTGTGGATTATTGTTACTAGTGTTGGATAGATACAACTATTGTTGGTAAGGGTAGATAGAGGTGGCTATGTTATTGGTAAAGATGGGTAGGGATGGGTGAGAGGAGGCTCTGTTGTTGGTGAGGATGGGTTGAACACAATATTAAGGTGGGATTAAATAAAAAGACTATTTTGCCCTTCTACCGTTAAAAATTATAACTCATTCAGACAATTGTAATTTTTCTATTCAACAATTTAAAGTCATAATAATTATCATATCACAACAAGATTTGAGAAAACTTAGAGTAGCCATATTAAAAATAACCCTATAAAAAATTTGGAGTAACAAAAAGGAAAAAGACGAAATTGGTGATTGCATTGCGTGATTTGATAGAAGAAATAACAAAAAGGAAGAAAAAGAAGAATCAATGCACAAAGTATTTTGTAACTTGTATATTTATAGGTAAATGGTGATTACTCAAACAATCACCGCAACTATCTTAATGCCTTTTCACTCAAACTATTAGACGGTTATACTATCATTAGTTTATTATAAACTTCCAAGAAGATAAACAATAGATTTAGTTACTATATAATATCAATGATCAAATAATGCACTTAAATTTAATTCAAATTCAAAATTTAAATAATTGAATTCAAATTAAAGCCTAAAAATAAAACCCACAAAATAGACCAACACGTGCACATTGAGGGGAGAGATATCCCTTTATGTCTGACAACATGGTTAAACACTTGTCGGACTAGGCTTCTAAATTAGGCTTAGGCTGAGTCTTATATATGAAAGTATTCTCCTTATTAGCTTATTAATTTACCTTTGTAGTATTTCTACATATATTTTTACTTACTTTTCAAAATCTGATTAACTATGAAAATCTAAAATTAACCTTAAAAAATTCCAACTCTAATTATTTAAGTAAAATTTTTTTCTCCATATACTTTCTATTGTTTGAAAATACAATGCTCTACTTCAATCACTGTTAATGTACAATCATATATAGCTTAATATCTTTAATACTTTATTATTTGATTTATTCAGATTTAATGAATTTAATTAATAAAAGACCCATTTTTCTTGTTAAATTATTTTGTACTATATATATTGATAAAATGACAAACATTTACGTGTAAATTCTATTTATATAATATTTTAAAATTAAATTTACTATATGCATTTAAATTGTTTTTCAAACTCCTAGAATTTTTTAAAACAAAATTTTACTAAAAATTTAATTCTTCTCTTTAAAATTGATTATTTTTATGGTATAATTTAAAGAAATTATTTTAGAATTCATAATAATTTCAAATTAGCCCTTAGACACCTTTTCAATAAGTCATCAACTTCTTTTAGTGGTGGTGGTTTGTTAAACCCTTTATTTCCTAAGAGTGTCAAAACTTGGCTTGATGCTTTGCACCAAGCTCAAAGGATATGAAGGTGTGATAACACATAAAAATGAAACCTCCAGCATTACCTAAGCACCTGAAAAGTAGGGGTGAGCTAATGTCCAATAGGTATTTATATATAAAGGCGATTTTTAGAAAAATAAATAAATTCTCATATGAAACACTTTCTGATTTCAAACAATCGACTCAATACAATATTATAAAAGCATTCTAAATATATGTTTATAAAAATAACGAAAAACATATTTATTCATTTATTAATATTATTCATTCATTTCATGCGTATTTTTGGTCCATTATTCCGAGAAACCGCAGCCCATAACTGGCCATACGTACTTTTGGGACATTATTCTCAAGGATAGTCGTTCATAACCAAACGTATTTTTGGGGCACTATTCCTAGGGTTTCACCGCGGGACTGAAATCACGTCCAAGTCACTGGTGCTATCTTTAACCATGGCCATCACATTCCGTTTATCAATTTATTTCATATCCATATTTATTTTATCTCAATAATTTTCACAAAGATTCAAAACATAATATTTAATAAAATCATTCATTACACAATATTTAATAAAAATCATTCATCTTTAAATAAAGCATCACGTGCTGATATTCTTATTGTATCTACTAAAATAACATTCATATTGAGAGAGTTATTAAACCAATTTAGAAAAATCAATCGATGAATTAACACATAATTTTATTTTCACCTTTTAAACAAATAAATTCCTAACTATATAAATTTGCATTTAATTCTCAAATCCATAAAATAGTAAGTTCTATAAATATTAATTCAATCATAATAAACATAAAATATAAATTTTCATAACAATTCACTATTTAACTATAATAAAACACCATATTTTTCAGTTTTAAAACTAAAATCCACCAAATACATATAAATACCTACATGATATACGTGTAACAATTCTATTCCCCCGAAAACTTTTTCTCTTCTGTCGAATCACCTCATAATATCAATTTAATAATATTAACAAATAAATATTCTAAACTTAATTATCTATTTAAACATATATCTATATACTAATATTTAACTTTTTACAACTTAAATTATGTAAAACAGTTTACTAAATTTTAAAACTAAAATTAATCAACTAAAATTTATAGATTCCAAACCAAACATTTTTCTTCTTCTTTCTTTTCTTTTCTTTTCCTTTTCTTCTTATTTTCTTTCCTCTCTTCTATGGTTTTTGCCTCTCACTTTTCTCCTTTTTTTTTTCAAGCTTGCTTTGATGCTTTAAGAAACAAAAGGTAGAAACAAAAGCAATCTTATATATATCACTAAGGTTCCTTTGTCAATATCACTAAGGTTCCTTTAATTTTTTTTATTCTCTTTACCCCCAATAAGTTCATATTACCCCAAAATTCTATATATGTGTGTTCATTAATAAAAAATTGAGTATTATAGTAATCAAAGCTAGTTAGCACCTCAAAACTATTAGTAGATAATAACATTGACATATCATTTGACAAATAATCTTCTGTAATCAAGGACAAAACACAGGGAAGAGTTATGTTGCAAGGAGTGGCTAAGGATGGACTTTAGCCAAGTCACCATATTACCTACAGTAACTTTTTTGCATCTTTCAAAGAAACCAGCTCCTTAAGGTCCAGAGTTTATGTTGTCTTTCAATTCAAACTCTTGTGAACCTGTCAACAAAATAATAAGTGATGTTAGTGACTTGGATTTATAGTATAAGAGATTAGGGCATCCTCACTTAGTTTGTCTCAAAAAGAGCATTTCCAATTGTATTCCCTTGAAAGTTAATGAAAGACTAGTTGCATCATTATATCAAGCGTGTCAGTTGTGTAAATCTTATAGAGAAAATTTAAAAAATGTAGAAATAAAAATAATAGAGCCTCTTTAAGTCATTCATATAGACCTTTGGGTGTCATCACCAATATCTTCAAATCAAGGATTTAGGTATTACATTTTTCTTTGTTGATAATCTTGCTTCTTTCACCTGATATATTCGTTAACCAACAAAAGTGAGGCATTAAACACATTTAAAGTTTTCAAAGCACAAATTGAAAACTTAATTGAAAAGAAAATTAAGTTATTATAAGAGATATGGGATGAGAGTTTAGAGTTTTTGAGTCTTACATAAAACAAGAAGAAATATGAATTAAGTACTCTTGTCCTCACACACACCATCAAAATGGAAAGGTTGAAAGGAAATATAGACACCTGATGAAAATAGGTCTTGTATTGCTTGTTCAAGCAAACATACCTTTCAAATTATGGCAGGAAGCATTCAACATAGCTACCTACCTAATTAATAAACCTATCATTCCAGTTCTCAAAGAATTATCACTCTTTGAAGCCTTATTTCACACTAATCCTAATTAATCATTGATCAAAACATTTGGGTGTGAATGCTATCCTCATCTTAAACCATATAATATACACAAATTTAGTTTTCACACTTTTAAATGTGTCTTGCTAGGAATTAGTTCTATACACAAGAGATATCTTTGTTTACACCATTCGGAGAGAATATATATAGCAAGGCATGTGAACTTAAATGAGAATTCATTTCTCTTAAAAAATGGCAGCAACTTCAACAAAAATTCAACTTTGAAACCAACTGAAACACAAACTATTCTCAGTCAGTTTCACTTTACCATTTTTCAACCTGAATTATGTGAAGGTTAGCAACATACATTTGATATTAAGCCATCAAGAGTAACACAAACAACAACAAAACACTCCCCACTAAACCTCGCAAAAAGTGACTCAATTAAATCACACCATTCTAGCACAAACACAAAAACATCACCAGCATAACCATCAAAATTTCTAGTTCAAAAACCTAACAAACAGTTTACAACCTACACATCCCATGATCACAATAGCAAAGGCTGAAATTTTCAAGCCTAAGTTGTATGGTCTCTCCTTCTGAACACATGATGTAGAAGAAACTCCGATAAATGTCAAGTTAGCACTGGTAATCCAAAGCCAGGTAATGAAGAAAGAATTCAAAACCATGACGATAAACAAAACATAGACATTAGTACCTTACCAACCACACATGATGCTGATTAGATATAAGTAGGTATTTAAGGACAAGCAAAATCCTGATAAGGCAGTATCTAGATTCAAGGCAAGGTTGGTGGCTAAGGGTTTTCATCAAACTTAAGGGACTAATTATATAAAGACACATAGTTTAGTGCTAAAATTAGCAACAATACGAATTGTCTTAAGGCTTGCAATGATCAATAATTGGGAATTAAGACAAATAGATGTAAATAATGCTTTCTTGAATGAGGAGTTAATAGAGATTGTCTCTGTGGAGCAACAATACAGTCTATATGGAGCAATGAGAATTTGTTGACATCAAAACCTGATTATGTGTGTTAATTGTAGAAAACACTCTATGCACTTAAACAAGCTTCAAAAGTTTAGTTTGAGAAACTAAAAAATATGTTAAAGAGTTGGGGTTATAGTGGTTTAAGATCTGATACTTCATTTTTCCTTAAAAGAACAAATAAAGAAATAGTGTTCATACTTATTTATGTAGATGATATAATAGTGACAAGAAGTAGCTCAATTTAGATGAAAAAAATAATCATCAAGATGCATCAAGCATTTGCATTGAGAATTTCGGGTAGTTGCATTTTTTCTTAGGTAGAAAAGTGACAAGAACGAAAAATAAACTCATCCTTTCACAAAGCAAATACATATAAAAACTTTTGAAGAAAGTGAATATGAAATAATGCAAATATACAACTACTTCATTGTGTATGGGTGAAAAATTGTCAAAAATAGAATGTAATTCATTCATAGAAATTTATATATATAGAAGTGTCATTGGGCCTCCGCAGTATGCAACCTTAACAAGGCCTGAATTGACATTTGCAATGAACAAACTTAGCCAATTTATGTCAAACTCTTTAGTACTATATTGGATTGCATGCAAAAGGGTACTTAGGTACTTGAAGAACACTTTGGATTTTGGACTAGTATTCAAAGCATCAATAAATAACACATTAGCCATATTTTGTGATGATGATTAAGGTGAGGGTGGTAATTTGGGACACGACATGATTATTCGACATGAATTTGATGCCATTATGAATTCAGATTTAAAAAATATGATACAAATAATAATTGTGTCATATTTATGTCAATATAATTATTGTTCGTGTTGTATCCGTGTTTAACATGTAAAACATAATTATTTATTTATAACATGATTAATTAAACGAATAATCATGTTTTAAATAAATAAATAAATAATCGTATTTTAAACAAATAATCATATCGTAAACGAATATATTTTAATAAAATTAAAAAATATAAATATAAATTTATTTATAACAAACAACCACCTAATAAAAAGATTTAATTATCAAATATATGTTATATTTGATAAAATATTTTATTTTAATATTCTAAGGATTTCAATAATAATAACCAACTTAAACCAACGAATACTCAACACTTTTTCGACTTTCATTATTTCTTTATTGTTGTCACCTCAAACCCAAATCTCACTCACCCTCCAACTTCGATCCAACATCCTGCTACTACTCTAAAGCTCCTATCAACAATTCAACTTCGTTCATCGTCGTAATCTCTCTAACTCTTTTTATATTATTTAATGTATACTCTAGTTGTAATACAATTTAGCTTTTATATGGGGGGTGAAGATATAGCCATGTGGCTTTTATGGTTTTAAATATACTAAGCAATTGCATGCCCCAATAATTAGACAATTGATTTAGTTAAAAATAATATATATATATATATATATATATATATGTATGTATGTACGTATGTACGTATGTATGTATATATGTATGTATGTATGTATGTATATGTCACATATCCGCACTTCTTTGGAATGTTTTTAATTGTTCTAATTAATTATAAGGAATAAATGGATAAAATAATTTTAAATTACAATTTAACAAACATAAAATAAGAACTAAGCAATAATTCTTTTTGATTGGTTTGATTGGTATATTTGAAATTTAAATACGTCAGATTTTGTTTCTCTGAGATTTATTTAATTAAAATATTATTTGTTATTTGAAATTTATTTTTATAGTATTTATTTAAGATTTTTATGATATTGATAGTATTATAACATTTGGCTACAAATTGAGCAGTAAGGTTAAAAATTTTGAGAAGAAATAAATAAACAAAAGTTAATTTAATGCGATGATGTTGTGGTTTTGTAGATTTATTGGTTAAAGCTTGTGCTTATTTATTTATTTATTTGGTTTCTCTAAATAAAGTTAAGATAAAAAAAATTGATAAGGGTTTCATATGACATAGATATGAAATTGAATTACATTTTTCATTATAACTTGTAAGAAGTAAGAATTACATTAATTACATTTTTTTAGATTTTGCAGAAAGAAGATGAATTCAACCTCCTCACTTGCTATTATTTATTTTGTTATTTCTTACTTAGAAAATTGATATTTGAGTTTATATTGTTTAGTTTTTAGTTGTTATTATTTATATTGTTTTTGTTATTTAAGATAGTTGAAATTTGAATATATGTTGCTACTCGTTAGTTGATTATGGATGATGAATATATTATTTATATTGTTATTTATAAATTGTAATTTAGGAGAATTAAGATTTGTGTCTTTTTTACTTAGAAATTTAAATGAATGATGTATGGTTGAAAAGAGTAAATTAATTTATTTTTGTTACAATTTAATTGGCATTCGTGTTGTAAACGAATCGTATTTATGCTTTAAATGAATAATTGTGTTTTAAACGAACGGTCGTGTTTAAATGAATAAACGAATAATTGTGTTTAAATAAATATATTATATTTAGATTTAAAATTATTAATAAGAATAATAAACAGATTAAATTCGTGTTAACTTAAATATAATTCGTTTATTCGAATTGTCACCCCTAAATTGAGAATGTAATATTGATGATAGAAGATTAATCAGTGAGTATTGCATCTACTTGATAATCTAGTGTGTTGGAATCCAAAAAAGTAACAGCAGTAGCAAGGTCCAGTGCAGATGCTGAATACAAGTTAATAGCTCACGCAGTAGTAGGAATTACTTGGATAAGTTCTTTACTCAAAGAACGAGGAATACTAGTTATAATGACTAATGATAGTGTACGTGCAGCTGGTATGACAAGTAACCTAGTATACCATGCTAGGACTAAGCATATTAAAATTGATTTGCACTTTATTAAAGATAAAGTCACAATGCATTTAGAATTGTATATATATCGAGTGAAAAGCAAATAGTAGACATCTTCACCAAAGCACTCAATATGAAGAAGTTTGGCTATCATAGAAGCAAGCTTAAGGTAGAAGAAATAACCTTGAGCTTGAGGAGGGGTATTGAAGAAACAAGAGTTCTGGAACTGGGATGTGGTACTGACATGGACTTAGAGCAAGACAATGCATATTTGACCAAAGACCAGCAAGCACACCTAGCCAGTTAGAAAGAAAAGAAACACTCAGAAATGTGATCTAATGCATGACCTTAGGAGAGAAGAAAAATCAAATATTTATAGTTGTGATCAAATTGTATTTTGCATACTTCGTTTACTCTTACCCAGAATTGTTCATATAAAAAAGGCAACATTGTGATATTTTTCCTTATAGTTGTCAATACAATCAATTTAACTCAAACAACTAAATTATAACAATTGGATAATATAGTGACCAGTTAAGCTAATCAATGCTGATCATAATATTCGGGGGCGAGATGAGAGTCTCAAAATAATGGTGGGTGAACTTAAAAAAAGCTTCAAATGAGGTGCACTAATTGGCTTTTGACTTTAAATTGGTAAAAAGAAGACTTAATGTCTTTGAAACAAAGTTTTAGTGATGTTGTGGTGCCTTGACTAAGAGAGGTGGCTTAAAAAAAGCCTGACATCACACCCACTTTACTTAATAAATGTGTAAATGATATTATGTCCTTAGATAACTAAAGATTTTTTTTTTGCTTTTAAAAGGGTAGAGTGAGAAACCTTGCCCACACAAGACCAAACCCTTATCTCCTATTATTATTCAAATTGAGGATGACTTGGGAATATCAAACATATACCAGAATATCTAAATTATATCCAAAAAGCTCTTTAGGTAACCACTAAGGATATTGTTTGTATTTTGATTTTATAAATAAAACCTTGTTGAATGAGCGAGATATTGAGTAAAAGTGAGTCTCAAAGCACATAAGAGCCTATGTGCATTTTTTTTTTTGAGTTATAAGAAAAGTGATGGTTGATTTTCTTCTTAAACTTTGTGTTGCATTGTTTCTAATTTCTTGTATGAAAAATTTTCTATGTAACCTCCATATGTAGAAGTTTGAATGAGTCAAGGATTTAGATCCCCGTTTTCTATTTTTCTCTATTTAGAAAAAGAGATCCTAGTCCCTATTCTTTATCCTGCTTTTTATTTTTCTTAATTTATCAAATTATTTTATTGATTAAAAAATTTGAAATTTTATACAACTTTCTCTTTAAAAAAAACTTCATCGATTTTCTAAATTCCTTCAGAAAAAATTGTTATTCTATTAAGTACAAATTTCTTCTTTAATTTCTCTCTTTTATAACTTAAATTTCAGCAAAATATTTATTTACTTAAAAAATTCTAAGGATTTAACTGATCAAACTAACAAATTTCTTATTTTTATGATATTTTACCAAACAATGTGGATTTACATGTAAATTATTCTAAAAAAAAATACGAAATCAAGTAGAAATGGGATTGATGAGGGCCTAGAAAAATAAATGAGAATCATTTTCCATCATTGTCTTCAACACATTACAAAGATATGAATAACAATTTTAAGTTTGATCATGAGCTGAATGGGATGGCCCCAGTGAATCCTGTCCCTTTTGTTGAGGGACATGATCCCTAAAATCATGCAATTGATCAAAAGGCACAATGAAAACGTGGACTTCAACAAGCAATTGCTCACATTCATTCATGGCTTATAACAACTACCGCACAATGAGATGATATTTCTTTCCCTTATTCCTTTCTCTTTGTATATTTCATATGACTATGCAACTGTTGCTGATCATTTTTGTATATATTCTCTGAAGATTGCAATGGAATTTCAATGCTTCCGTTCCCATTTTACATTGAGTTTTCATGGATCCAGAGGTAATACTTGCAAGCCAAGGTGAAAAAAAATGCTGAGTTTAAATTCATCCAAATTTTATCAGTCTTGCTTTAATTAGAGTGATTAATATTCTTATTCTCCAAATAAAGAATAGGGTCCTACATGATTTAAGTGTAAAGTAAAAATTATTTTTTTAAAAAATAAAAATTGTAAAGGTGGATTTTGTTTAAATTGAGTGTAAATTTTAGAACAACCTCAGATTAAATTCAATAAAATCTTTTTTTTATAAATTTTTAATTATAGCGATTAATATCTTTATCTTCTAAATAAAGAAGATAGAATCCTTCTTCGTTTTAAGTGTAAAGTAAAAATTATTTTTTTTAAAAAAAAAAATTGTGAAGGTGAATTTTATCTAAATTGAGTGTAGATTTTAGAATAACATTACAATAAATTCAATAATTTTTTTTATAAATTTTTAATATAATATTAATATATTATACATGTAATTTATAATCTTAAAAAAAAATTCATCCAAATCCTCCACCAATGTTCTAGTTTGATTTCGGCCAAAAGTGATCACTACCAACTTTCTTAGTTTCTCTTATAGAGCTTGAGTATGATAAAGCACACAAAAGCCCAACACCACTTAACAAAGCATAGGTGTCAAAAGTTTACCCATTTTTCATATATATAGGCACAATGTACTCTTAAAACGCATAATTTATATACCCCACCTAAGATATTTATTCATATATAATACGACTTTACTCTTGAATTAGAAGAAAATTTATCCAGGTGTTTTCCGTATCTAAAAGGGAGAGTTAAAAATCTACTCATACTCACATATGTGGCAAAAAATCTTACATTTAATAAACACATATATAACTACTCGGGTTTAATCTGAGTAGTCAGAGGAGTTGACTCCTTATTGAGAAGTTAGCTTTTCGACCGTTATACCTTATTAAAGTTGTAGAAAAAATTTCTCACATAGTTCTGGGCAGTCCTCCCTCTACTCTTTCGGTTAGATATCATCTAATTTGAGTGTAGAAATTCAGGCAGTGTCATACTTGCTCTCTATCAAGACGTTCTATAGACATCTAATATAATACTAGTAAATTATGTATATAATATTAAAAAAAACACATGTATAATTTACTAAAAATTTTGACACTAACACGGTAACACCGATATAACCTAATAGTAATAGTATGGTTTCTACTCTCAAATTGAAGAGAAATTACAACTTCTATAGTGCACCCGCATATCTACAAATCACAACTTGTATAGCCCACATTGAATATTTACATATCACAACTTATAGAGCCCATCTAGAATATTTAAAAATCACAAGCTATATAGCAATATTAAAACGTCTATAGTGCACCCGGATCATTACAAATCACTTCTATAGCAGACCTTGATTATGCACGAATCACAACTTATATAGCCCACTTTGAATATTGTAAATCACAAGTTATACAACCACTTTGAATATTACAACTTCTATAGTGCATCCGCATATTGACAAATCACCACTTGTATAGCCCACCTTAATTATTTACCAATAACAACTTATATAAACCACCTTGAATATTTATAAATCACAATTAATACAACCCACTTTGGATATTTATGTACACTAGTCAGAATTTTTACTCCCAAATTAAAAAAAAAAAAAAGCTACTTACACGTGATGGAAAATCCTACATTTTTAACAAGACTTGACCACTCGCTCAACCGCCCTCATGGGTGAAGGCAGGTGTTCTTAAGCTGGGTGGTTTCCGATGTCTCATATTGGGGACGTACAGTTAATATCCAAGAAGGAAATTTTAATTTAAATAACATGCTTATGGTTCTAGAGTTGGAAGAGGATTTTCTCTTTGTTGAAAAATTCACATATGATAACTCTTTGAAGTTTTGAGTTCAGCTCTTCGGCTTTGATTTTTAATGATTAAAACTAGAGAACGAGAATTTTGAGGAGTTTTTCTTAAATTATGATCCAAAGCGTGGAATAATTATTGATGAGTACATGTGTTGAACTACTAAGGAAGTAATAACCCCTAAAGAGGCTAGAGCAAGGCCTAATTGAAAATGAAGTGAATTATTGATTGTGTCATAAAGACTTATGCCTGTACCACCAATCAAAAATCCCCAAGAAATTCTAAGAATTCTTGTTATAAGTGTGAGCCTATAGTGAGTTATAGATAGAGTTCAAAAAGTCAAATTTTTAATAATTCTATCATATATGATTGAGTTGCGAAAATTTCTGAATAGGTATCCCAAAACTGAATTCTTTCTGGTTAAAGAATCTCTTTCCAGTTACTCTGGAACAATTAAAAGATTCTCTAGAAAAAATACGGGATTATACTTTTAGCGAATATATTTATCATAAAGAGATTCGTTGTTCCTAATCCTGCTTGACCTTAATTGTTATTTGAACAAGTAAAAGTTATCTCTTGGTCGCCAAATTGCCCGAAGCCTACGCTTTTTTGAATCCAATTGTAGATGTTTTTTCTTTTGATATTTTAACATTACAATGTATTAAAATGCAGTTAAATGCCTGCTAACATCTTACATAATCACTGTTATTATGCACCTCAAAAATTCACTCACAACGGTGCATTACAATGCACTTTGCTAAAAGAACAACAACGTATTAATGTTACTCATTGGGCATGCATGCAAGCTAAGAATATGTATTAGCTGGCCAAATGGGAAAAAGTTGTAAAACAATAGTTGTAATAGAATCTCAAAATGTTTGGGTTTTGCTTTGGATTCTAATCAACATTCTTGCTACTATGTGATTTAGATTGATGTTTTTTCAAGGTTCATGTAACTTTATACTTGGAAAAAGAAATATTACTCTCTTGAATCTTTTACAAAAGTATGGATTTTCAAATTTTTTAGTTAAAAAAAATTCAATAAAAAAAATATATCATTCAAATTCAGTAAGATTTCTTGTGAAACAAAAAATCTTAAGCATAATCACATTGAACCACCAATATCCAACACAAGTCCACCAGGATCTCCTCTCACATAATTTGTTTTAATATACTTAAACTTTTCATTTTTCATTGTTAAATACTATAATTATAGTTTCAATCCAAATGTACGAGTGATGCTATTAGTTGTCAAAAATTCACCTCAGGTTTGCCAAAATCTTCTCACCTTTTCCCCAACATATCTACACAAGTCACGTTTTAACCGAACAGAACAGAGCCAGCAAACGCTGCAATTGTTTCTGAGCTACGAATGGGGCTATTCATCTTCTGGATCAAAATCCTTAACTTTCACATCTGCATCTTCTCCCCACTGAATGCATGTGTCAATTTGAGCCAATACATACCGAATACTGTAAAAGACAACAGGTCGACATTGCTAATTAAAGATTATATAAAATGAAAATAAACTCAGTCACTCAATTTCATGACATAAATGGTTATGCAAGTGAAAGTGTATAGAATATTATACAACAGGAGATGAGAATTGGGCTCAAAAAGATAGAGGTGAAAGAGGCGAACGAGCATCTTCGTTTTTTCGGCCATCATTGTTACCATGTTCATTAACTTAGTGCAGACACCATCATCCAGAGTAATAATAGTATCTCATACTAGCTATATTTGGTTTATCTTCATTATCTCTGAAAGTAATATTTTCTTGCACAAATATGGTATTGAGTAATGAAAAATGTTGTAATCATAAAAAATATAAGGAGCTTATAGAAGGTAGAATGGACACAAAGTTCAGTAACTTCAGCAGAGTAAGGTAGAAATGGAGCAACCGATATGAAACATCCTACACTGCTTAGGTACAAGGATTAAAAAGAGTCAATAACCTGTCATCCAAATTTCTTCCCCCTCCCATTTCTTTTCCTTTTTTCCCCCCCCTAAAAAGGGGCTTAAACAAATTAACAATTTCACATGCTAATGTGGGCTGAGATACAGTGACCTGGAAATTCCATAACAAAGTCTCATATTTTGCATGACTGCAGTGTACACAGGAGACACACACCAAAGTGCACAATAGATAGAGAAAATACCTGCTTTCCTTCCTCAAGTCAAGAGGCACAAAACTGACCATGCTATACTCATCAACCTAATACAACGAAATAATATTTCATTACAGAAACTCCAAGCAATACTTTTCAAAGGTCAATTCAAAAAGATGAGTGGTTCACTTCTTAAAAAATAGACATGTCATTAGGAAATCAGTGGAAGCCAACTCACCAACTCAATGAGAGATTTATTCAGCTTTGCGAATTGTGGAGCCATGCGTTGATTTAACTCTGACAACAGAAATTGAGGTTCTGGATTCAAGTAGCTAAGAGCAGCAAAGACACAAAACAGATAGGTTAAAACACATGCAGAACAGAGAGAGAGAGGAATGTTAAAACAGGTGTGTACAAGATTGAGAAAGCAGCAATGCTAAAGGAACCTACTCTTCGATTTCCTTTCTGTTTGTCACAAGGTCCATTTTAGAGAGGATATTAACATGTGGTAACTCAAGCTGGATCATTGCAGAAAGTGATGCCATGCACCCACTTATAAACTTGGTGATGTCAGTGACAAACTGATAAAAATAAAAAAAAAAAACTCCAGTAAGAGTGCACAAAAATGATTATAGAACAGAGGTAAGGGTGTTGTAGGTCTTGTAGCAACCTGTGAATCAAGCAAGTACACAGCACACACATTAAAATTTTTACGCTGCAAATGCTCAACAAAGTTCCGAAGAACTGGCACATGTGAGAAAAGTTCAATCTGACCTGTAAAGAATTTTACAGTTAGGTGAAGTTAACAACAGATTTTCCAGTAGATGTAACCCAGTCAAAGTTCTAAAAATATGCAGCAAGATATAAACATATTCCAACCAATGTACAAAGGGAAAGTATGAGTCAAAATTATTTATCAAGCTCTCCCAAATATAATGTAATTGAATGAATAAAAACATGCTGTATGGGAAATTAACATTAAACTGAATGATATTAATGCAGAAGATAACAAATATATAAAGTGAAGAGAACTCTCCATATTCTAGCAGCATAAGTAAATATAGCAGGACATCAATATAGATTCCATATCACCATCTTTGCTTTTAATGAGGATGAGGTTGAGTATAATCCACTGTTGTATATTTGTCTGCATTTTCCGCTAGAGAATAAACTACCATGTAGAAGTCAATGCGGGATGAACCAGAGGCCAGGTTACAGGGCCCAGTCATATTCACAGAATAAAATCCTCCCGTGCTATTATTCTTCTCAACAATCCATCAATTTCAACTACTACTTAATAAATATTTGGAATTATGCATATGCTCATGCACGGACAAGTAATAAATACCTGGGCAATCAAAAACTAGATAGTCATCGTCCAAGTAATTATCCAACTCTTCTGTCAACCACTCATCGAGATTATCTTCTAGGTGTCTAATCAAGGAGATTAAGGTCATTCATGTCCACAAAAGAAACTATATAGAATCAAAATAAGTCCAAGTATTTAGGTGAAAATTATCCCTCTTTTCAGGCTTCAGGGGATTGTACTATTCATTGACCCCAAAGTGACTAGTAAGAATTAATAGAATTGGTAAGTCACAAAATTTCAGAGACCTACAAGCCCTTAATCATAAACAATAAACCAAAGTATGAATATCTAGCCAAAGCAACTGAGAAAGAGGGAAGAGAGATTTCACTAAGGGTTAGAAAGCAGATAAAAAGGATACTCCATGCAGTACAATAGACCACCATTGGGACCCAATCCAAGTTCCTCCATTACATCTTCCAGAGAAATAAGTTCCCTAATATCTGCAAGAACAAGAAGCTTAATTGCTCTGAAACATATGAAATAAATTCTTTTGACAAACTTACTCAGGAATCAAGCAATAGGTGGACTAACTTACCCATGGCCACAGGATAGTCAAAATTTTCTGCAGCAGGATCCAGATTCACTATATGTATTGACCGCTTAACAGTTTCGCAATGCCGGTACAAACTAGAGCAATAAGTTGACTGATTGGAGAAAGAGAATTGAAAATAATCATTAGTGTACAACCAATAGATATAATTCATTGCATAAAAGAGATAAAAATTGAAGAATTTCCAAAAAGCCCAATATTCAGAAAAAGGACCTCCCATTATGTCGTTGGAGTTAATTAAAAGTAACATATAGCAACTCACCTTTCCACTGCCTGCAGGGCCTATGACTAGCTGTGCATAACCCATTACAGCTTTTCAAACTACGTATAATTCAAAATAGAGTGAGAAAAACTGAAGAAAAAGAAAATACCAGGAGAAAAAATTAAAAAACCTTAAATAGCAATATCAGAAAGAAAAAGGAAATCATGATTGGATATAGAGCATAAGTATCCCCCTTCGTATGCTTGAAATATTATATTTACTTCCGTTTGTTTTAGAACAATGCAACACTGCATCTCCACAACAATTCACTTATACACACATGAAAGAAAAGGTAGGGAAAACAGAGAACTCTTCTTAACCATTCAACTAACACGTATAACAGAAGTTCAATAGAAATAGATTTATTTCATATTAAACACTGCATCTCCACCAAGGCAGTATCACAATTCAAAATTAATTTGTATATCAACTTATCCGAAACTTATGAAAGTACATAATAATAATATTATAAGAATGTGAAGCATATTTTTTCTCAAATCAAAAAGTTATACAAATTTGTGATAATAGAATTGCTATGTCTACACCCATCTAGCGGCAGCAATCAGACCTCCATTATGGATTTCAAACTTCCATTACAAATTCTAAACAAATAAACGGCTTCCGTAAGCCGGAATACGAAGCTTCAAAATCCCAATTGCAATGAAACCCAGCATTTAACCAAAAATTTCCTAACAAAAGAATTAGCACACTTCTCTTCGGCATTTTATCAAACACTTAGCAAGCACCACTATACTTACAAGAATCATAATACAAATTCCAACTTAAAAAAAGGCATAAATAAATAAGAAACAAAACCCAAATCACGAAAAATAAGAACAAGCAACCAGCCAAAATCATGTGAACCCAGAACCTATAATGTATATGAAGGAAGAAAAAAAACCGAATAAGAAAACGCAGAGTTTTGGAGATAATACTTGCCTTGTAAGAGAGAGTTGATCCAAATTACTAGAAAAGCGAAAAAGTATAGCTTCCGTATAAGCGAAAAAGTTGGGTAAGCTTCACAACTAATACAGGGTAAGGCTGTTCAAGTCTTAATGGTTGAATGAATGTTTTTCCGTTGACAGAGGTCAGGAAGCTTTATAACTGGTTCATGTGGTAATACCTCATCGGTGAGGGTATTTAGGTCTATTTGTCTTATATGGATTTGGTTTCGGTCATAGGAGAAATAACGGATAAGTCCCTATTTCTTGTTTTGATTTGCTAATTAGTCCCAATAGAATATAGGTAGATTAATAAATAGGTATATAAGTAGAAAAAATAATTATAAAATCGTACAATTTGGTATTATAAAATAAATTTGATTGTATTTTAATTATATATATTAATAAATATTATTTTATTTATATGCTGTAAAATAAATATATAATATTTTATAATATATTGGTAATACAATATTTATTTTGTTAGCTCATTTTAAATAAGCACTTTGTATTTACTTTTACTAAATTTTAAAGTTCTGATAATTATTTTTGTTGACTAATTGCTATTAGAGATGGTAAATGAGCCGTGTCAGACTTGCACAGCTCACCAAAAATGAGCCAAAGTGGGCTCTTATGCTAGGTCAGGTTAGGCACGAATAGTAATTATGTCGGACCGCCCAAACACGCACAGTAATTTGATAAAACCCAGCACAGCCTATATAGCCCATTTATTATATGAGCTGTACCAACCCATATATTTTAAAGACAGCTCAACACGACCCACAAAACCCATATGGGCTGTGCAAGTCGTGCTTAGCCTAACGGGCTGGCCTATGAGCCCAAGTACCCAATAAAATTATAAATTTTATATTTTTAATATTTTAAAATGAATTTAAATTATTTGAAAGTTATTGAAAATTGAAAGATGGTGTATAATGTAAATGTATCACTTATTAAATTAAAAATAATAATATTTAAACAATCAATTTAAATTAACAATAATAAGATCTTTAGTAAATTACAAATTGTCTATATAGATTATAGTCATAAACTACTTTTGTACTTATTAATTAAATTAATAATATTAAATTATTTAAATTATTTTTAAATATAATAAGTTATTATATTTTTTTATTATAATTTAATAATGTGCTCTTTGTATTTGTTTATTTATTAAATCGAATTTTTGAATAAAAATTTATATTATATTAATTACACTTAAATATTTAAAAAAAATTATTTATAATTATAATGATTAGTTGCTATTATGTTCTTTAAATTTATGTGTTTAATTATTCGTATACAATATGAATAAACGGGGATCAATTGTATTTAAGTATAATAAACATAATATAATATATTAGCAAAAACGTAATTAATGTTGAATTCTTTAAATGCATGGTAAAATAGAATATGATGACTATCTAAATTATGATAAGTTGATAACAAATAGACAATTCAATTAATTGACATACAGACATATATATATATACATATATATAATATGATACAATGTCACAATGATATATTATACTTATTTATATTTTGCAATGTGTTTAAATAAATTATTTATTAAAATTTATCAAAACAATTTATAACACATTAAGTGACAAATTATTTTTGAATTGTAGTTTAATCACATATTATAAAATTCGTAATTCTAAATATTCATATAACAAATTTGTAAAAATTGGCTAGAGACTAGAGTTATCAATTATCATATAACAAATTAGCAATACATAAAGAAGAACGTATAAACAAAATTTTAAAATATATACAAATTAATTTATTTTATTTATTAAAAATTAAGTTTTTAAAAATTTAAATTGCTAAAATTTAGAATAAAATAAACTCTACATACTGATAATTAAAAAGAATAAAATAATATATTTTATAATGTTACTGTTAGGTTAAAACTGTTGGAAATTGGAATTTGGAATTGAATTAATTTGGAATTAAATTTGAAGTTTTGAACGTTACAAAATTACCGTTAGGTTGAACGTTATAAAATTATCGTTAGGTTGAACGTTACAAAATTAACTTAAAATATTATATTATATTTTAAGTTTTAATAGTTAAAAAGAATTAACTATAAATAAGTAATGAAACCCTAACCCTAACTCTATTATGTTTTTCATTTTCTCTCTTGGCCTCTCTCAATCTCACCACTCTCAATCTTGCCGCCTCTCTCAATCTCACTCTCTCAGTCTCTAATCTCTATCTCTCACTATCTCACGGTCTCATAGTAAGCTCAACTCACTATCTCTTGCAAACATAAACAATCTCTCAAACAATCAAAGTCCTCCCCGTCGCGATCCTCCCTTATGAACCGTCCAGCGTCGCTGTGCACCACCGTGCCGTTGGATCCTCATCGTCCAAAATTTGAACAACATGCTGACCTTTGCAATTTTACAAACTGTCCAGCTTCATTGTTTGCCACCGTGTGTCGGGATCCTTGATGTCCGAATAGCACTTGTCCACCCTTACAAATTGAGAACCTTCCAGCGTTGCCATCCATCACCTTGCGCTGGGATTTGTTCAAACAACACCTGTTCACAGTTGCGACTTGCAAACCGTCTAATGCTGTGATTCATCACTGTGTGCCTGGATTCTCATTGTTCAAACAACATCCTCATCGACATAATCTCCCTGGTTTGATACTTTAATTCAGATATTTAATTGAATGATTTACTGAATTGAATTAATTCATTTGCTGAGAACTTAATTGAATTAATTCATTTGCTGAGATTAATTAAATTAGTTTTACAAATTTGCGTTGGATTGAATTAATTGCATATTGGGTTGGTTGGATTATTAGTTTTTGTTTACTGGTTGTTTAACTTAATTTTTGAATTGAATTAATCGGTTTGCTGAATTGAATTAATTGATCTGCTTAATTGAATTAATTCATTTGCTGAGATTAATTAAATTAGTTTTACAGATTGGAATTTGTGTTGGATTTATTTCTAAATATTGGGTTGGATTGAATTAATTGCATATTGGGTTGGTTGGATTATTAGTTTTTGTTTCTTGGTTGCTTAACTTAATTTTTGAATTGATTCATTTGCTAAAAAGATATTAATTAAATTAATTCTGCATTAGATTGGAATTTGGGTTTGATTGAATTAGTTAGATTTCTAAATTGTGAACTTGCTGAATTTGATTTAATAATTCTTGAAAATGTCGAGTGCTAATTCTTCTTTTGCATCATCACGTTCAAAAAGAGCTAAAACATCTATTGTTTGAGAGTATTTAACTATAGAGTCTCGACTTAATAATGTAACTGGACAAATTGAAGATAAAGCTATTTGTAATTTTTGGAAAAAACTTTTAAGTGCTTTAAGTACTAATGGAACTGGACATTTAATGCGTCATGCTGAAGCGTGTCGCAAAAAATATGCTTCTACTATTGAATGTTCTCAATCCCAAATTGCATTAAGTACTTGTAAGGATAATTTGAGTTGTTTTAGGTATTCACATCAATGTTTGAGAGAAGAGATGGCTAAATGGATTGTATCTAATGAGCATCCCTTCACTCAGGTCGAAGATAAAAGATTAGAAAAATTTTTAATGCAATTATGAATGTTTTTAGAGAATATGAAATACAAGACAAAATTTTTAGTATTACTTTTGATAATACATCTTCCAATACTGTTGCAATTGATATGTTTAATTGTAATGTACCATCCGCATGTGATGTTGGTATACAATTTTTTCATTTAAGATGTGTGTGTCATATTGTTAATTTAATAGTGCAAGATGGCTTAAGTATAATTAATACTCATATAGAGAAAATTAGAGATGCATTACAATATATAGGATCACATGGTTCTAGAAGACAAGATTTTAAAGCTATTTTGTTACAATATGGATTAGAACCTAGGAGATTTATGCTTGATGTGAAAACTCATTGGAATTTTACTTTTTTAATGTTAAAATCTTGTGTTAATTATAATGGTGCAATTACTACTTTTTATAATAAAAAATTGGGTAATGTTGTTATTTTGTCTAATGATTGGAATATTGCATTTACCTTTATGAATTTTTTTAAAACATTTTATGATGTTACATTATCATGTTCTCGTGTTTATTTTTCTACTTCACATTGTATTTTAAATTATATACACGATATTAGTTATATATTTGCTACTTATAGGGATATTGACGAATTTAAAAATGTTTGTCCTATTATGAAAACTAAATTTAAAAAGTATTGGAAAGATATTCCAAATGTTTTTATATATGCTGCAATAATGGATCCTAAAATTAATTTAAAAGGTGCAATCATATTAATTAATGAAACTGCAAAAAATTTGAAAATTATATGTGATGTAGATGTTTCAAGTATTGAAAAATCTTTATTTGATGTTTATATTCAATATCAAAATTTATCAGGAATAAATGTACCCGTTTATAGCTATTGTGATGAACCTATTGCTGATATGCCTTAATGGAAAGTTTTAAATACTGCAAGTACAAGACAAATTAATTATAGTTATGATTCTTCTTCTTCTAATGTTATTTTTAGTGAATTAGAAAAATATATTTCTACTGATTATAATAAATTATTAAGTCTCGAAGAAAAAAGAAATTTTGATGTTTTACAATTGTGGAAAATAAATGAATGAACGAAGATCAAGATTATCTGAAGATGTACTAAATTGTTTGGTTTGTTTAAAAGATTGGGAGGATGCGGAAGATATAATTCAAAATTCTACAAATGGGGTTGAAATGGAAGAAACGAAAATTGAAATGGATTCTTTTGTTGTTGAGAATTAATTGATATGTAAATTAATTAGATTATTTATAGTTTTATGTAATTTAAATAAATTGGATAAATTGCAAATAATAGATAGTATAATATGTGCCAACCTAGTTGGGATGTATTATATCTATAGTGATGCAAATTTATCTAATTAATATTATTTGTAATTATAATTTTACGTTTTTTTGAAATTTTATGATTTTCTGGAATTAAATAAAATTGAGTAAAAGTTTAAATTTAGATTATTTTATAAAATTAATTAATATATATATAGTATTACTACAAGTTTAACAAACGGGCTACATGGGCTCAAATAGTAACAAATTCAATTTGTGGCCTGAAATAGCACGACTCATAAATAGTAATTGGGCTGCCCGGCACGGCACGGTTATTGTTAGAGCACGGCATGGCCTGGCCCATGGGCTATGATAGTTCAGCCCAACACGGCCCAATCATGGGTCGGGTCATGCCGTGTTATAAACAATAACCGTGCCGTATCAAGCCGTGCTGATACTATTTATGGGCTAGCCCGTGTTGGGCTCGGGCTGGCCCGCCTATTTTGCCATCTCTAATTGTTATTGTATAAGGTTATAACAACTTTTGCACTAATAAAATGGGATATTAATTAAAATATAATGGGTATTTTTTAAATTATTGAAATTAGAGAATTAATCTAATATAACCACAATTTATCTTATAAATTAAAAAATAATCACTTTCATAATTTTCAATCAAAACTAATCACTTTCACAATTTCTAGACTAAATTATTCTTTTTAATTTGAATGTAGGAACGTTTTGCCCAGCTCGAGAGTGTAGTCCGCTCAAGAGTGTAGCGCACTCGTCGAGAGTATAGAGAGTTGCTAGCTTGTGGCTGCACTTACTAGGGGGCAGATTCTGCTCACTCTCATACAGACGAAGGGGGTTAAAATCCGCCCCATGACTGCAACAATACACTCACGAACAAGGCTTGCTCGTGAGTGCAACTCACTAGTAAGCCACTCACTAGCAAAGGCTTGCTAGTGAGTGCATTGTTGCACTCACGAGCAAGGCTTTACTCATGAGTGCATTTACGGGGCTGAATTCACGACGGAGGCGAATTCCTCCCTTTTTTTGGATGGAGGCGGATTCCTCCCTTTTTCTAGACGGACGACGAGGGCGAATTCCTCCCCTCTCCTACACGAACAAAAATTTAAATTTTAAAAAAATTAAAACTGATGAACCTGTAGATCGGAGAAGTTACAAGTGATGTTTGAAATTGAAGAAAATGAAGTTCGTTTTTTTAATAGTTAAGGATAATTTGGTCCAAACAATATAAGTGTTGTCAATTTTGATTAAAAATTATTAAGGTGATTATTTATGATTTTGGGAAGAAAATTGTGGTCGTTTTTTATTAAATCCCTTGAAATTAATCTGTTTACAATAAGTAAAACTTTAAGAACTTTATACATGGTTCTTTCTAAAAGAAATTATTTTTATTTTTCTATTTAGGTAACATTTTTTTTTAAATTCGACAGAAATTTGAATTGTTCTTAATATTCATATACTTGTTTTTTGTTTTTTAATATTTGATTATAAGTATTAAATTGTTTGCTTTTTTTTTTTTATAAAAATTTCAAATATCTAAAAATGAGTATTTTGACATATATGTTCTTGTATGAATTTTACTTCCATGATACATAAAGTTTCTTTTCTTTTTTTTTTATAGGTAGAAAATATTTTAAAAAATATATTTCAATGTATTAATTTGAATACTATACTTTTTTTTCATCCTTATCTTTTAAATATAAGTATCATAAAATAACTATTTCTAGTTATTATTTTCTTAGAGACAAATGTTTGAATATAGCAAGAAATAAATACTTTTATAAAAATATTAAAATCATTAAGATATTTGTACTTCACTTATTAATTTATTTATCTGAAAAAATCTTATTTTTAGTGTTAATTGAAAATAAGCAACACAAACATAATCTCAATACCTAATATACAACCTTTGTTAAAAAATAAATTTTGATATTTTTGATATTTTTTTATTTTTGATTTTTAATATCACTTTATTTCTAACTTTATTACTCCCAAAAATAAATTTAAAAAATATTATTTATAAAGGTAAAATATTTGTAACCTGTACGTAAAAAACAATCACTATGAACAAATCCACATTCTAGAGTTTCAAAATTTTCAAATGAGTCTTGAAGATTTTAAATCCACAAGAAAACAACACCATAGTATATAAAAGTAATAAAAATTGTCATAACTATCACAAATTTGGGATTAGGTGGAGATTTATCTTATTAGCATAGTATTTATTCTTTTTTTTGTCCACTTTTTGCCTCACATTTTCTCAAATTTTTGCTATAAATTTCTTATATATATTTTTAATTTATATTTATCAATATTGTCATACAAATTATATATATATATATATATATATATATGTATACTCTTCATGTAATATCATAAATTATAATGAAATTCACATTAATATAGTTTTTGTTATTTGTTGGACTCAAAATTATTTTACCTTTTTTTAATTTTTAAAATATTTTATTATTTATTTAATATTTAAAAGTTATAAAGGATAAATGCAACAATATTTTTTAATTAAAAAAAGTTTAATACTCATTTTTAAATTTCAAACAAAAATACAAATAAACCATTGAGATTTACACATTTAAGGTTTATTTAAAATTCAGTTGAAAAAAAAATACTATCAAAATTTTGATTTTTATTTGTTGAAAGTTCGGGGGTAGTCAGGATGAAAATTTATTCCATTTCTCATTTTCTCTAAAACTCATTTTCGATTCTACGTAGGGATGGAAAAAACCTAGGTCTAATATGGATTAGGTAAACCTATACCATGAGCCGATTTTTATTTTGGTTTAACTCTACCTAAAAAAGATTTTGAAAAATAGTACTTCAATTTGACACGGGTTTGAACCGTTTGAGTTTATGGATATTTGGACTAGATCAAATTAGAAGAAAGACTTATATTTTGTATATGTAGTCAAATAAAAATAGTAATCAATTCTGATTAAATATTTGAAATATCCGCACTTAATTTTATAGCATAAAACTTATTTTAGCAATATATAACATCTTCGTATTGAATCCCATCAATATTAATATCCAATGCAGTCCAAAAACTATTTCTTTTATGCAAAATAATATCAGAATGTATAAATAGGGTGAGCACGGTTTGGATTTCACAAAAATTGAACCGAATTAAAAAAATTTGATTTTTTCGGAATTGAAATTGGACAGGACCAAAGTAGAAACCAATTGAAAAATGAGAAAGGTGAAAGAATAAATTTTGGACAGTTGAATAGCTTACTATATGCAAAGTTGATTTCTCACAAAATTCATTGTTTGTAGGATACACTCTTTTATGTACAATGGGACACTTAACAAGATACTAAGCTTACAATTTGTAAAGATAATAATTAATTGTTACCACCTTATGACATAATTACCATCACACTATTATGTCAATACTAAATTTTTAATTCTTTAGTGGACAATTGTTTTCTCTTGCAAATTATTCTTATCTTCTGCAACTTATTTTTTTCTTTTGTAAATTTGCTTCATGTGGGTTGTACTATCTTTCTCCTTGAGCAACAAACTGAATATTTTTAATATACTCCCTCAAGCTCAAGCATCAGTCAAATACTCCAAGTTGGCTTATGAATTTTTCAAATTTCTCTGTGCATAAAGCTTTAGTAAAAATGACAGTTATTTGTTATTCACGGGGAACACACAAGATCTCAATCTCACCAGCTAACACTGTCTCTAACAAAATATATATCAATTTCAATGTGCTTTGTTCGCACATGGTATACAGGATTGGCTGCCATTGCGGCTACACTCTTGCTATCTGTCTAAATTAAAGGTATTGAAAAAGGTTTCAAGTTTGATTCCTTAAAAAATGAGGTTATCTAGGCATTTCTTTACATGCATGTGCCATAGACCTGTATTCAGATTTTGCATTGGATCTTGTGACTATTCTAATTTTTTTGAGTTCCAAGACACTAAATTGCTTTCAAGGTAGACACAATATCCACTAACTGACCTTTTATCAGTAATAGGCTACCAAATTTATGTTTTAAGCTATGTTGAACTCTATGCATAGTTTGAAGTCTTTTTGATCTATCTCAGAACCTTTTTGCATGTAACTAGTGTGATTTTAAACTATTTAACTTGTTTTGACTTAACTTGTTGACAACAAAAGTAAGTTCTGGTCTTGTCAAGGTAACATATTATAATGCTCCTATTATACTCTGATAAAGTGTTCCATTTTCGAAGGGTTCATCTTTTACTTTGGTGAGAATTTCTCTAATGTTGAGCATTATACTTGTGCCTTTGCAGTTATGTTTACTTTATTCACCAGGTTATATATATACTTTAATTGCGAGAGAGTGAGTCTATTTGCCATTCTTTTTACCTTTATTCTAAAAAAAAAATAGAGTTGCTGATGTATGTTGGCTTACTCCCTATCGCAATTATGTTATCAACATAAATAAATAAAATGGTCAACTCATTTCTAGTGTCTTGACCTTTTTAGAGGGTATTGTGCTGATCCTTAGAGATCAGAATGTATGATCTCCAAAGGGTTTTGTAGACTTCATCTCAATGCTTCTAAAGATAAGTTTACGCATCTTTCCAAGTTAACAAGCATTGTAAAAATAGATACCTGATTTTCTATTAATGCTTGGAAGATTATAACCTAACAAAATGTTTTTAAGAGTTAGGTAATGAGGATGCTTTAATAGTCTATGCCATACATCCCTATATTTAAGAGACACTTGGACTTTCATTAGAATTTGAAATATCAAAACATAAAGACAACATGGATTTTAGCTTATTGGCAAGACAACAGAGGCATGAAAATTAACTCATTTGACTTGGTAGTGAGGGTTAGAATTGGGGATATAACACGATTGAGGGGTCCACACAACATTTGAAACAATCTATCTTTAATCGCTCCTTGTAGTAGAACATTTTCCTCCTTTTTATCCTTAACCACACATGAATTTTTGTCAAATACAATAATGATATCATTATCATGTGGTAACTTAGAAACACTAGTAAGATTTTGATAATTTATAGTAAGTGCTTAATAGGTTATGGGTGAAGTGTTGAAAGGGTGAAATGACCAATATGTGAGATTTTGATTTTGTTTCCATTACTTATAGCAAGCTCTTCATGACCATTGTATTTTGCACTTATGTCCGAGTGTTGAAGCGATGCCAACATTTGGTAGCATCATGTCCTACCTTGAAGCAGATATGGTAAGTAGGTTTCTATCACACTTTTTTTTTATCTATTTCTTCCTTTGTCTTGAAAGATTCCTCTAAACTAATTCTAGTTGTTGTTTCTTTCATATGCATACATATTCTTTTTGTGAGTGTTGTAGCTGACTTAGACGTCATTTGGCAAGAAGTCTTGTTGTGGGTTTATGCTTCCTATTGAGGTATTTTTCTCAATCTTACTTTCTTAACTAATTAAGCATTGAATATATATGCCTCGCAAAGAGATTTTTTCTACCCTTGAAGTGATATTGACTTCAACTAAATCGTATTTTGGTCCTAGTCCTTCCATGAGGAAGAGGACAAACTCATCACTATTGATTTATTTTCAAGGAAATTTTACAACCTCAACTAACCCATTCATTTTGATGTAGTAATCATTCATACTTATTCCCTCATTTTTTGTGTTTTGCATTTGCCTTTTAAGTTGCATCACTCTTGCTTTGGTTTGTGTTGTGTATAACTTCTCTAAACTAATCCAAACTTCGTAAGAAGTTTTATATTCTATGATTGAGCTTAAAGCTCCTTCAGTCATGATAACAACCAACCTATTAAAGATTGATCCTGCCTTTTCCAAATCTTATATTCGAAGTTTGGAATTGTAATAACACTTTGCTTATTACCAATTGTCACATTTAACCTTCTTGGAGTTTCTTTGGTTCCATTGATGAAACCTTCAAGATTATTAAGCTTTGATGCTAGATAGAACTTGAGTTGTCCAGAAAAAGTAGTTTGTATTAGTAAGCTTGAGGAGGGCTGTGAACATGAAAGGTGAGTTTGACTAGGTGATAAGATTTGAAGTAGTGTTTGGTGAGATCGTACTTGGAGTAATGTTTGGCGAAATGATACTTTGAGTAGTGTTTGGTGAAATGGTACTATTGTTACTACTTTGGGTCATTATTGATGGTTTTGATACCAAGTTGAAAAATGAGAAAGATGAAAGAATAAATTTTGGATAGCTCATTTAACTTATTGTATTTAGAGTTTACTTGTTACAAAATTCATTGGGTGTAAGATACACTATTTTATATATAATGTGACACTTAACAAGATAGTAGGCTTACAATTTGTAAAGAGAAAAATTAGTTGTTACCGCCTTATGGCATAATTATCATCACATTATTCTACCACCATTTAATTTCTAATTATTTAATGGGCAATGGCTTTCTCTTGCAAATTATTCTTATCTTTTGCAATTTTTTTTTAGATCGGTTTCATGTGAGTTGGGCTATCTTTCTCCTTGAGCTTGCTAAAAACTGAGTATTTTCAAAAAAAATCGGACTGAAACTAGACCAAATACATTTTAAATCGAATTGAACCAATAAATTTTGGTCCAATTCATTCGTTTTTTGAATTTTTTATTTTTATTATTATATTTTAAAAATTTTCACAAAACAACATCATTTTAACGTTTATTTATGTAATAAAATATATTAAAAATATTTCTAGTTCGGTCTGAGTTTTTTGGATCAATAAAAAATCGGATGGAAAAAATTTTGTTTTTTAAAAATCGAAATCGAATTGGACCTAATAAAAAATAAAATTAGATCGAATTCATCAATTTCTGTCCGATCTAATCTAAATTTCTGGTCTTTTACTCACCCCTATATATGGTCATAACATCATGAGACAAGGTGTGGAGAGGGAAGGAGACTGGAGATGAATTGTTGCTATGATTGTAAGGGAAGTCAAAGAAGTCCCTAAGATGTTTTGTTTGGGTGAGTGGGTGCAAAGGAAATCAATGTTAGTCCTTATGAATTTCAGAAGATAGTGCAGTCATCCTCAAACCAGAGTTATTCGAGCTTATGGATTTCATTATCATCCCTATCCTCAGCCAAAACGGGTCGGGCTCTTATGGATTTCATTCTAACAAGAATTTTCATTGTCTCTATATACATTTGTTTTTCATTTTTAATGTTTGATTATAAGTATTAAGTTATTTATTTTCATAAATTTAAAACGTCTAAAAATGAGTATTTTGACATATATTTTTGCATGTCAATATTTATTAAAAACATTTATAAATTAAAACAAAATAAAAATTAAAAAAGTTGAAAGATTTCTATTACCTAAAATCTAAAATTTTAAGCTCTTTTTAGTGGAAGAAAATTAATCTTTTTAATCTCAAAAGTCATTCTCTAATGTTAATTATACGACATTTAAAAATTAAAATTTTTTTTATCAGCTAAAAAATTATTTTAACCAATAAAAAGTTAAACTAAACTAATATTTTTTTTAGAAGTTTTAACGTATACTTTCTCTCAAGTTAAATTTTTTAATACTTGAAAAAAATATTTGTTCTAATTAACATATACCTACCTTGATGACATCCACTTCCATCCATAATTAATAGAAAGACCCATTTACTCTTCATTTGCCATTTTTAAAATAAATTTAAGTTTAAGATATGTTAATATTATATTGGATTTCTTTGTAAATGTAGACCCACAATATACAAGTAAAAAACAAACACATCTCATATATATAATATTTTTAAAAAAGTTAAAAATTAATTAGAAATTTTTACCCAATAATTAGAATTTGATTAATAAACAAATTAATTTAAATTTATTCAATATTTATCTCACTTCCATTTCAAATATACCAAAACCCTAACCCTAACCCTAATCCTAATCCTAATCCACTACTCCCTTTACAAATCTACCGTCGCCCTTTTCTCTCCCTCGACTTCTCTACAAATTCACCACCGCCCTTTTCTCTCCCTCCACTCCTCTACAAATCTACTGCAATTGTCGAGAGTACTCCTTGCTACCATACTCTCACAGCAATTGTACTTGTGTAACTAACAAACTCTATATGAATGATTTAAGTACAATACTCAGAAAAAAGTCTAAAGATCTATGGCCACATAAATTTCAGTATGGATAAATTACTATGAGGTTTATATAACTAAAATAAAATGCATGAAAAAGGAAATTAGTTTACATAATTCATATAAAAAATATACATTGATTATATTTGCTAAATAAATAGATATGCTTAAAAAATTGAATAAAAAACTACAATTTCTAAATTACATATTATAAACAAGAGATATTTGAACTTCATTTCATTCAACATATATCAAAATACAACAAAATATTCGTAATATATTATGATCAAATTAAAGACAAACCATTACAGTAAACAATCAATGAAACCCTTTAATCTTACTGATGAACATAGAGAAAACAAATGCACAATAGATAACTTCGTGGGTATTTTTTACATATCATGAATACAATAATTGATCTTCTATGGTTTAAAATCTTCCAAAGGCTTCAAGACTTGAAATTCCAAAAAAAAAAAAATCATAGTATATAAAAATAATAAAAATCACTCTAACTATCAAATCTAGAACTAGGTGGAGATCTGTCTTACAATTCAACTTTAAAACAACTATAATGTGTAGCAAACTGGTTCAACAAATTTGAAATATGTTCCCTGTTTGTACAGCAGTTCAAGAATTCAAACAGAAAAAGCATGTTTATTCTACAAGAAGAAATGGTATGAGGGATATCTATTCTTGAAGCTATATGAGTTTAGGTACATATTTTAGGGGAACTTCCCCAATCATTTAGTGATTAATATCACACATCTACAGTATGATTTTGTTGACGGAGGGGAAAAAGGTTTCCACTACATTAGGCTATTGCACAATTTTTCTGGACCTGCAGAAGAGCTATGATCATATATATACAAATTACTTGCATTGTGTTGTACATAGTTCAAGGTGGATTAGTAACCTAACCATAGAGACGGTATGGGCTGAAACTTGTTCTTTGCACATGCCAATACATCATAATAATCCACCTGATTGAAGCAATCGCGAAAATCTGTGAAGAGCTTCTCAAACACTTTCCATTGCACTTTGTTTGATCTAGAGTATGGATATGGAAGAAAAACCTGCAGCAGAGTGAAAGGATTAAAAGACTGCATATAACATTGTTGAACTGGGAAAAACAATGATGTTGCTAGTGCAAATCTATTTTTCATTTCTATTTGTTCTCCAGAAGCAAACATAATCGGAAATTATTGATGCTGGCAAATTTTATATCCAGTTATGTTTTCATAAAGAAAATAGGTCATTGGTTCGTCTAATTGAGATCTCTAGACAAGCTGATAAAAGCTAAATTTTGAATAAATTTCATTTACTGATCCTGATGTTTGATTTAATTACAGACAGCTCTCCTGGTTTTGAATATAGGCAAAGATCTCCTTGCCCTTAGAAACTTCAAGAGAGATCCCAGAAAAATTTTAAAGAGGTTTGTGATAGTTTTCTGAATTTCAATAGAAGGTTTTGCCTATTTTCAAAATGAGGTTATCCACTCATAATTAAGGCTATTAAGACTTGTCTTTTGACACTAATGTTGAGACCTTGCTTTCATAAGTTACTATTTTGGTCTAGTGATTTTACTAACATGGCATCAAACACAAGGTCCTGTATTTGAAACCCTACATGCTCACTTTCTTCCAATTAATTCTTCTCTTGGGTCCATATTTATCACGGTCTTGCCCAATCTCTTGGACACACAATGGGTTTATTAGTTTTACTAACAAAGTCAAATCTCAGAGAGAGAGAATTTTTCCTTAGTCTCATTGTATGCAGTTGTTGGTAGCAGTGGGCATGGAGGAAAAAACATAATAGAATTCACTCTCATCCTAGGTCCTTTCTTAAGTTAGAAACAAGAAAGGGCCCTCCTTTTTTTTTCAGATGTAATTTCAATTTTGTACTGAACGAGTGGCTTGTATATATGTGTGCTATATGTGTATCTTTGTATGCATCAAGAATGTTCACATGTTTGTCTGTTAGTCTCAGCATGTCTTATTAGGAAGTCATAAAAAGGATTTCTGAACAGAAGCTTACTTCGCCCTCTAAAGCAAGCTGTTTAAGTAAGAGAAATGTATGCTCATTTTCCTCCAAATTGTCAAGAACAGCCAACCAGATTTGTGAAGCAAGCTCATGTGCCATGTCTCTTGATTTGCCACAAGCAATAAATTGATCTGCCAAAACCCAAAGACATCATGGTATTGAGAAGGCTTGAGCTCTGGGAACTCTTCAGGTCAAAATTTGCTTAATCACAATATAATAAGACAAAAGCCAAAGGTCACATTCATCCCAGTAAATCATATTTTGTAATTTCAGCAGTTCCAGAAACAGGCTGTGAACTCTTAATTTCACATTGAAATTGGTACCAAACATATTTGTGGATTTAATGTACCCCTAGCTATGTCAAATGTGCAAGAATAAATGTACATTTACCTATCTTGCATGTGCAGAAAAGCTATTAAGAAAAAAAAAAAGAAAAAAGAAAAAAGAACACACAATCCAGCAAGAAATGTCTTTGAACAGGAAACTAACAGAGCTAGTAGAAGACTATACATATTTCTGCAATCACGTAATATTTATATATGCCCATGCCTAAAGAAAATAATGTATATTATTGTAAGACAAACCAAGCTGTGTGTAAACAGCTTGACTATAGCTTGTTAAATTTCTCAGTTAGCTTGTTCTCCAACGTACCTGTTTTACACGTGAGTATATTTTCTGTTTCCTAACCCTCAGGCAAAAGAGAAAAAAAAAGGAAAGGAAAAAAGGTACAAGCTCATGAACAAGCTTGAATGCATTAAAAAAAATCTGATGAATCAAGCATTCAGCATATTTTGAGCTCAATGTTGAGCTTGAGTTGGCTCAGGTTTGCTTCAACATATAATGAAGCAAACTTGAATTAGGAAGTATATGACTCAAGTTAACTCTTTTATAGCTCTAGTAACATGTAGCATAAGTGAGGATGTAACTTTGTCAGGCAAAAGCAAGTGCAGGTCAAAATAATATTATAGCATCGGTATCTATGTATAAATATTGTCTATTTCATCTGCATAAAAAAAAATATAGAGTAGCAGCAAATAAGAAAAAGGTAAAGAGGAAGTGGAGAACATACCAATTATTGTTCCATGTAGTACTCCTGAAGAAGGTGGCATGGCTGAGAGTTCAAGTTGCTCTTTCAGAAACAGATAAGTATGGCCCACAATCTCGTCTATCTCACCGTCCAAGGAAAATATGTGTTTACTAACATGTAAAGCTATGTATCTCCTGAAAATAGAATATAAATCTTAGAATAGCATGCAACACTACAGCTCTATTTCTGAAAATAGCAGACTAATGATATAAATTTATATTGAAACCCAATCTCACATAACGTCCATATAAAAAGTGTATTCAACGCCCAAAACAAAAAAAGTATTTTGTATTTTCTTATCTGTTTGTTTGGTTATGGAAACTTCATTTGCACACTTTTGAAAACCCTAACAAATTTTTTTTCTATAGAAAAGCCAATTTTCCAGGCCAAACGGAAAGAGATTGGAACAAGAGGGCACCAAGCATGAAATGTTTAGATTTTACCTCCTGCTTAACCCTCTAGGAATTGGCCCAGGCCACCTTTTAGCATGGCCTGCTGAGGGAAAAGCCCTGTTGAGAGCAGCTTGCCACAAGCATTCTCCTCGAACCAGATTAGCCCACTGCTTTTTAACACAAGATATTTGAGCCCACTCTGAAACAGGGACTCGGATAAAAATTTCTATCAGGAGATGATCAGGAAGCTTTCCAATTGAGCTATCAACCCATGTCAAAGTGTCATTAGCATTATTATCTGTCATTCCAATCTGCAAAGCAAGTATCAAAATGTTCAGAAGTTATTTGCTTGCTCTTTTAAAAGATAAAGGCTAGAAGAAATGACAAAAGCAAATGCAGAGTGAATAGAAATGTTGAAGCAATCAGCATTTGCAGAAAGCCAGATAAAATGCCTTCACTGAATTGAGAAATGAAGAAGTTTTATTACCAAGACTAGAAAATTAAACATGGTGAAGGGAAGGTTCTACAAAGATTTAAAATGACTGAGTTCCACCAATGGTTATCCAAAGTAACCAAAAGACATTGACAATTTACAGAAATTATAAAAACTGTCTATATAAGTTTATTATTATCTGAAAGATTTACAAGCGTTCAATTCTTTCAGCTTTCAGCCTTCAATTCATTGGAAAGAATTTTCTGGCTAAATAATCAACTTCAAATTGTTCATGTTGCAACATGATAGCTGCTCCATTTATTCATGTCAGACAATTATCCTCAATATGGGTTGAAAATTTTCCATATGGTTGCTATAAAATTTTATCATATTTTTCCTGGTCATGAACAGATTTTTAGGAAATAAAGTAACTATGACCACCATAAATCCATTGGATTGCAGCAAAAGCAATAAACATTTGTTTATGCAACCAATTATTCACTCCATAGTCCATAACAGCATGAAAACATTGGGGCACTGAAGTTGGAGTCAGTTCACTGACAGCTCAAGTTTAATCATATGCCTCTACATCAAATTTACCGCAATACCATACCACCACTGGACCCAAGTAAATGATGAAATTGTTCATAATATGATACGTGAATATCATTGGGTGTTCCAATTTTTGCAAGAAATCTAATTGAGCCCTGATATAAAGTCACCAAATACAAGTACGAAAGGTATAATGACATTAGAAAACAAAGTTTCCATCAATTCCAAAGGAAATTTTAGGAAATATTTCTACCTCAACTTGTAAAATTAGAAACAGAATCATTAGACCATAACAGAAGCAATCACTTCCAATGGTGTACCTGGAAAATTAAAATGGGAAGTGACCTAAGAGGAGAAAAGGAAATATGCTGTGACAAGGAATTTAAGTGATGATGGATTAGTGGCTTTCCACAAAATATTAAGAAATTGAAGATAAAACCAACTATAAACAAGATGCGCATGAGCCCTTCACAATGCTTTTTATCAACTGCAATGAAGCAATAAATGCACAATCATGGTACAAGCCAAAGACTTCTAATCCTGACATATGACAAATACAGAGCGTGACATGGATCAATGAGGAAAAAAAATTAAAAAAAAGATGGATGAAAATGACACTAAGCAGATGGTTTTGAACATTTTCTTAAGCTAAAAACTAACAATACTCAATCTACCGACTCTCATATCTCCTTTTGATCTAAATTTAGTGATTGCACATTAAAGGAAAGCAATAATACAGTAGAAACACCCATGAAAGAGTAGCAGACACAAGGATTTAGACTATAAATGAGATAAACACCAACAAAAGCTGAGTTAAACATCGTTAAAACGCTCATCAAGTTAAGGAAAATTAATAAATTATTAAGACACCAAACCCATTTTAATTTGATCAAAATAAGCTAAAAATTATCAACATGACCACCTAAAACACTTCAAAACCATCCAAAAAATAAAACAAAATAAAAATGAAATGAAAAACCCAAGTTGTATTTTATCATAATCTATCTAAATTTAGCTAAACTATCACCCAACCCAATAGCATGGTTTCTTTCTTTCTTCTTCTTCTACCCAATAATGGCACATACAGTTCAATTCTATGCAACATACAATTATACAAATTACGTAAAACCAAAAAGAAAGTAATAACATATGAATTCAGTCCATACCCACAAAGTTCAACTGAAGTAAACAACAAAACAGAAAGAATTGAACATGAAATAGTAATAAAGCCCAGAAAATGTAAATATATTTACCTGAGAAAAAAAATAGTCAAATTCAGAAAGCCCTGTTTCAGTTTAGACTTAGAGCTGAGAAGTTATAGTTTGTGAAGAGAGAGAGGTGGTTGAAGGCTAGAAGAAGAAGCTGGTGTGATGTAGTCACTTGAGGCCTTAATTTCTAGCGAAAGAGAGAACAATTAAATAACGTTGTAATAATATTATAAAATGCAATTAAAACAATTATTTAATAAATAAATTGTTTTCTAATTCTACTTTTCGAGGGAGAAATTTTGTTTGGAGGTGTCAAACCGGCGGTTTGAGTTAAGCCGGCCAAATTAATTAAATTTTTTACTAATATTATTAAAAGGGAACGTCAGCTTTTTTTTTATATAAATAACCCTTAAATCAAGAATACGTGCATACAATAAATTGGATAAAATAAAATATAATAAATATATTATATTTATTAATTAAAGTTTTTTATTTTTTTATCTAATAATTCGTAAAATTTCTCTTCTAAATTTTTCTTTTTTATAACATCTTTTTTGTTCTCATTATTTTTTTTATTTTAATTATTATTTATAAATTCAAAAATTCAAAAATTTAAATACTATTTTAATTTTAATTTTAATTAATTAATTAATCTAAAAAAGTCCATAAATTTTAAAAAATTATCACAATATATAAATATTAAAAAAATTATTTAATTCATTAATTTTTTAACTTATAAATGATAATTAACATAGTCTTTTTATATTGATTTTATATAACATAGGAGCAAAATAAAATTTTATTAAAAAATTACTTTTAAGATAATGCTAATTTTTAGCCCTATTTAAAAGTTATTTTTAAGTATTGTTAATTTTTTTAGTTTTTCAAAATTTTAATGCACTCGAAAATACCTAATTTTTCTAGCACATGAAACTGATTTAGAGTATTCTAAAAGACTAAAATATTAGTCTTACTCAAAAGTGACTTTCGACTGAGATTTCTATGCTTAGAAACGATTGTAGGTCGTCTTCTTTTTATAAACCATACCTTGAAACTAACAAATTATGTATAATATAAGTATCTTCTATCGATAATATTTAATTTCTATTTTGCTTTAAGAAAGAAGTAAATTTTTTCTTACAGATTCTCTAAAAATGAAATAGAGAACGAAGTAATTAGAAATATTAGGATTGTTATAATCTCACTCTTATAAAGGATCATAGAAAAACTAAATTATTTCAAAAGTATTCATACAACAAAAAATTAGCATAGATTTTATGGCTCTAATTTTATTACTTCATTTTCATTATAACAAGTAAAAAGACCTTACTATCCTAAGAAAGATGTAATTGTTACAAATTCATGAGTTCTTGCAATAAATTTGCTATAGACAAAGTAACGTAAAATTTCAACTTCAACACTGCAAACAAGGACCATATTTTTTTCAATTTGCACAAAAGATCCTTGTAGTTATACGTATTTCCACTAAAGGCATCAAACCAATGTAAAGTATCATCAAATGTAAGCCCACAAAGGAACAAACGTTCTTTTGAAAAAATTCCATCCGAATTTAAAAGAAAAGCTTTGCATAAAAGTGAGGTCTTTTAAACTAATAAAAGTTACAAGATTATGCAGATTAAAAATGAATTTATAATTTCACTAAACACAGAGGAGAGGAAAAGGTAGCTTAGCTAGGATATATTTTAGAATGCAAATAAATCGACTCAAAGAAAAAAAAAATATTATATTCCTATATGACATTTTGGAATTTATTAATTGTTTTCATTTTCGTTTTATAAGCTCAAGTGCTTTCTTTTGAAAACATCAAATTTGAAATATTATTTTAATTTTTCAAAAACATTTTTAGGAAACATCACTTTTTACAAGGTAGTATTTCACCTATTTTCATAATAAGCTAAAGTAGATTGAAGCAAAAAGTTCATGGCGAATATCAATTACGAATTCTAATACATACTACGATAAAGAAATGCGCCATGAACGTTGCCCGTATAAAATTCAGAGCTGGAGAGCTAAAACAAGCTCTAAAATTCATGGTTTCAGAGCCTGTAACCCTAGTAGACCCTTCGATGTACATGTCATTATTACAATTCTGCGTCGACACAAAAGCTGAAAAACAAGCTCATTCGATTCACTCCCACATTATATCAAATGGGTGTGAATGTAATGTGAATTTAAGCACCAAATTGATAATCTTTTATGCAAAAGTTGGTGACGTTGTTTCAGCACGAAAGGTGTTTGATAGAATGTCTGAGAGAAATGTTGTATCGTGGACAGCAATGATTTCTGGGTATTCCCAGAATGGATACGATGAAAATGCTTTGCTGGTGTTTTTGGCAATGCGTAGAGCTGGTGTTAGGGCTAATCAGTTTACCTATGGTAGTGCCTTGAGGGCGTGTACTGGGATGAGATGGCTGCAGGGTGGGATGATGATTCAGGGGGGTATTCAGAAGGGCAGGTTTATGGAGAACTTGTTTGTGAAGAGCGCATTGCTGGACTTGCATGCAAAGTGTGGAACAATTGAGGATGCATGTTTTTTGTTTGAGACAATGCAAGGAAAGGACTTGGTTTCTTGGAATGCAATGATTGGTGGACTTGCTATGCAAGGTTTTAATGACGATTCCTTTCAGTTGTTTCGATCCATGATGAGAGAAGGTACTACCCCTGTTGGTGTTGAACTTCTCTCCATTTGTATGCCCTGTATAACTAAAACAAAGTTAAGTAACTAGTTAAATTTGTTTTTAAAAGTTAAAATTTAATGCTTGAATCAAGAAAATAATAAGTTTGTAACTTTGTAAGAGTAAAGTCATGCGATGAGCTCTCCAGCTGGTTCCAAGAAAATTCATATTCTATTGAAAGAGAGATAATTACATACTTAGAAGCTGTAAGACCTGCTTTTAATCGTTAAACTGGAAAATTTTAGGGATACTTGTATATGATTATGATCAATTTTGGCAAGTGGAAAACAGTTACATGATTTTGTGAGTTGATCTCATTGAATGAAATTCGAAGTTAAACATCAAACATCTCCTTCTCTCACTCTCTTCTTTTTGTCATTTGTTTTTCTTTTACTAAATACTGAACTGTGAATATGATATTGGCTATATGTTTCCACTACAAACTACACAAGCATGATTTATTTCTTCTGAAGTTTCCCTATTTTATCACCAACGTTTATTCCTTCTTGGAAACAGAGCTGACTGATGTTGTGTGCTTGGAAACAGAACTGACAGTCTGATGTTGTGTGAATTTTCTTTCGAAATTTATCAGATTATAGTATTTTTTTTGTCCCGTTTTCTTATGGGAAAATCTATCTTGTTGCATGCTTGAAATTTTGTGGGAATGTTTATATATTTATTCTTTATGCCATGTTTCATTGCTAAACTTTGATAGGGCTGATTCCTGATTGCTTCACACTGGGGAGTGTTTTAAGAGCCCTTATTGGAGGTATTGGTCTTATGAAGGTCAGCCAAATTCATGGTTTGAGTGTCAAACTTGGTTTTGGATCATCTAACATGTTGACTGGGTCACTAATTGATGTTTATGCAAAATGTGGAAGTGTAAGAAGTGCTTATCAGTTGTACAAAAATATGATAAAGAAAGATATAATATCTTGCACTGCATTGATCACTGGGTTTGCTCGTGAAGATAACTGTAGTACAGAGGCTCTCGATCTCTTCAAAGAAATGATTATAAAGAAATTGGGAATTGATGATGTTATATTATGCTTTATGCTTAACATATGTGCCAATACTGCATCACTGAGCTTGGGAAGACAAATCCATGCTCTTTCTTTAAAATATCAATCAAGCTATGATGTAGCCATGGGAAATGCTCTTATAGATATGTATGCAAAATCTGGAGAAATTGAAGATGCGAGCCGTGCTTTTGATGAGATGGGGAAGAAAAATGTGATTTCCTGGACATCCTTAATTGCTGGATATGGGAAACATGGCTATGGATGTAAAGCAATTGCACTGTATGAGAAAATGGAACATGAGGGGTTGGTGCCAAACGATGTTACATTCTTATCGTTGCTATTTGCTTGTAGTCATACTGGATTGACTGGTGAAGGATGGGAGTTATTCAATAATATGATTAGCAAATACAAAATCTTGCCACGAGCGGAGCATTTTTCTTGCTTGGTAGATTTGTTTGCGCGCAGAGGTCAATTAGAATCAGCTTATACTATGATATCTGAGATGAATATTAAACCTACTGCATCGCTTTGGAGTTCCGTCCTTGGGGCATGTAGTGTCTACGGTAATACATCTCTTGGACAAGTGGCTGCAATGAATCTTTTAAACCTGGAACCTGAGAAGTCAGTTAACTATGTTGTTTTATCAAGCATATATGCTGCAGCTGGTGAATGGGATAATGTTTGGAAAACACGGAAACTAATGGAAGAGAAAAGCTTAAGAAAGAGCCCAGGATACAGCTTTTTGCAGTCTACAAAGAAGAAGAATTTTCTTTTGGAGCCATGTTGAACAGCCACGACTGTCTTTATTTGATATTCATCTTGGCGTTGAACTAGGATTTATGTCGCAGGAGATGATCATCATTCTATTCTGAAGACATCAACATGGTTGTTTAATGTCCTGGTTTACATTTTCATGTTTTGTGCTTCTCAAGGAAGGTTAAGGTATATTATTGCTCTAGATTATACATGCTTCTGTCTTTATGCTTGAAACATCATATGTTTCTATCAAAATATATCTGACAGGTAACGGGCTTCGAGTAATTTCAAGGATTGAGAATATAACTCTGTTTGTCTTTTCTGCTATGTTAAGTGGAATTCTGGATATGGATATGGATATGGATATGGCTACCAATTTCGCGTTTCACCAATTACTAGGTTAACCTTTGTTTATAAATTATGACTAGGTCTACTAGGTAAGATGCAGCTTCCACTCCTTTTCTGTGCTTTAACAGCTGGTTTACCACTTTCTTCTTTCTTCATCTTGATGGATGATGCAAGTCAGGTTGTTTATTCAGTTTTTACTTGCACTAAGCTCTGTATTGCTTCTGGTTTTCAGGACTATGAGATTTGGTCATGTGCTGGCTGGCGAGGACAACCACCGCATTTTGAAGTGAATGATCGAAGCTTGAGCACTTCACTTGGTTTCACAGTTAATTTTGATTCCACATTGAAGTGTTGGAGCTCCTCAGCCTTCAATGTTTTAACCAATTACAAAGGGTACTGGTTACTGGTAATTTGACAGAATTCTTTGTTTACTTCATTATTGTTTTGTTATGGACTGGCTCTGCATTTTCTTTTTAATAAATAGGCATGAGTGTAATTGTTAGAAATGACATCATTACCTAAGTTTCCACTCAGTTTATAATTCATTAATGCTTTGAAGTGTTCGAGTTACAAACTTTAAAATTACAAGTTTCTCGTAGTTGTCACACTGAGTTCAAGATAATCAGCTGCAACACAATATGCTCTTTCAACGCAATAAGAATCATATTTTATTAATCCATTATGCTTTGATTTTATTTTCGGACTTATCTAACCTCTTCTTTTACCTTTTAACTTGATCTTTGATTCTCTAGAGCTGCTGCATTGAATCTTAAACTAACATCAGTCCTTGTTTTCAACTCTTTGAAAACTGAGAACTGAGACTAATCTTACTTAAAAGTTTAAACCCTAACCCTAAGCATAAATTATCTAAGTATTCTAGTGCAAAAAGATATTTCCTGCTAATATGCTCCCTTTTTAATAAATAAATAAAATGAAGAAGCTATCAGAGTTTTGAAGAAGTTCCTATTTTCTGTTGATGCTATGTGTAGAGCTCAATAGTTTGACCATATGACGCCCCCAGCTCTGCAACTGTGTTTGAGCCAGGTGTTTGCTTGTTTATTTATTTTTAGGGCTAAGGGGTTGGATCATCAAGAATGTAATAAATGTTTTTAAATGTGGTGTTTGCATCTAGGTTGAACACTTTGTATGGTTACTATTGAATTGGTGCTACATTGAGTTGTTTCAGTTTTCCTTTTTGACCTTAAGGTTGTTCTGTGTGCCATTTTTGTTTTCATTATTGTCATTATTACTATTTTTTTCACATAGAGTAAATGTTTGGCCTGCAAAAATTGTGACAGTATTACTTTATGTGGCTCTTATGTCAGAAAGGAAATGCAAGTTTCTAAGAGGACTAACTTCTACATGATGATAACCAGTGGTGTCGATCTGGATTTCTTATCTAAGTTTCAATTGCTTTGTTCAGAGAAAAGGATTAGAAGTGTAGCTTCAAAGATTTTGGCCATGCAATGATCAGGGTTGGGCTGATAGCAGGAAAAACACATTCGAGCTTTGTGCCCTACCCTTCATGGTACGTGGTGATGTCTCTATTCCATACACTGGGAGGGTTGTTTGAATTTTTTTGAGCCCGATGATTGTTTGGCTTTTTTATTTAGTTGTCATTGTCATTTTCTCAAGGTATGATAGCATTAGTACAACCTATGCCTAGTTTCCATCATATAAAGACCAACTTATAAAAAAATGTAAAAGGAAAGCGAGGAAAATGTGAATTTTAATTTTAATTTTTGTCTGTTGAGTACCAAGAGTATTGCAGATTACTACGTAATCAGTGACCAGACATCTTTTAGTAAAACATGCTTCATTTCCCAGGTGTTTTATAGAAACTTGACCAGATCTGATTGTTTAAATGTCCAGGTTGTGAACTGTGGTCTGGTTACCCCAAAACGTTTTTGGCTTAAACAACCAGGCAAAGTTTTGCATTGTTCCTCATAATAGAGGTTTAAACGGGATCAATTTAGTACTTGGACGGAACCCCTTGCTCCATAGTAGCTCCTTATAAGGTGAATGCTAGAAACCAGTTACTGCTCAGGGTATAATGCCTCAGAAACAATGGCTATTAAACTCAGGAGCCTCTTATTAAAGGATACGTTTAAAATTTTGATAAACATGCCTTCATTTATAATATTTTGTACATATATTCATTTGGTTTGAATTGAACAGGCGGTTGCAAAAGACCATCATGGAAACAGTCCCAGTGAGCAAAGCAAAAGATGAGCCATATTTTATTTGTCTAGCCCAGTGGCATTTCGTCTTAAATAAAGTTCATTCTTCAAACTGACCTTAAAGCAATATGAAAGATCCTGCACAGCATATGGTTTTGAAGACACAACATGATGTCGTAAGCTGTAAATACTGTGATCTTGGGCACCTTCCAATCTGAATTATAGCAGGTTTAAGGACAACTGGTGAACTGAAATCCATCTGTGGTGCATGCCTGTTGTGGGATTATCTTTCAATCTGCAAGTGTGCAAAGCTTAACTGATGAACTTCAGGAACTTTAAGCTTTATAGCTTGCTTCTAACAGTGGGCACAAAAATGTGAAATGCTTACATGTCCTTAAGATATCTTTGTAACTGTTGTTCTTCTATTATGATTCACGATCCGGTACAGCAATCTACAAGAAGTGGGCATGCCCTACACAATTCATAGGTCATTTTCACTGTAAATTGTCCATTGGATTGTACTTTTGATAATTTAACGGTACAAACACAGCCTGTATTATACGATTGCTAAACACAGTTTGTATTATACGATTGCTTTGTTGTAACTACTGTTAATATTTACTTATATTTGATAGTTTTAGTAATTCTTTTTTCTGACCCAAGATCTTTCTCGATCATCCTTAGAATTAAGATCTTTTTTAAGCTCAAATATGTTCATTTAAGATGTGGTTCTCTAACCCTATGCTTCTAATGGAGGGGAGATTTTCATTGTGATGAAACAAATATAAATTAAACATAAAAACTTACACAAAAATGAGGGAAAATATTGCAACCTCATTGAAGAATGGTGTTACAACAGCCAAAATTTGTGATCAAATAAGTGTCACAAGAATCTCTTACGACTAAGCACTTTCTTCAAAAGTGCTTCTCTTCCAGGAAAAGGATTTTTAATCTCCACATTCAAATCTTGACCACTCTTCTCGCTTTTGATCTCGGCATCACCATTCCCATTTCCAAATTTACCCCTACTATCATCCCTAATCCCCATCTTCTCCTTCATCCTCATTCTCCTCTCCCTTCTCCTCTTTTCCCTCTCTGATAATAACCCACCAACATTCTCTTCCTTCTTCCCTCTTAACATCTCTTTCTCCTCCTCTTTGACACCTTTCCCTCCATTTTCATCCACATTAATCCTTGGAATTCTCGCTCCTTTACTTGTCCCCAAAAGCTCAAAATCAACCTTACTCCATCCAACTTTATCTTCGTTATTCCAACCAAATCTCTCACTCAACTCCAGCAACTGAGAAACTGCACTCTCATTATCTCTTGCTCCCAAACTACTACTGATACCATTTCCTGTCAAAACACTCTCAGCAAACTCCCATTCTATTCTGTCTCTGTAAACAGGATCTTCCAGCACCTGGTCTACCAGCTTTGCCCAGTCTTCGAAGTCACGGGCACGAAGGTTTTTGGAAACCCATTTGAGATAGTTTGAAGGAAGCGTGCCCAGCATTTTCCCCTTGTGTCTGCCGAAGTCTATGACTCTGTCTCTCGCTGGGATGGTTTTTGGGGTTGTGAAAATGGGGTTTTTGTGGGGTTTGAAAGAGCATGAGAGAGTGAAGAATGTGGAGGTTTTAGAGATGGGAGATGTTTGCAGAAGGAAGAAATTCATGGAAATGGAAACTGAAAGCTTAGGGCACTAGAGACTAAGACAAGGGTGAAGATATTCGAGAGAGAGAGAGACGGAGAAAGGACGGAATGTGGCTATTGTTGTTTTGTATTCATTTTAATCTACTATCAGGATATTTCAATTTAGGAAAAGGATAAATGCTTTAATTTTACACATTTATTTGGAGCAGATTTTCTATCCCTTATCGCACCTTGAGGTGGCAAAACGGGCGGACGGGCCGGCCTGACCACGGCAAGCTGAGCCCGTAAACAGTTTCGTCACGGCGTGATATGATACTGTTCACAGGTTGGAAAAAAAAGCTTGTGGACTCTATGGTACTGTGTCATGAACAATATTCGTATCATGATAGAATACAAAAATATATACGAGTTATTATTCAGTCTATGAACATTAATTTTTAGTCACTATTTATTATGTACAATATATTAGTTATTATGAATAGTAATACTGTACAAGATACAGCCGAACAGTAATCGTGTCGTGATTGAGCTAGATTTATATATTTTACTGTGCATACTGTACTGATTCAGCTCGAAAATTCGCATGGGTTCATTTTTTATGGGTTGTACCGGTCTGACACGACCCATTTATCACCTCTAATTTATATATTTTCGATCTTGAAGAATTTACCTACGTTATTATTGACCTGATTCATCATAAAGATGTCTCTTAACAGTTCTTGGGTAAGGATTTGCTTACACTATTACTAACCCCATTCATCATAAAGATGATTATTTTAGATTGACATGAGTAACAATCTATCTTTGAGAATGGGTGATAAAAATAAAACTTTCCTTGTAAAGTTTGTACTATTACTATAGTTACTGTTGTAGGATTCCTTTTAGGTCTATCTAAGAAACAATTAGACTTTGATACCAATTTAAGGGATTATTAAACTCAGATAATAGTCTAAGAATATTTGACTATTTACAAGGAAAGGGACCGCAAATTGTTATTATTAATAAAAGCACTTTAAGGGCAATATTACAAAGAATTAAGCTACACACTCCAAACTTTACTTGAGTCTACTAAAGTTTGCCTTATACAAGACTAAAGGATCCTTATATAGATCTAGAAAGAATTCTACCACAATAGCTATATTAATAGTGCAATCATTACTATTATAAGATACTTTTTTATCCTTGAAAAATCTCTTTTACAACTCATGCACTAATAATTATATATTCTTCATAGCACACCATATCTCATTTGACAAACATATTTATGATATATTATTGATTAGGAATGGGTATAGGCCGGTTCGGTCTGGGTCTTTTGAAAACCAGACCAAACTTAAAAAGTTCGAGCTTTTAAATTTTGAGATTAAACTGAACCGAATATAAGAATGGGATTGGCTCGAGTTAGTCCGGTCCAATTTAATTTTTTTGAAAATTTTTAAATTCAAAATTAAAATCAAAATAATATTTTTTTACCTAATATATATAATTTTAACTTTATAATATTCAAATTTGTTAATAATTTTAATGAAAAAATAAAAAATATAATCATTCAGGCCGATTTGGGTTTTTTTTCCAGTGAAAATAGAAACTAGATCGAAAATTTTAGGCTTTTAATGTTAAATCCAAAATTGGACAAGATTACATATCAAACCAGACCGAAACCAGTCTGATTCAATTTTTCGGATTCCGAGCCATTTTGTCAAGTCCTATTATTGATATGGTCATACTATTTTTTACATTAATTCTTAATTATTAGGGCCATGTAAAAATATGCTATAATAGTAGTGTATCATTACATCTTTACTATTATACTATTACAAAATATTTTCTTATCTTTAAGGAATCTCTTTTATAGCTCACACATTAATAATTATATATTTTTTACGGTACACAATATTTGACACCAAACAAACGTAATTATGATATATTATTGCTATAAGCCCCACGTCTTTTTTTCATCAATTCTTAATTATTAGATTAGCATTAATTATTAGGATTGACAAAAATGCTTATTTGAACCGTTCGATTCGGTTCGGTTCAATTCTAAAAACAAGTTTATTATCGTTTGGTATGAACTGATCAGTTCAGTTAATTGAACCCGAATAAAAAACTTATTAGAATAAAATGTAAAATTTTGTATAAACTCTTAATTTTTTTATAAAATTTATAAATTATAAATTAATAATTTTTATATAAATTTATATGAAAATATAGAAAATTGTTATAAATTTAAAAAAAATTTCTTTTTCTATAACTTTTATATAATTTAGGAAATTATATAAAAATATTTTAGAATCGAGATAGCACTGAACTCAAACCAAATTGTGAAGCCAAATTGAATCGAACCAATTTATTTTAATTTGGTTCATTTCGATTTTATAGTTCATGTATTTTAGGTTCGGTTTGATTTTTATAAAACCTATATCTAATTCAATTTTATCCACCCCTATTAATTTTGGTATATTATTTAAATATTAATTATGATTTAGATTGAATTTGAAACATATAATTAATGCTTAATTAATGTACTATAATTGATACTGACTCAATGGTTAAAAATTGATGTAAAAAAAGGTATTAAAAGAGAAGTGGTTAATCCATTCTCTTTATAGATATATTTATATAAAGTTGAATTTAGATATTTTAAATTGTTAAGATTATAATCAATAATATCTTAGTTTAATAGTGAAGCACGTTCTTTCTGTGTTGTGTTGAGTGCTGTCCTCCCTTATTTTAATGTGGATTTTTCCACCTCTTATTCTATGTGAGTAGATACCCCAAAAAATTTAAAGATAAATAACGCATATATTAACATTGATCAAATCTAACAAAAATTTGAAGGATATCTACCCATAGAAGTGTTTATGATTTAACCATTTATAAATGATATGAAAATTTGAGGGGTATTTACCACACATTAGAAATGTCTATCTCTAATGGTTTATAAATAGTATAAAAAAATTGTAAAATTAATAGCCATTGATCTATCCTAATTGATTTAACAAAGAAATAAAAAATATATACATTGAAAAAGATATTTTATTTTTGTTAATGTTGATGCAATTTTTGCTCAACTTAATGATGTGGATATCTTGTCTATGTGTCTAACTCTGAGCAGTAGACGATCCTTCCCTTTCTTATAAAACAAAATACAGTTAGGGGACGCCGAATTATTTTTCAGTGTAAACCCTCCGACGATTAAGTCAGTTATCAGAAAATAAAATTAGAGAGAGAAGCTCTAAGTTTAGAGAGACAAAGTTTTTCCTAATGTTCCTAGTTTTTTTTCTTAACTTCAAAGTAAAAATTTGATCTTTTATTCTCGTTCATTGATTTGATATGGGTTTTGCAATTTCTTTTGACAAGTGTCAAGGTGTAGACGCCATATGGCATACTCATGACTTCATATAACTTCACCATGTGTATTTAGAGTTCGACTTTAATTGTTATCTCTCTCCTTTATGCCTTTGTGCTACTAGGAGAGGGGTATGGTTGTTTTTGTCTTCCTTTACTTGAACGTTTGGCCTTGGGAGATAGTGATGAGTTTCACACTTAAGGAAACCGCTCCTTTTTTTTTTTTTTAGTATTTAAACACATGTAAGTGCAAATATTCTGTGGGAGTTCATAGGTTTCCAATTTAACAGAGCCTCTCCTTTTCTAATGAGTGTCTACAAGACCTCGGCAGGAAGCGAAATTAAACTTCACAATTAAGAAAGTCTCTTCCTTCTTTTGGAGTACTCACTTATCTTTAGATAATGAGGTCTCCTAGAGATTTATTTGACAATTATCATCTCCTTCTCCTCTCTATAGTCGTTTTACTAATCTCCCTAAAAAATTGACTGTCTCCTTAAAAATAAGGGTCTTTCACAAAACTACACATCATAGGTATAAACTATTAGTTATTAGTTTTGGGTTTAGGCCCATTAGTCAAGAATTTTGGGTATAATAGTGGCCCCTGAAGTCTACTTATTTATTCATAAAATAAGAAGACATACTCTTTTATTCTCTTTTTTTTGGAACGAAATATCTTTTTTCTTATTTAGTAAAAAGAAAAGAGTAGAGGATAAAAATATTCTTGTTCTCATTTAGTAGAAAGAAATGAGGGGTAATAAAATTTTTTTGTTTAAGTAATAAAACATCACCTATATTTTTTAATAGAGAGAAAAAATGATAAAATTTATTTTATTTTATTTTTTGGGGGGAGAGGGTCAAATTTTAAATATTCCTTTTCCATTTGGTTCGTGCAATGAAAAGGGGGAGAAGGCTAAGTTTCAAGTGGTCCTCTCCCACTTTAAAATCACGCATGCAATTAAGAGAGGATAGGGCTAAATTTTAAATTGCCCTCTCTCCCTTTCCTATCTCAGACTTACGCATGCAGAGGGGGAGATGGCTAAATTTTAAATAGCCCCCCTCTTTCTCCCTTTTTAAACTTACATATGCAACTAAAAGGGGGAGATGACTAAATTTCTAATAGCCCCCTCTCCCTCTTCCATCCAACATTATTGCATGCGTAAATTAAGAGAAGATAAATTTTAAATGAGTCCCCACCTAGTCACATGATGAATTAAAGAGAGTTTAATTTGAATAAAGTCTCTCCTCTTAATTTAGTTATTAATTAAATTCTCCCACGCATACCTTGGTCTCTGATAAATTTGGTAAAAAAATTTTAAGTGAAGAGAGTGATAATAGACTTGCTTTGGTCTCCCATAAAGTTGGTGGAAACTTTTTATGGGGAGAGAGCGATAATAGGCGTGCCCTGGTCTCCTATAAAGTCAGTAGATATCATTCTAACATACAAAGAGTCGTTTGAGATTTCAATACTTGTGTTTTCCAAGGTAACTCTTCATTTTCTTGCCTATATTTACTAAGCCCCATTAATTACATCTCTATATAATCTTAAATCTTCTACTTCAATTGTTGTTCATATCAAATCTTGTAGAGATTGAGAGTAGGCAATTGTAGAGAGAGATGCTCTCAAATTCTCTCATTCATAAAAAATGAAAGCATCTTCCATTGAGGTATTTTTCTTTAATCCTCTATTTTATTTATTATTATTCTTTTTATATTTTTACATCTAATTATAGGTAGACGACTCCTCCTAGATTCTCATTGGTAAACTTTAATATAGGTAGATGGCTAACCTAAATTCTTTCACACAACATAAAGACAAGGGTGTCATTCCTGAGGATGAGATTAGTAGTGTGTCAAACAAGGGGGACGACACAAGTAATACACTGGAGATGGGAGAGGGTAGTAAAATTGTAGAGACAAGTGGGTATGAGGATAATGAAGGTGAGATTGATGAAGAAAGGGATAAAGAGGAAGTAGAGGATAATTCCAAGAGCGATGATAAGGGTTTAGATGGGGGGACTAATGTTCCTTATCAAATGAAGAGGCCTTCTAACCCCGTATATACTATTGATACTTTAACTCGTGGCTAATCTCCAATTGCGATTTATACTAATTATTTAGATATATTATCCCTTTTGAGATAGGAGTTGAAGAAGCTAAAGGTGAGTGGGAGATAAGCAATCCTCCGGAGGGAAAGATAAAAATGATGACAATGATCTTACATGCCGGGGTTCCATTACCTTTTCCTCCTTACATTCGTAGAGTCTTAAGTGTTTTTAATTTGGCCCTAACTCAACTTGTTCCTGACGCTTGGAAGGTCATCATAGGGTTATGGGTTTTGTGAAGGAAGTTGGGATTTTTATAGCCTTATGTCGCTGAAATTCAAGATTTTTTCTATATTCAACCTATTGCCAAGAATGTAGGATGGTATTTCTTATCTTCAGTTTGTGGTAGAGCATTTTTTTAGAGAAAAAAATAAAAACAATCATGAGTGGAAGAAACTTTTCTTCCTTTTAGGTGGAAAATGAGAGTTTGAGGATAATGACATTGCGTCTGATATTAGAGTTCCAAGGAACTACCGTCCAACATGTAGGAGACGATATCGTCTTTAAACTTAGAAAATTTTATGTTTTGTTTTACTGTTAATCTTGTTGTTTTCTCTCTCTCTCTCTCTCTCTCTCTTTTTTCAATTACTTGGATTAGTCCAGAGCTCTCTTCTAAGGAGAAAAATAGAGTAGACACCGCTTTGGCATCAAATTTAAAAGACTTGGAAGAACTTTTGAAGCCCTTTACCTTAGTTGTAGTGGGGCTTAGACAATCTTTTCTACATTTTCTTTCTTTTCCTCAATCTAAGCCAAGAAAGATGACAACAAAAAATCCCAAGGTAAAGAAGAGGCCGGAGAAGAAGAGACTTAGACTTATTGAAGAGACTTAGACTTATCCGAACATTTCGCTCTCAGCTTCCCAAATATCTTTGGAAGATCTTCTTAAATTGGGCGTAGGGATTAATCTCTAAGCTTTAACTCTTGGAGATAGTATAAAACTTGGAGATGGTTTGATCCTCAAGGTTTGTTTCTTCCACCTTTTTCATATTTTCTAAAATTTTAATTATTCTAAACTTTCTAACTCTTTCTGTTTTGTAGTATCTCTCCCCTCTAGTGAGATGGAGCAACGACTATGAGAGGCTGAGAATAGAATCTCCCATCTTTAAAATGAGCTTTATGATACCAATAATAAAGTAGCTGATCATCATTCTAACTTGGTGATTACCTCTGATAAGTTGAAGGTTGCTTAACAAAATAATGACAAGGCCTTAAAAAAGGCCAAAGAGACTATAGATATGGCAAATGCACTAGCTCAGGAAGTTAAAAATTTGAAAGAAAGAATGACAACCCTTGAAAAAGAGACGAAAGAGGTGAAGAGTTTGAGGGAGAGAGTGGAGTCTCTAGAGAATGAAAAAAAAACTTGTTGGACAAGAACTATGAAGAATACAAGACCGAGGTTAATTAATGTAAGGAGGTTGTCTTGAAGCAATATCCTTAACTTGACTTATATTTCATTGACTGACTTTTGGAAGATCATGATGAAAATCAAGATAAAGAGACATCAACTCCTATAAACCCTGGTATTATTGATGATGATTATGGGCTTACGCTTACTCGTAGAGATGACTTTAACATGGATGGTCTTTTTGCTAATGTCAAGCATCAAAACGGAGATGGTGACCAAGGAGATGGAGGAGACGATACTCAGATTAAAAGAACTTTAGACTTTATTTTTCCTACTTTTGAATTTTTTTTATTTTTAGTTGTTGTCTTTTCCTTCTTAGTGGATGTATGGCTATCTTTTTATGATTAATGAAAGACACATTTTGGTTAACTCTTTGTAGATTAGTAGTATATACAAACAACTTTTTATATATCTTTTATTTATCAACACAAGTAGATACAAGTACAAGTACAACAATCGTTTTACTGATAATAATTTTTCAAATGCTCGGTATTCCAAGCGTACTTAAGTAAATGACCATCTAAAGTAGACAATATATAAGTTCCCGATCGAACTACTTTACTCACGAAATAAGGACCTTCCCATGTAAGCCCTAAAGTTCTATCCTCGTGGATCTCTTGTATTCTGCATAACTTTTTTAAGGACAAGATCTCCTCCTCGAAAACGCCTAGCTTTTATTTTTGAGTTGTAAAAATGGGCGACTTTATGTTGGTAGAAGGCTTCGTTGATCATGGCTTGGTTCCGTTTTTCTTTTAGTAGATCAAGGTTCTTAAGCAAGCGGTCTCCATTTGTACGTAGGTCATAGTACTCAACTCGCAATGTTGGAATCCCAATCTCAATAGGGACCGCTTCATATCCATAAGTTAGAGAAAATGGGGTCTCCTCTGTTAGAGTTCTTGGGCGGTATGCCCAAAGAACATAAAGAAGCTTCTCAGGCCATAATCCCTTAGCTGCTTCTAACTTAGTTTTGAGGGTTTGCTTGATAACTTTGTTAGCTGCTTCAACTTGGCCATTAGCTTAAGGATGCACAGGTGAAGAGTAGACGTTGTTGATATCAACCCCTTTGGTAAATTCCTTAAAATTATATTCATTGAATTATATCAGTGACTATCGTATTAGGTATTTCAAATCGACATATGATATTTTTCTTGACAAATTTAGTTGTTCTTTTTTTTATGATAGTAGCTAAGGGTTCAACTTCAACCCACTTTGTAAAATAATCAATAGAAACTATCAAAAACTTAAATTGTCCTTTTCCAACAGGTAGAGGCCCGATAATGTCTATTCCCTATTGAGCGAAAGGCCATGTAGCTGAGAGAAGGGATAAATTCTTTGGTGGCTTTTTAGGGACAATAGCAAATTTTTGGCACTTATCACAACACTTTACCAATTCTTTGGCATCTACATGCATGGTTGGCCAAAAATATCATTGTCTTATTGCTTTACATGCGAAAGATCGAGGGCTAGAATGGTTTCCACATATTCCTTCATGAATCTCCCGTAGAACATAATTACCATTTTTAGGGGCGAGGCATTTAAGGAGAGATGTAAGAAAATCTATTTTATAAAGTTAACTATCAATTATCGAGTATCTCGCTACTCGATATTACACTCTTTGTGCTTCTTTCTTGTCTTAAGGGAGAACCCTTGTTTGTATGTACTCCTTAATTAGATCCATCAATGTTGGAGTTCGATCGATTATGGAGACCATAACGTCTTCAGATTTTAGTATACTTGGTTTTGGAATAAAAGCAATTGGAATTGATCTTAGTAAAGTTTCCTTCGAGGTAGAGGCTAATCGAGCAAGTGTATCTGCTTGTACATTATTCTCCCGAGGTATCTGTTTGATCTCGTACCTTTTGAATTCTTTCAAAATTTCGATGACTCGAGTGAGGTATGCTATCATAGTTAGGTCTCAAGCTATATAATTGCAATTTACTTAGTTAACAACAAGTTGGGAATCACTATGTATCAAAGGACTTTCAGCTCTTAAAGCTTTGCATAGCCTCAATATGACGAGAAAGGCCTCATACTCAGTTTCATTGTTGGTAAGAGGAAAACCAAAGAACAAAGCATAACCAATCTCTAAGTTTTCAAGGGTAACAACAATCAACCTTACTCCACCTCCCTATTTGTTAAAAGATCCATCAACAAAAACTTTCCATTGTCCCAAATTAAGCTTAATAAGGGTGGTCTCTTCACTAGTTAATTTAGCAATAAAGTCCGCTAAAACTTGACCCTTAATTAACTGCGAGGCCTAAAATGAATATCAAATTCACTTATCTCAATGGCCAATTTCACTAATCTCCCAAATAAGACTGTTTTTGACAACACTCATTTTAAGGGTTGATCTGTCAACACTACTACAGTATGAGCTTGAAAGTAAGATCTCAACTTCCTAACTGACATAACTAAGGCAAGAGCAAGTTTTTCTAGATTGGGATATCTCATTTCACAATCTGTCATCGCATGACTGGTATAGTAAACTAGTTTTTGGACTTCTTGTTTTTATCGAACAATTACCGAACTTACAGCGTAGGGGGAGACTGTAAGGTAAAGGTAAAGTTCTTTTTCTTCAATTGGTTTGGAAAGCAGTGGAGTCATTCCTAAGTGAGTTCTTATCGAACAATTACCGAACTTACAGCGTAGGGGGAGACTGTAAGGTAAAGGTAAAGTTCTTTTTCTTCAATTGGTTTGGAAAGCAGTGGAGTCGTTCCTAAGTGAGGCTTGAGTTATTGAAAATCCATTTCATGTCTTTCCCCTTTTTCAAGGCTTTAAAGAATGGAAGACACCTATCTGTGGTATGAGAGACAAAGCGATTTAAGGTTGCTACTCGACTATTGAGCATTTATATTCTCACATTTTTAGGTGATCTCATGTTGATTAAAACTTGAATCTTTCATAGGTTACCTTTAATTCCTCTTTGGCTAACTATAAAACCAAGAAATTTGCCTGAGGAGACACCAAAAACATATTTAGCAGGGTTAAGCTTCATTTTGTATTGCCTAAGTACTTCAAAAGTTTTCCTTAGGTCTTCTATATGATTATCTACCTTTGGGCTTTTGGTGAGCATATCATCAACATACACTTTCATTGAGTGACCAATTTGTTCAACAAACATCTTGTTCACTAATCGTTGATAGGTTTCTCTTACATTCTTCATTAAAGGGACATAAGTTTGTAATAGCTAAGGCCTCGATCGGTTGTAAAAGTAGTCTTTTTCTTGATCAGGCTCATACATCTTAATTTGATTGTAACTTGAGTAAGCATCCATAACACTTAGTAGTTTGTGACTAGTTGTAGAGTCTACAAGTTAATTAATTTGAGGAAGAGGGAAACTATCCTTAAGACATGCTCAGTTGAGATCTGTGACATCTACACACATTCTCCATTTTCCATTAGCATTTTTCACTATAACTACATTTGCAAGCCATTCTGGGTACTTAGCCTCTTTGATGAAACCAGCTGTCATTAGCTTGTCTACCTCTTCCTTTACAATAATACACCTTTCAGCATTCAAACTTCTTCTTTTTTGTGTAATTGCTTTAATCTTTGGGTCTACATTTAGTCGATGAGTTGTAATTTTGGAGTCAATCCCAGGCATATCTTCATGATACCAAGCAAAAACATCAACAAATTCATTGAGAAATGAGATGCGTTCTTCCTTTAATTGACTTGAGAGTTGAGAGCCAATTTTGATCATCTTCTCATTATCTTCTTTAAAGGGTACTTCTATCAACTCATTAACTGAAGAGGCATGCTTGTCTTTCTTAGTCTCTTTTTCTTTGTTAAAGGCTTCTTTGTAACATTCACGAGCTTGTCTTTGATCGCCTTTTAAAACCCCTACCCCTTCATCAATTGGGAACTTCATGGTAAGACTATATATTTGTATAGTAACACGTAATAGGTAGAGGGTAGGACGCCCAAGAATTGCATTGTAAAAGCTATGATAGTCTACCAAAACAAAGTCTACCATCCGAGACACTTCAGTTGGATTTTCCTAAATGTGACAAGCAATTCCATCATTCCTTCAGGTATGATGGCTCCACTTGTAAATCCTTTTAAAAGAATAGTATAGAGCGAAGCTTTGATCTATCCAAACCCATCCTCTCAAAGGTTGACAAGAATAATATATTAGCTGCACTTTTATTGTCAATAAGGATTCTATGTAGACGCTTGTTTGCCATAGGCAATGTGACAACTAGGTCATTAGCATGAGCGTGATAAAGTTCTCTAGCATCATCTTTAGAAAAAGATGATGGGTATATCCCTCACTGGATCCTTTGATGAAACATGATCGGTGATATTGACGCCAACAGCTAATGGTTGGTGCCTAGCTTCACGGGAGAGGCTTCTTCTTGCATTCTTCGTATCTCTTGCTACTGGCCCCTCATGTATGACATTTACATAAGACATGTTCTCCTTATTGTCTACATTTTCCTTCTTTTTCCCTTTTTCCTTTCTAGAAGATTCGGATTGATCCTTTTTGTAATCAAATCTTTAGAGAGAGCGATTTTTCACAAATTCTTGGAGATGACCCCGTCTTACTAAATCTTCAATTTGGTCCCTTAAGTCGAAACATTTCGAAGTTTCATAACCAAAATCTTTATGAAAATGACAATACTTTTTCAGATTCTGTCTCAAAGGGTGTCCTTTGAGAGGTGGTGGTTGTCTCAATATTGAACAGTCTTTTATTTGTACGAAGATCTAGTCATATGGTGCATTCAATTCTGTGTATTGAATAAGGTGAGTTGCATGTTGTGGTCGAGCTCTATTCTCTTCCACTGGCTCCCTTATTCAAAAATCTCGTTTATTTTGACTAGGACAATCATGATGATGATCATCTTTCCTTCTTTCCTTTCTACGGTCTCCTTTTCCCTGTATTTCTTGTTCTTGGTGTTGCTCTTCAGCATTCACATATTTCTCTACCTTTGCAAGTAACTCAAAATAAGTAAATGGGGGTTTCTTAGCAACAGACCGAGAAAGTTTGCTTGGTAGGAGACCTTCTATCATTCTTGAGAGAGCTGCTTCATCATTCAACCTATCTACTTAAGTTATTTCAACGTTGTAGCGTTTTATGTAATCCCTTAGAGATTCCTCCTTTTTTTATTTAACAGATAGTAAGTATGTAACTAGTCGTCCTTTTTGCCTTGTACTACTAAAGTGAAGAATAAATTTGCGACTGAGTTCATGGAATGAAGAGATGGAATGAGGACGTAGACGCCTAAACCATCTCTTTGTTGCACCATGAACAGTGAAAGGAAATGCTCTGTTACCTTATTCCTCCTTGTTCGTCGTTCATCTAGTGTATGCCTAAGGTCTCATTGTTTAAGGTCCTCTCTCGACCTGCTCCTTAAAGAGTTAGAACTGGAATTCGCCATATTACTATTCGAGGCATCAGAACCCTCTCTTTCATGCAGCCTACCAAGTTCATTCGATTAAACATTTTATTCATATTTGTAGTGAGCCTAATCACTTGGTGTTCAAGGTTAAAGATATATTTCTCCGCCCTCTACCACCACGTGGTTGATTGTAGAACTCTGGATTTGGGTGAAGGGGGTTACTAGGCATTGGTGTAGAGATCTCACTCTCCAAATCCCCACTGGTTGCCTTTGCCGCCTAAAATGAATGTCCTCTTCATGCGTATAGCTTTCATCATCAGCTTCAATGTCAAAGTTGTTATAGTCATAAGTATCCATCTTTTACTCTCTGAGTAGTGCTAAGACTTTGGATTTGATCCTCGTCACGTTCCCTACAGACAACGCCAAACCGTTGATGCAATTTTTGCTCAACTTGATGATGTGCATACCCTGTCTACATGTCCAACTCTAAGTGGTAGACGATCCCTCCCTTTCCTATAAAATAAAATTCAGTTAAGGGACGCCAATTATTTTTTGGTGAAAACCCTTTGACGATCAAGTCAGTTATCAGAAAATAAAATTAGAGAGAGAAGCTCTAAGTTTAGAGAGACAAAGTTTTCCCTAATGTTCTTAGTTTTTCTTCTTACCTTCAAAGTAAAAATTTAATCTTTTATACTTGTTCATTGATTTTATATGGGTTTTGTAATTTCTTTTGACAAGTGTCAAGGTGTAGACGTCATATGGCATACTCATGGCTTCATATAACTTCACCGCGTGTATTTAGTGTTTGACTTCAATTGTTATCTTCCTCCTTTAAGCCTTTGTGCTACTAGGAGAAGGGTATGCTCGTTTCTGTCTCCCTCTGCTTGAGCTTTTAGCCTTGGGAGATAGCGATGAATTTCACACTTAAGGAAACCGCTCCCATTTTTTTTAGTATCTACGCACATCTAAGCGCAAATACTCGGTGGGAGTTCATAGGTTTCTAATTTAATGGAGCCTCTCCCTTTCTAATAAGTATCTACAAGACCTCGGCACAAAGCTAAATTAAACTTCATAATCAAGGAAGTCTCTCTCTTCTTTTGGAGTACTTACTTATTTTTAGGTAATAAGGTCTCCTGGGAATTTATTTTACAATCGTCATCTCCCTCTCATCTCTATAGTCGTTTTATTAATCTCCCTAAAAAATTGACTGTCTCCTTAAAAATAAGGGTTACTCACAAAACTACACATTATAAATATAAACTATTAGTTATTAGTTTTGAGTTTAGGCCCATTAGCAAATTTTTTTGGGTATAACAGTTAATTTTAGAAATATTCATTTAAAATTCATTTTCAATGAATAATCACTTATAATATAATATTTATTAATGTTATTAAAACTAAAAAAAATATTTTGGAGGAAATTTAGAAATGAAAATGATTGTAGTATTCATGGACACATTCAAGGAGTTTTACAAACCTCTGTACGGAGGAAATTCAAAAACTAAAAAGATTATAATCTAAATTACATAAATAGAGATTGTGGCAAACTATTATTTCTAACCATAACTTACTTCTTGTAAATTAGTCACTATATAGATCTTTAGAGATTATTGTGGACATTGAGAATAATTTTTAGTATTTCATTTGGTTTTGATTATTCTCCATGAATTTAATGAGAAAAAATTTGTGTACTCATAATTTTTTTGAGAAGTTGTGAATCTTTAATAACGAGAAAATATTTTTATCATTTTTGTACCAAAACAATTTTCCGACATTGAATGATTTTTGCTAGTAAGCCATTTCTATCATTTTTTATCGGAAAAAAATTCATATCATGATTTTATAGTCTACCTATCATTCAATTCATGGAGAATAATATTCCATATTTTTATTATCATGTTTTATTTCAAAACCCTATTTTTCTTTGAAATATTCCATAAATGCTCATAACTCTCTCTTTTTTTCTTAAAATATTTAAAAGAAAAAACTTTTAAATAAGACGAGAGTAATAAATCAAAATATTGGAATTAAATTTTATGTCATGTTTTAATGGATTAATTAGATATAGTTTATATTCTTATTAAATAATATAATCTCGAATTATTTTCGGTAGGCTACACTAGGTTAGTTTGTATCTTATTGTAATCTAATAAATATTCCGAAGTTATATTGTAATATAAAAAGATTGAAAATATCTCACTAAATTACAAACTTTTAACATTCGTCAAAATGTTTTAATAAGTCATGGGAAATGACAAATATGCCCTAGGTCTTAATTTTGTTTTCTTCCAAACCCTAATCAATTACCTTTAAATCCAGCTATCAAACACCTTCATATCTAATTTTTCTTTCTTTGTCTACAATCTCTTGAAAATTGTAAAATTTCTCAATTTTGTACATTAATCGCAATTCTCTTTGAGCTTTTCACTGGAACCCAAAAAAGGGAGCATCAAATAACAAGAAAAGAACAAGCATGAAACAGTAAGAAAAAGAAGTTTTTCCTTCTTTGGGTACCCAATTAACAATCTTCAAAATTTCTAAATTGAAAGCAATTTGATGCAATAGATCATTTGCAGAGGAAGAATTGCAACCTTATGCATATTTCACATTCATCATCTCCACAACCACACACCCAAGTGCCTATATATTTGTCGAATACATCAACAATTCGTCTTTCACCAACTCTGGCGACATGTAATTGAACGTCCCTCTTTTGTCCACATTATCTTTCTCCTCTTCCTCGTAATCCACGTTCTTTGCCAATTCAAAATCTACAAACTTTGCAAAAAAAAAATCAACGATTTCAATAATCGCTGCCATGTAACTCTGATCCGAGTCGTTGCAAATCCTCCTCATATTCCAATCTTTGAATAATATCTCTTATTAACGCCAAACTTCCTATTTCAGCAAGCCATTGACAGACTCCTTATACACTAATACAGATTGTCGCCTTGCTTTCCCAAACAACCTTAAACAATTTACCCTTCGGACTATTAACAACTATTTTATTGGGATTAAGCAAGAATACTATTTTATACTTGAACTGTTAAATTTTTTTGGACGAATGCTAAAAATTCGTAGCTCATGAGTTTCTTATTTTTTAGCATTCGTCAATGAGTTGTTTTTTTCTTATAGAAATATAATGCATATAATATAATTTTTTACATAGACATATATTTAAGAAATAAAATATTAAAAACATTTCATTTAAACTTTTTTTATATATTTCATATTATTATTAATAAAGTAAAAGATGAGGGTTATAAATATTTTAGTGCAAGAGTTTTATTAAAGTCATTGTTAGAATTTTTTTAATAATAATATATTCTTTTTAAATTTTTTTTATTGAAATAATAAATTAAAAAATATTTAAATTTAACATTTTAGTTTTTTTTTGAAAAATAAAATCTGAATTGATATAATTAAAAAAATATTATTTTATTATTTTACTAAAATTTATAAAATAAAAATGACAATAATTTAACATGTCTACTAATAGAAGTAAATGTTAAGAGGGGTATAATCATTATTCTATACTCAAGGGGTATTTGTTTTTCCCCAAACTTTAGGGGTAATTATCCTTTCACTATATATAATTGAATATATATTATCTGCTTTGAGCATGCAGCCCCCAAGGGTTTATTTTGGAATTTTGGATTCAAAACGCATCTAAGGAGATCCCAGGCTTAGAACCTAATCCAGTTTTATTTTCACGAATAATGTAGGGTGTGACAATGTATCAGAGCGAACTCTTGGCCCGATGTTAGGATGTTCTATTATTAGATAAGTAATTCTGTTTAGTCCCTTCACTAGGATGTGAGGTCTAAAGGGGAGGGGAATTGTCACATCTCACAACGCTCGTGAGAATAAGTTTGAACTGAATTGTAAGCCTTGAGTCTCCTTAATTGAGTAGACATATTTTGGGTTGAAAAGTTCGAAAACAAACCCCAGGACAGATTGATTAACTAAAGCAACCAATATCTACTCGGTTTTAGGCCTAGTGTCACACCCCACACGAACATTATTTATGAATAGTACTTTGAGAGCATAACTTATGCGGACTATAATTGCACGAAGGCTACTAGACTTACCAACCCATTGGCACTATACGGGGAGCTTTAGTAGCGTATCGGATCAGTAAGTCATGAAAGCATATGAAGTAGAAAGGTCCAAATTAATCTTTGACCAAAATTGTGTTAGGCCATTTTTAGCCTAATTAGTATACCTTCTAGAATTGGTGTCCAATTGGTCTAAATTCTAGAAGGTTAATTGGTAGTGAAGTAGTTAGATAATTTTTACTTTGTATTTGACATTTTTCAAAATATTTCTAAAAGGCCAATCCTAATTCTCAAAAGTGCATTGTAAGGAGCAATCTTGGCCCTTCATTCTAGGGACAATTTAGTATAAATTCGTGAGGCCTCATTTGGCTAAACGATCCAAGCTACTAGCAATTCTTGTAATCTTTGAGCATTAATACAATCTTTAAGCATTAATACAAAGATTTGAGTGAATTAGGCTTGCTTAGCAATAATCAAGTGAGGGATTGTTTTGCTAAGGTTGCACAGAGTAATTTGGTTTATGACGTAGTTACAACATACTTCAAGGGTGGAGGTATTTGTCAATTTCTCTAAATTTATTGTATACTAATATATATACTAATAAATATATATTATTAATGTGCTAGAATATAATCTTATTATTTATTTTGTTAATATATTTTAAATAAATATATTTTATTTTATCAAATTTTAAGGATATAATAGTTATTTTTATTAAATAACTATTATTAATTGAGGTATAATTGTTAGTTTCTAACAAATTAAGACTTTGAGAGATATTTTTAAAACCATCAATCCAATAATCCAAACCTTAGGGTATAAGTTCTATCCTCTAGTAATAGGTTTAACATAGAAGAACAAGTTATAATTTTATTTTTAAACAAATATTTTTAGAGTTTGAAAAAAATGACAGATACCGGTTGATATATGACAATTGATCTATTATTTATTATTATTTGCATTCTTAATTTTAGCAAACTAATAAAGTGAAATATATTTTCTTCAATTATAATAATTTAGTCTATATTATTCATAATATATTTAGGACTAAAATATTAAAACTAATTTTTTTAAATTATTTTTTAACAAAAGTTTAAAAAAGAATACTATTATCAAAAGATTATAACATGAGTTAACCAAATCATATGCTAAAATATTATTAGCCCTGATATTTTATTTCTTAGAAATAATTTGATTTTTAATTATAAAAAATTTAAAGGAGATATTTTTAGCATTATATTTTTATTTGTAATATATCTAATTAAAAAGTATATTATATTCATTATATTTTATAAGAAAAATTATTTTTCTCATAATTAATAAATAAAAATTATAAAAAAAATATATACATGTGTCATATTTGTTAGAAATAAAACTAATAAAATTATTATTATTTTCTATATCTTTAATCAAAATAAAATAAAATTATTCAATAAAAAATAGAATATATATCTAATTATTAATTTTATTAATACATGATACCAAATTTAATTAATATAATATAATCTATTACTGTTGTCTTATTTAAAAAATTTATTTTTTGTTTTAAATATTTATGACTTTCTTCCAAAGGACTAGAATTTGTTTGGGTACTTTTTTTTTAAAAGAAAACAAATATTTCATTAACAATAGGAAACAACATCTGTATACAACAAGGAATCAAGCTCCAGAGGAGCCTCCTCGAGCCAAACACAATTGTCTGGATAAAGCAAAGCCAGCTTGGTTAGCCTATCAGCTACCATGTTACAAGCTTTAGGAACAAATTGAACTAAACATCGAACTACATTAGTCACAGCTTGGATTTTAGAATTCAGCCAACGAATTTCATAAAAGCTTTTAGACTTTCCTAAGATCAAATCCACCATATTCTTAGAGTCAGATTCAATTAGAAGTGGATGAAGCCTCACAGAGAGAGCCAACTTCAATCCTTCATAAATTGTTAGAGCTTCAACAAACTCCACATCATTCGGAAAAATATGTCTCCAGGTTGCAGTAGCCAAGACTTCCCCTTTTTCATTACGAACAACAGCACCCAGCCCTATCAATCCTTGTTCTAAGTTTACAACTCCATCTACATTCATTTTTAACTAATGGTCTTTGAGAGAGAGCCAATGCTTATTGGAAGAATGGACCACCTGGTCACCCAAGTGCAAAGAACATGGCTGTGAAAGTTTGTAAGATTGTAACAGGTCTAAAGCTCTATGATAAGTTCTTTGAGGGCATAGAGAAACTTTTTCATGCCACCACAAATTCCTGGCTGTCTAGATTGACTAGGACAAACACATAAACAACTCAATTGCATCTTTACTACAAATTCTCATCACTTGCAATGCTAACTCCTTAAAAGCTAGATGTGCAAGTCCCTAAGGCTTGGAAAAAGGGGAAGGACTTCTATACTTTCCTTACCACAGGACATTCTAATCAAGCATGAAGAGAGGTTTTAGAATCATACTTAAATCGAGGATACCACAGCTCTTGTAAAATCTTTTTCTTGCACAGGTTGGCACATGTCAGCAATAACTCATTGATAGCTCTTCAAAAAAATATTTTAATCTTAAGAAGGACCTGACATGACCATAGAGATTTTTATTCCCATGAAACCTTCATAAAACAGGATGAGGCAACTGAACAATTCATTTGTAAGGCAACTTGATAGCCACTCTTTATTGAATAAGTACCTCACCTATCAAAGGGTCAGAATAATTTGTCAACTGTTGCCAATATGAGGAAGAGGAATTTTGAGGATTAATTCTTGATCAATAGGAAGGAATTTTTGTCTAATAATCTGTTCATTCCAATGACCATCTTCAATCAAGTTAGCAATTAACAAACTTGATGGTAGATCAATTGGAGACACTGGTTTGAAAGAATAAGGCCTTGGAAGCCAATTATCATGGTAAACTGAAATTGACCTCCCTTATCCAGAATTTTCCTTCCCCATAAGAAACTTCTCTAGATAAAGGATGGGTTGGAGCCAAGCTTACATTTTAGGAAGTCACCTTGTCGAAAATATCGAGCCTTGAGCACTTTAGCCATCAAAGAATTTGAAAATTGAATAAGTCTCTAGCATTGTTTACAACAAAGTGCTTGATTAAAAGCTATGAGGTCAAGAAAACCCAATTCCCCTTTTTTCTTTGGTATGCACAACTTTTCCCATCTCCACCAAGGAATACTCTTGGAAGAACCTGAAGAGCTCCACCAAAATCTAGCAATCACCTTTTGAATATCTTGACAGAAGGTTGAAAGTATCCTTAAAAACACTCATTGCATACGTTGGAATTGCTTAGGCTACTACCTTAATTAAAACTTCCTTTCCACCATAGAACAACAACTTTGCTTTCCATATCTTGAGTTTATTACAAACCTTCTCTTTTAATTCACTGAAAAACTGATATTTAGATCGGCCAAGCATTGATGGCAGGCCCAAATATTTCTCATAAGGTGAGACCACCTGTAAACTAAAACATTCGGTTAATCTCTAAGAAATTTTCCCTTACACATTTGGACTCAACAACAATGAAGATTTTTCAAAGTTGGAGACTTATCCAGAAGCATTGGTGTATGTTTCAAGAAAAGCTTTAAGCAAATAACGTTCTTCAACAGAGGCTCTTGAAAAGACAAGGCTATCATCTGCAAAAAAAAGATGGGAAATGGTGGGACCATGTTGACCAAAGTTAACACCATGAAGCAAGTTAGCCTTGACAGCATTATGTAACAGAGAGGAGAAAGCTTCTGCACATAAAATGAACAAATATGGTGAAAGTGGACATCCTTGTCTTAACCCTCTTTGCGGAATGAAATTGCAAGATGACTTACCATTGATTAACACAGAAAATGAAGCAGTACTAATACATCTTAACACCAACTCCACCCATTTACTAGAAAAGTCAAGCCTAGTCATAACTGTTCTTAAAAAGTTCCATTATACTCTGTTATAGGCCTTACTGATATCAAGTTTTAAAGCCACCATTCTTTTTTTCCCTTTCTTTGTACTCCTTAGTTTATGGAGACATTCATAGCCCAGTATGATATTATCTGTGATAAGCCTATTTGGAATGAAAGCACTTTAATTTGGGAAAATAACATAATCTAATATCAATTTTAGCCTGTTAGCTAATGTTTTTGAAATGATTTTGTAGATAACATTGCAGAGGCTTGTAGGTCTGAAATCGAAAATTCTTCTTGGCTCTTCGTTTTTTGGAACTAAAGCGAGATAGACACTATTTAAATATGATATATCTCTCCCATTATTTAGAATATATAGACATATAATTGTTATGGACTCATCAATGATATTCTAGTATTTTTGAAAAAAGCCAACATTAAACCCATAAGGACCTGGAGCTTTGCAAAGGTGCATTTGAAACAAAGTATGGCGAATCTCTTCCTTTGTGTAAGCTCTATCTAATTTTTGGTTCATCTCTGTAGTAAATTTGGGAGTGATACCAACAAAAGCGGTTGCAATTATATGTAGGGATGGATTAGTTGAAGTGAATAGATTGTGAAAAATAGCTCTTTACCTCTTCTTCAATTTCTTATGGTGCCTTTACCTATTTATTATGAGCTTTTACCAAACCTCTGATCATATTTCGCTTTCTTCGCAGTGATGTCCTGGTATACAAGAATTTGCATTTCGATCGCCCTCTTTAAGCTAAACAACACGAGATCTTTGCCTCTATTTCACCTCTTCATCTTGAAGAATACAATCTATCGTTCTTTCCACTTGCTTGATGTGATCAACAATCGTGGGGTCAGAAGAGTCTTTGAATAAAAATTCTAAATGACTCTATAATCGATCTAACTCTTGTTTCCTTATTCCAAATGTTTTACGGCTCTAGGCCCTAAACTCTTCCCTCATTTTATCCATTTTATCTAGATAGAGGGGTATAAAATGACCACTGCATAGATTGACATTGCCCAATGTTTCTCCACTATATTCTTACAATCGTTATAAGATGACTAATAATCCTCAAAGTGAAATCTATTACCCCAACGGTTACTTTTACGTATCAGATTATTCTTTCGTTGACAGAAATCAATTCGAATTGGTAAGTGATCGGAACCCCCCATCACTAACTGCAAAACTAAGATACTAGCAAATTTGTCTCTCCATTGTTCTGAACATAAAAATTAATTCAGTTTTTCTTAAACCAAACCTTCACCAAATCTTCTATTTGACCAAGTATACGGCACCCTTTCAAAACCCAAATCTGAGAGGCCATAACATCTAAATGTATTTTTAAATTCCAAAATTGAGTCCAATTTGCGTAAGGCTCTTCCTACCTTTTCCTCAACTCTAAGAATCTCATTGAAATCACCTCCATATAACCAAGGAGCAGAGGACAATTGGGCTAGTCTTTTCAACAATGTCCAAGAATACTTTTTTTGGGAGCTCTCTAGATGACTATAAAACCCTGTAAATCGCCAAAACTCACCATCTGCCATTTTGATTATAAAGTCAATGTGATGAGGGCTATAAGACAAAATAGTGACAACTAAGTCTTTCTGCCACATAAGAGCCAAACCACCACTAAATCCAACTCTATCCACCTTGAAATAGCATCCAAAACCTAATTTTGTCTTTAGCCCTATTATTTGCTTTTCTAATATCTTCGTCTCGGATAAGAATAAAATACTTGGTCAATATTGCTGGAGAACATATCTTAAGTTACGGAATATTCGAGTTCTCCCTAATCCTCGAACATTCCAACAGATGAGATTTATGGCTGTTAGCAGGACTGGATACCAACCTCCACCAATTCTTGTACATTACATAGACTGTTATTGAGAACCATTGTAGCGTCAGGCAACACATTAACCAACACCTTACGCTCACACTGCTGTCCATAAGCAAATTCTTCTATTTCTTTAAGCTTTTTCTCGAATGTGGGGTCAATATCCATCTCCTCTCTTTCATGCTTGGTATTGGACAGAATAGTAGATAAGGTTTGTTGAATATATTTAGTTGTCCTAGCTTCTACTTTCATGTTCCTTCTGGGCTTATTATTGAGTCTTGAGCCAGCTGCACAATTTTGGAAACCCATCTCTCTTAGCCCAATTGATCTATTGTTCTCTAATAGCTTAGTAGATCCTCCAAAAGGCCTGTCTCCTGTAACATAGCCCTCAATTGGAATTAACGGTCCACTATGACTATTATTTTTTTCCCATCTTGCCCTAATACTGGTTGCTTTTAATTATCTTCCTCGATGAATGCTCTCGAGCTGTTATTATTAATTACATCTTGAACATTGTGCACTTTATCATTGCATGAGATTGATATTTTTCCCGCCTATTCACGCGAAGAAGGCGCACTTTCTGGAGATCTCTATTTACACTATGTAGGTTAGCGGGTTGCAATCCATGGGTTTGAGCATGCCTCTAGATTCATTTCTTCTAGTCAGTAGTGGAACATCCTTGACCCAACATACATTAAGGTAATGTTGAATTAGGGTGTTAGAAAAGATTCTTCAAAAGTAATTAAGCTTAAATACCTTGCCTTAATAATTATTGCTCTGATATCATCAGTTGTCTCCTTTAAAAATCCTCAAATTCTAAAATTTTACTAAATACTTTCCTTTCTTCTTTTCTTCTCCTCTTTCCTTTCTTTTCTTCTTTTCCTCTGAATGGTCCCAAACAAGCTCCTCGATCTTGGTTTACTAAGTTCAGTACTACCATTAAACAACTTGGCTTTCATTCCAGTTCTTATGACACAACTCTATTCATTTGCCACACAACTAGTGGTTACATTCTTTTGTTACTTTATGTGGATGATATGATCATTACTAGGAATAATATTGATGACATCTCTACTCTCAAGACGTCACTCCAGCAATATTTTAAAATGAAAGATCTTGGTCACCTCAATTATTTCTTTAGCCTAGAGGTTTTGATTCTCATGGTTACTATCTCTCTTGGGTCATGTATGCATCAGATGTCCTTACTTGATTTACAGAAAATAAAACTACCTTTACTCCACTTGAGCCTAATGTTAAGCTCACACCATTTAATGGGGTCTCATTTGAAGATGCCTCCTTATCAATAATTAGTCAGTAGTTTAGTTTATCTTAAAATTACCTATTTTGATATTTCTCATGCTATTCATATTGTGAGCTAGTACATGACTGCTCCTCACTCTCTTCAATATGCAGTTGTTCTTCACATTCTTCGCTACACTAAAGACATTTTGTTCCATGGGCTCCATTTCTCTGTGCATTCTTTTATGAAGTTACGTGCTTATTTTGATACAGATTGGACTGATGATCCTACTGATCAGCAATCTACTACTAGTCTTTGCATTTTTCTAGGAGATTCTTTTATCTATTTGCGATGTAAGAAGCTAAATGTTATTGCATGATCTAACACATAGGTAAAGTATGGTGCCCTTGCTGATACTACACAAGAGATCACTTGACTTCGTTCTCTACTTGGGGATATGGGTGTTCATCATTATAGTCCTACTTCTTTTAGCTGTGATAATATGAGTACTATTTAGATTGTTCATAATGATATTTTTCATGAATGTACCAAACACATTGAAATTGATTGTCACTTTGTTCGTCAGCATATCACTCGAAGCACTATTACTCTTTGTTCGATCTCCCCCTTTTATCAACCAGTAGATATCTTTATGAAATATCATCCTTCTAGTTAATTTCATGACTTAGTGTCTAACTCAAGTTAAATTCTAATAAGCCATCTTGAGTTTGAAGGGGAATATTAATGATATCCAGCAAATCAAGGCCATTCAAGCATTACATTATTGCCTTGATTTGTTAGGATCATCATAATACCCTTTCATTTTTTCTTTTATGCTTTTTTTCTAAGTTGTGAGGATTTGATTTCCTCCAATTTAATGTAAATTATTTTGTTTCTTTTTTTATAACATTGTAAGCCTATATAAAAGCCCCATGTACATAATTTTTTCAAGAAATAAGAATCAATTTTTTTGCAATCATCATCCAATTAATTATTTCGTCTACTTATGTAACAAAATTTCTTAGCAATTAGTCGACGCATTAGCAGGATTCTTATGCATTTGAATATTATTACTCTATTCGTTATGCATTTGAATATTATTACTCTATTCGTTACCTCACAGCTCATAGCAAAGGGGGTGCCATTTGAAACATTAACTACAACTGAGAGACAGTAACAAAACAAATTCAACAGCCACATCTGGTGAATTCAACAGACAGCAACAAAATTTCTGAAAGGACATTAATTTTTAGTGGTCTATAATAGCAGTCTTGGAATATAAAATTCAACAAATTCACAGCCACATCTGGTGCCATGAATCGGTAGACCATTCAAATTTGTGGTTGAATACCTGGAAATTACGGCCTGGATGGTGTAACAAGATGCGTCGATGTCTAGCACCAGACTGCAAAATAATTCTTTTTCCAGTACCTATGAAGCAAACATAAAATGGGCAAGGAGGCAAGTGTTCACGCAAATTACCACCCATTATATATATATATTTCTCAATGATCAGTCAAACATTTCAAAAAAGTGCAGCTGGACTATTAATTTACAATAACTTTTTATATAAAGACGAGAAAATAAAGATGACAAGAAAAATTGATTGATCAAATTAACAAGGGAGAATTTTAACAATAACTCACTCTTAGACTCAATTTTTTTAAATGACCACTGTTTAAAATGTGTTTAAAAAATAACTAATTCGGATCAAAATACCCTCATAAATTTTTTTTCAAAAATGACCAATTTTTTATTTTCTTCGTGATCGAAAGTACATTTTCGATCACGAAGAAAAGTTTTGATTTTTTTATGATCGAAAGTACACTTTCGATTAAAAGTATTTTAGTCCGAATTGGTCATTTTTTAAACATATTTTAAACGGTGATCATTTAAAAAAATTAGATCTAAGAGTTGGTCATTAGTGTTAATTTTTCAATTAACAAAGATATAAAAATAAATAAATTTATCTAATTTAAATATGAATATTTATACCATTTATTTAATTAAACGGATTACAAGGGTCAACCCCAATTTTTGAAAAACTTATATACATTAATATATTATTTTAAAAAAATATTATTAGATGATCGAGCTAAATTTTATATATTATAAGTTAATATAACATAAAAGAATTATTTAGATAAAAATACAAGTGTCATTGAAATTAACGAGAATACATATGGATAGGTATAAAACAATCATATAATAACACAACAAAAATTTTGTATTCAGAATATTATTTTGACAAAAATCCTTTAAACTCGAAGAGGATGGCATTTTTATTTGTTCATTTATTTTAAATACAGACAAAACATACAAAATTATTCTCAATGTTCGACACTAAAAATTAGTTCAGTTTGAACATAGAATTCTGGTTGTTTTATAACATAATTGATTTAAAAACGAAAAAAAAATCAAGACACTAAACTCACCTGAAAATTTAATAAGAAAATGGACCATAGTGTATAAGTATCACTTAATGCTTGAGAGTAATAGAACCTAAAAATAATAAAATCACTAGAAGTACAGCAGATAATAGAGTAACCGAAGGTGAAATACGGCCATTGTCCTTCCTCACTATCATCCCTTCAACAACTGCATAATTCATAGCTAGTATATAAAATGAGAGAAACACCTGCACAAACATCGTCTCCCAATCTCCTGCAACGATCATCCTCAAAACCCCACAAACAAAGGCTGCTATGTTCAAGAAAACAAGTGTGACCAATGGGGCAAGTAACATAGTTGATGTCCGGAAATCGAATAGGCCCATTTGGTATCGCTTGACCTGTTCATCGTCCGCGACTTTATTTGTGGGCAAGAAACTGGCTTCAGCTAAACCAAGATTCTCCGTAATCACATTTAAGCTTCCGTATAGAGAACTTGTAACCTACTTTATCATCCATATTCTTTGTTCATTTCTCCATGTTATGATTGACCCTCCAGTTGAAACAACATCGTATATGTGTTTAGAAATAGCCGATAGAAAAATGAATAAGAATACGTAAAATGATGAACTTGAAGCCTGCAGTGACTCAAAATATGTTCACATTAATTAATAGAAACCACTATCTTTTTCCATATACAGACGCGAGAGTGACAATCAACAGAGCTTTTTGTTTGTTTGTTACCTCAGGATATAAAGGGATGCCAAGCAGTAGACAGAGTTGAGGGATAGTGGCAAAACACCAAAGAGACAAGCAATAAAGAAGAGGGAAGAATGAAAATTCTGCGTAGCCCGTGCTCTGAAGCAAAGACATGCGCAATGGTCCATATATAAGAGGGCAAAACTTTGAGATTCCAACTTGAACCAGTCCAGAACTCCATCTCGTGTTTTGAATCAGCAAGTCATTTAAGTTTGTGATAGAAGTACCCAAGAATTGTGGCCTTTCCGGATTCAGATACAGCGATCTCCATCCTTTACAGTGTAGTGTGAATCCTGTGAAGTAATCTTCTACAAGAGAATGATACATAAAACCAACCTGTGTATTCCAAAGCGAGAGTAAGTAATTAAGCTTACATGATGTCAATTATAATATGGATGTAAGGAATTCCTATCTCTTCCACTATGCAGTAGTAATACTTGCCTTTTCACCCCATTTTGAGTTCTTTTCATAGGAACAGGAGGCTAAAAGTTTGGTCTCTTGCATCAATGTGTTTGAAGAATCACTAACATCAATGCTGGGCTCGTAATCTACATCAAGAGACTTGCGGAACTCATTGGATGGGCCACAAGAATTTTTTCGCTCTTTGAGGTTCATACCTGTTAATTAACAACGTTGAATAAGAAGTAAATTGTTCGAATCGACTTAAAAAAAACAAAGGTGAATTGCTATTATATGTAAAAGCTAGGCCATAAACTAGTATATATATGCCTTTGTAGTTTGGGCAAATGATAGGATAATTCATCAACGAATTGTTAACAAATTAATTTTACCTTTTCGTACAGATAAACTGAACAGTGACACCCTCTTCGTATAAAAGTTTGTACCGGATAACATTGGTCCTTTGAGACTGTCCAAACCGTAAAATGATGACTGAAATGTTGACCAAAAAAAAAGAAAGAAGGTGAAATTAGCAACAGTTGTTAAAATTACGTGAGAAAATGCCAAAATTAGGTACAAATTTTCATACCCCGAATACAGTTCGAATCTGGCTATCATAAATATCGTTTTTACTGATATTATGAAATTTCTGAGGAAACTGAACGAATGCTAGTGAGGGAGAGAGATATTGGAATCAAAGTGGAAACACATTGTTCGCCTAGCCGAAGTCGGATCATTGCAGTACATATCACAGTCCAGCACCAATATGTAAGGAGAGTTACTCATCACACCAGACACTCGAAGCTGCAAGAATTAATATTTAACAAGTTATAAATAATTAAAAAGTTATTACTCTTAGATACAAATATAAGCATAGAGAAATCGTACGTACAAGGACGTTTAGGGCTCCAGCCTTAAAATTATGGGAATAAAAATGTCTTTTCTCGCGAGCAACGTATACTAGGAGAGGCATCATAGCCTGAACTTCAGTTTTCTCATCATATTTAATGGAGATGATCATGTTTCTCTTTACCGATAATATCCTCAGCTGCTGCAGTGTGTACACATTAATTAATGCGTTCAAGGGATACATGAAAAAAACTATGTAATATAATATAATATACCTCAATCACAGAAGGGTGATCTCCACACCTGTTGCTGCTTTTGTCCTCAACCTTCCATTTTTCTATTGCCCGTGTTACCTGTTCCTTAAATATCTCGTATTTTGTCTGCACCAAGTTAAAAGCATCTTCAATCATTTATATAGCATAAACAAAAAATCTTTGGTGTTAAACTAAAAGGGTTGTAAATTCCAAAACATTTAATTGATTATACAACTGTTCATTAGGAGTAAAGTAATTTTTTTTAACAATTTTTAGTGCAAAAAATTATTTCTCTCTATTTCTTTCAATTATTAGCCTTTGCTTTTTTCAAAAATTTCAAAAGGAGTAGAAAGAATTCACAACATAAATATCAGATTTAACCAAAAATAATTATTTTTTATATCTCAAAATAAAAAATACTCACATAACAAAATATTATTTAAAAATATCTAATTTCACTCATTTTGAATAAAAATACTCCTATAATCAAATTTAACAAAATACTTTCGGATTATTCCAATAACTTATGAATTGCTATAATATATATTTTTGAGTTACTCTAGAATAATTAATTCAAAAATTATTTTTAAGTTGTTACAGTATTCTTTAGTAGTTATAATCGCTTTTAAGTTGTTGTAGTACTTTCAAATTACTATAATCATCTTCAAATTGTTACAAGAAGATGAAGTCAAAAATTATTTTTGAGTTGATACATTATTTTTTAATTGTTATAGTTACTCGAAAATTAAGTTTAATAATTTTAGTCATGAACATATTTTCATCCAAAATAAGTGAGATTGAATATTATTGAATAACACTTTGTTATACGGATATTTTTTATTTTAAGATATAAAAAGTAGGCATTTTTTATTAAATCCTTATAAATGTATAAACCATTCGACACAGTCCTATACATAAGATGAAAAGAATTGAACCTCAATCTGTTGCCTCTCAACCGTGAACTCAGCACTTCCGTAATCAACATAATCATCATCCGGAAAAGAGAAGAAAGCTTCCGGGCATATTGTCTTGATTCCATACTTCTTGCAAAACGGAAGCCACCACCTCGAAAACTTCCAAGTCTCTTTCATACCAAGCAAAGTTAGAGAAGAACCTCTATCATCTGAAAGATAAACATGCAGCTTCTCTGGCGGATAATCAAGCGCCATAGCCGATAAAACTGTATTCATTACCTCCACAGTTGGCTCCTTGCTTGGATCCGCGGTGCAAATAAACACATCGATAGCCGGAAGTTTATCATCTTCCGGCAATCTCTCTGGAAAGACAGTTCGAGAGACAGGACGCCAACGGAAAGCAATGCCTAAGAGCCATAGAAAGGAAAGAAGAAGCTCAGCAGTAAAAACCAGAAACCATGGCAACAAAGGTGGGGCACTTGTTTTTGGTTCTTGGAAGAGCAAAGAAACTCTGTAGTCAATCAAGAAAGCTATAGCTATGCAACGGAGAAGTGCATGTGACCTCTTGATTACTGTGGAGGATTTGTGGACATGGGTAAGATGAAGAGGGAGCGAATGTTTCTCCATGGATTGTTTGCTCTCTATGCCTGTTACTAATTAGTCAGTTTATGAGTTTATTTATAGGGTGAATACGTTTTTGGTCTTCAAGGTTTGGCTCGATGTTGTTATTAGTCTTGGTGATTTATGAAGTACTAAAAAGAAAATCTCAATTTATTGAAAAAATAGAATTATACTTTTATATGATAATAATAATCATTTAACCATTTTTGAATGGGATAATAACAATTTGATCCCTAAACTTTAAAAAATAATAAATCAGAACATATTTTAGTAAATTTTAATATTTCATTCTTACAGTTATGATGGAGTTAAAATTAAGAATAAAAATATAAATTAATCTCGAAGTTTTTATTTTTCTTTCTTTTTCTAAGAAAAGTAGTATAAAAAAACTAAGATACGAAGTACGGCAAGTTTTAAAGTATAGGTGGAGGGAAATGATATTGATGAGAGAGTTAGGGAGAGAGGAGAGAAGCTGTTACAATATAGGAGTAGGACGACAGAGGAGAGTGGTGCTAGTGGATATTGATCAAAAGCAAGGACAGATACAAGGTTATTTTAAGTCATAGTATAGTAATAAAAACTTGATATACTTCTTTTAAGCCGATATGTTAAATGCTTGCCTCTTCTCCCCATTTAGTACTGTGTTCGTAAGTGCAGGAGGCCAAGATTTTGGCCTCCTGCAGCAATGCACTGGAAAAGTTCCGTTCATTGACATTGTTATGCTTGTAGTTTGGATGAAGGGATTTGACGAAGACGTTGGATCTGCCAAAAGAATTTTTAAGTTTTGCAAGGTCAATTCCTGTTTATTAACATAAAAAACAATTCACGATCAATTACTAACAAGGAAATGCCATTCTCTTTTCGGCATTGTAAAAATCATTAAACTCAATTCAATTTTTCATAGCAACTCTTATTTGGAGATACCTCTTTCTGTAGAACTGCCATATAATGAATCTCTCCTAATGTAATAGCCAGTTCCGGACAGGACTGGTCCCTTCAGCCCATCCATACCTTGCCATAGCACCTACAAATGCAGAAAGCATAAATGATGACGAACATAGATTCACCATTGCTAAAATCTTGTGCTTCTGTTCAACTTCTTGCTTGCATGTATTTGCATAATTATACTGATATTAGGCTTTAATTTCCTTACCCGATATGCAGATCTAAACTGGCCATCGTAAATATCGTGCTTGTTAATATTATGGAATTTCTGAGGGAACTGAACAAATGCTAAGGATGAAGAGATTTTTGGGTCAAGGTGGAAACACATTGCTTGTCTAGCTGAAGTTGGGTCATTGCAGTACATGTCACAGTCTAGCCCTAATATGTAAGGGGCATTGCTTATTACACCAGACACCCGAAGCTGCAAGCATTAGTTAACAATGTTAGTCTGTGCAATTTACATTGATGTATAAATGCATAACTCCTAGGCTGCATAGAGAGAGATTCATACAAGAACATTGAGGGCTCCGGCCTTGAAATGATGAAGATGATCAGGCCTTTTCTCGCGAGAAACGTAGACAAGTAGAGGCATATGAACACACCCTGCTTGCTTAGTCCCCCCAGAATTATCTTGTATTACCTGTTAGTAATCTAATTGAATTAGCTATTTTATATAAATTAATTTGTATGTCTATATAACATGTTATAAGAGTTACCTCAACGAGAGTAGGGTGATCTTGGCCGTTCCTATATTCTTCTACTACGTTCATTACACGTTCCTTAAACATCTCATATTTTCCTGTACCAAAATCCCAACTCAACAATATGTTAATTTCCTTTTGAATTATATGGCACTCTCGTTATAAACCAATAACACACTTGAAATTTTGAATAATAGCACATAAATTAATTTCAACAAACCTTAATCTTGTTCTTCTCTGCAAAAAACTCAGTGCTGTCACCGGAATTAGTATCATCGTTCTCTGTTTCCGAAAAATATGCATGTGGACATATTTTCTTGATTTGGTACATCTTGCAAAATGGAAGCCACCATTTTGCAAACCTATAAGCTTCCCGCATACCATGCAAAGTTATGCGAGAACCCCCATCATCGGATAAGTATACATGAAGTTTCTCTGGCGGATAATCAAGTGCCATAGCTGATAACACAGTGTTCATCACACCAATGGTAGGCTCCTTCTCTGGATCAGCTGTGCATATAAACACATCAATTGCAGGAAGTTTATCATCTTCCGGCAATCTTTCTGGAAAAACAGTTCGAGAAACTGGATGCCAGAGAAAAGCTCGGCCAAGGAGCCATATAGAGGACAGAATCATCTCAGAGGCAAAGACTAGAAGCCATGGCGTAAATGGTACAGCTTTTGTCTCTTGAAAGAGAAAAGAGATTCTATAGTAGATAAAGAAAGCAATGGCTATGCAATGAAAGAACGCATGTAACCTGTTTGTGATGATTGATAAATTATTGACATGGGTAACATGGAGAGGAAGGGTGTTTTTCTTCTCCATTTGTTGGTAAAGTTTTGTTAGTCTCCGCTTTCAGGCTAATGCAAGATAGACGAGCACTGCCTTACCTCTTATCTAAAGATAAGGAACGAACATGACGCTTAAGGACCAAAGGATACTCCCTAGAAATGAAACGTGATGGAGATGGACATGGTCAATGCTAGGATTGACTGCAGCTACAGAAGCAGACCAATGTGAGTGTTGCAGTTCTTTGTGGTTTGATGGGTTCTTGTCTGTCAAGAAAGAAAGAAAGAAACGTCAAACTGATGGCTTTTCTTGGTGGACAAGGGAGCAACACAGACAGGAAAAAAATTCTCCAAGTGGGGGCCGCAGCTGGAGGTGCGTTTCGCTTGGTTTGGGACAAATGTCAAACGAAGTCTTCATCTAGGGTGACTTTTCAAATAGTGTTCGATGAATAATGTGTGATAACGATTAGTGAAACTTTTTTTTTGGTTATTGAGTACAATTTTTTAGTTATGATTTTTTTTTTGTTATGATTTTTTTTAAAACTATTATAAATTTATTAGTATTTAAATTAGATTCCTACTGATATTTATAATTAAGAATTTATTAAAATTTAATTAAGAAGATATTGAACAATTGTAAGACACTAAGTATTCAGAAGACGACCCAAATATTTCTAAAGAAGATCCCACAATTTATGGGACAACCTTACTTATTGGCAAGGTTCGAAGACTTGCCCTCCCAATGGAAGGACAAGTCCTCTAGCCACTGATTATGATTTGATTTTATTATTTCAGATCTAATTTTCATACAATCATAAATAAAGTTCATAAATTTTCCCCAGGCAAGAAGAAGAGATCACTAGAAATGAGTTTTCGGTAAAAATTACAAAACCAACCAAACTTTACTTGATCTGAGTAAGTTATTTACAAATGAAAGGGCCAAAATTTATCCTTTTTAAAAATTAGAAATTTGAAATGAAAACTTAGAGTTAGAGCCAAACTTTGAATGCCTCGTTGACCAGCCTGCTTCAATTTATGTGTGCCCTTTAAAATTTTCATTAAACCTCTTTTCTGAAAATTATTCACTAATTAATTTAAAAATATTATAATTCTTAAACTCATTTACTTTAAATTCATGGCTATCCTCTTTCTACAAAAAAGGTTTTTCATTCTCTATGCTCTACATCACATGAGAAGATCTTTCTAATGTATTCGTCTATCATTTCTCACCCTTGTAAAAGTTGTAATCCTAAGAAAAGCAGGGCAAGAAAAAGGCAAAAAGAAAACAGCCTTACTCTTCATTGTTGGCTCATGCCAAGTTCAATTGATAAAAAGAACCTTCTGTATTGTAGTAACTAAAATTATTTATTAAAAAAAGAGTTGTATTGAATCAAAATGTTAAATTCTCTCAAAATTATGATGAAATAAACACCCAAACGACTTTTAAATTCAATAGACAGCATCTAACGCACTAGCAGCATGGCAATAGCACACCTCCCACACTTAATCCATCTTTCAAAAGTGGGCAGGATTTGGTCTGTGAGGAATCTGAGAAAAGTTCATCCCATTCAGCTTCCGACATTTGCAAATTGTCAGAGTTCATCAGGATTATTCACTAGCGTACAGTGGAGTAGAGATGCATATTTTTCGGTCTTAAAGAAAATTATCCCTACCTTCAAGGTATCTTAAATATGAAAACAAATTAAGTACCCTGATTACAAAAAATACAAACATTTTTCCCTCATGTATGATATTCTGAGCTAAAACTCTCTAATTTAAGAGATTTATGCAAGAGACAGCTATCTTCCCTCTAATTTCTAGGTATTGTTGCCAAGAAAACTCAGACATTTTGGAATCACTTAAGCATCATCTACATTAACTAGAATAATGTGATCCCAATTTCAATTAACAAACCGAGAATCCCAATCACAAAAAACAAGCTTGTAGAATCATCTACTAGCATTTATACTAAATTTGAAGGAGACTCCCACAAACGCAAAGTTCAATAAACTGACATCATCGTCCTTGTATTTTAAATCAGTTTCTACTAGAAGCAAAAATTTTCAAATAATGTTAGAGTTATACGTCAATTTGGATGCAGATTTTAAATCGGTTAAGTACTCAATCATGATAAATCGCCCATGACACACCTAACCTAATCTGATAGGCAAGAGATAGTTCTTCCCTCTGTTGGTTCTCCTTCAAACGGTAATACTACCTATAAGGGAATCATTGAAAGCATAGAATCCAGGAAGTGGATTTTCCTAATACACTTTCTAACTCCCCAATATTCTCTTTCCAGTAACGAAGATTATAGGCCGAATAAATCAAAAAAATTGAAATGAGAAATTTGCACAACCGATTCATCCTGGCTGTCCATTATGAATTTGACCAAGATCGAGGTGTACTCTCCCAGTTTTATGATGTCGTCTCCGTGGAGATCCACGGGAGTGTTGGGCAGAAGCTTCATAGAATTGAGAGTGGTGCCAGTCCATTTTCTCATTCCAATTCGATTATCAAGTGCTTGGAGGAGATGCCGGCGTCCTTAACAGTAAGATTGTTGCCGCGGACGATTCGCCGTATACGAATGGTGGGTCCGGGTTTGAATTATAGGGTTTCGCCCGATCGTGGCCCCTGGACTATAACCAGCTTTAGACCTGGAGGTTCCATGAACACTTGTTTGTGTGATTGAGATAGAGAAGGATTTGATTTTGAGCAAGTAAAAACAGTAAAATACAGAAAAATTTTGAATCGGGAATGAGCGGCGACCGGCTCCCCCTTCCCTCGTTTCATCTTCCCATGTGCGCTGCACGTGAATTATTCTATATGATAGATTTTAATGTAGCCGTCATAAGGACGACCACTTTTTAGCTAGTTGTCTGACGGGCTTCTATTTTAAGCCCAGGCCAAAGACATGGGCGCAGGCAACGATTAACTACCCTCTTTTCACTCGTTAGAAAGTTCTGCCCGTGTTTTAAAGACGAAACTTCGTAAGATTTAATGCAAAATTTGAGAAACTAAAATGTGAAATGCACAAAATTTAATGTCTAACGATTAAAATTTTACATAATTTTTTTTAAAATTTGGTAAAACTTTATATTTCATTGTAATGTAGCCAAACTCTCTACTAGAGAACCTATTTACGCATAGCTTTGTGATGCAAGATCTCGTTAAAATCTAGCCTTGCGGCATCAAGTACTGTATATGAGGCTTGGTAAGCTTAGCATTTTCCTTCAAAGTTTAATGTAGAACACTACTATTCCATAGTGAACAGAAGTTCTGTACACGGATGGATTTAAATTCCTGAAAGACAGGAGTGGAAATATAGTAACTAAGCAGCCCTATGCTTTCTTTTGTTCATGCTGGTAACCATCCCTTCAAGTATGGGATATCTGAGAATTAAAAGGAAGGCAGACAGGGAAACCTATAAAAACGTCTCTGCAATATTATTGTCAATGATCACTCTCCGTAAACCTCCGAAGAAGCAAATCACGTAAAAAATGGCCAGGATTGATAAAGGAATCGCAAACATTGCAGCACCCGGGAAATCGAATTTGCCCCCAGTTTTTGTTTGTCCAGGCCTCGTTGGTTAACATGAAACTGGCTTTCTCTATGCCAAGCTTTTTCATGACCACGTCTAGGCATCCAAATAGACTCCCGGAAACTGTCTTCATTATCCAAATTCTCTGTTCGTTCCAAACTGTTCTAAATGTGCCACCGGTAGATAAAACATCATGTAAATGGTGAGAAACCGATGAAAAATACACTATCGCAAACGCAGCAAACCAAGGGCTTGAATCCTGAAATTGCAGTAAAAAAGAGCATGTTAGTGCCTGTTCAGAATTTATGTGTTATTACTTTTAATTTACAAGCACAAGAATCATTACTGCAAAAAATTTGGAATTCTAGTCAAAACATTTTAGCTACCGTGCTTTAATGCACAACAATTACTAAAAGGATGCTCTTGGACTAATTAGTGCATTAGAGAAAATAAAAAGGGAAATAGAATTCTCTCTTTACTCCTTGGGGTACAAGGCAGCGCCATTGAAGAGGCATAATTGGGGAACTATACCATGTAGGAGAAGAGCCACAGACAAAAGGGGTTGGAATGTGAAATATCCATAGCACGTACTTTGAAGAATTGACATCCTATACATCCCACAAGTGAGAGGGCTGAACCTGGAAAGACCAACTTGAATCAATCCTGAGCTCCATTTCATAAGCTGGACCAACGCATCCTTCATGTCAAGGGTGCATCCCAAGAAACATGGCCTTTCGGATAAATATATGCCAAGATCCAACCTTTGCAGTGTAGAAGATACCCTGTGAATGTGCTCTCCAACAAGCATTCGTAGGAGAATCCTATCTGTATTCAAGAATCGTTGTTTGAGCTTCAATTGTCTTTTATATTAGAAAACTTCGAGAAGGATGAACGACATGACATTTTAGCAGCACTTAAAACATGCCTGTGTTTGCTTCATAGGTACAAGAGGACAACAGTTTGGCCTCTTCTAAGATAGAAACTGATGATTCTTCCTTTCTGGCAACAAATTGTTCATTGTTGGACCTCGGGGAATTTATGAACTTGCTAGAAAGGCCAAAATTCTTTTCGGGCTCAACAAAATACTTACCTGGAATATCGAAATGGACAACTTATGATTAACAAATAACTACAATATAATACTAACATATAACATTAAATGTTAGTATAGTTCAGAGTTCCATGGAAAGATTCTAACCTTCTTGATTTGGACTTGCGAATAATGCATCGCTCTTCATGTAAAATCCAGTACCTGACAGCATTGATCCTCTTAATCTATCCATATCTTGCCACTTAGTCTGAATTGGATCCAAAAATTCAAAAAAAATTTAAAAAAATGTGATGAACATAACCATGTAGCCCACACCCTTAACATATATTGCCTGATAGATAAGTTATTAATGCAAGGAATAGAAGTCGTTTAATGTACCTTGTAAGCTGATCTAGCCAGGCCATCATATATATCATTCTTGCTAATATCGTGGAAAATTTTCCGAAATTGAACAAAAGCAAGAGAGCGAGACATCTCTGGATCAAGATGAAGACACACTGCTTGTCTGGCTGAAGTTGGATCGTTGCAGTACATGTCACAATCCAGTACCAATATATATAGGGGCCATTGCTGATTATCCCGGAGACTGTAAGCTGCAAAAGTGAAACTCTCTTGACTATTTATATAATGCATTTATAGAATTGTTCTCTCCGGTAGATGCTCACACTTTTTAAAATATGGATTTCATGCAAGTCTGCGTTACATGACCTTAAATTAAATTGCAAGCAGCAAATTGGTACTAATTAGAGCAAGTTAGCGCCAATTTACACTAAATCCACATTTTAAAAAGTGTAAGTAATTACCCAAGAATCATTATGTATTTGTTATATGTCCATGAGAGTTTGTGAACTTACAAGGGTGTTGAAGCTCCAGCCTTGAAACGATGAGGACAGGCTGATCTCCGTTCTCGTGAGACATAGGCAACTCCAGGCATTTTGTTTGTGTCTTCAGTAATGTCTTGATCTTTTCTATTGTCATGTATTATCTATCACAAAACAACCAATGTTACCCATTTTACTTGTAATGAGATTTTTTGGCTTGAGCAGCTTAGCCTGATACTATATGTAGAAGCTACTTTCTACGCTCTCTGTTTTGTTTTGAAATATGGCTTGTTAATTACTTTGTACAACATAAATGACATGAAAATGAAACCGGTCTGATTGAATTTCAATAAAGAGTTGAGGTATATTTGAAAATTTTGGTTCTCCCATATACCGATGGAGTAATGTTATATATACAAAAATTAGAATACAAACTAAAATGACAATTAATGTGTTACTAATTAGTTGTTATAAAAAATCAAAAGTTAATCTAATAGGTGATAGTCATTGATTGATGTTATATTAATTAAGATATAAATGTTATATGCAAACTTAAAAAAGTTTTAACTTTACTCATATAAATATTAAAATATGTCAATAATAAAATTAAAAAAGTGAAGAAAAAGAAGATTGATGAGAGGATTTTTCCATCAATTAAATATTAAGCATAAACTTAACATCATTAATCAACTTAAACCTCCATTTAATTATTCTGTGATGAGAAGATTATCCACCTGTTACATCAAATGGGACTTAGTAGTAGTCATATATAATTAAGTTTCATACAAGTAAACAAGATTTTTAATGATGAATATATATATATATATATATATATATATATATATATATATATATATCCCTATTACTTAGCAGACTCAGATGCTTTTTTTTATGGCATACAAACTGACATAAGAACCTCAATCATCCGAAACATACACACTATTTCTCCGGTGGATAATCAAGTGCCAAAGCCGATAAAACAGTGTTCATAACATATGCAGTAGGCTCTATTTTGGGGTCTGCCGTGCAAACAAACACAACGATTCCGGGTAATTTAGCATCGCTAAGGATCTTTTCAACGGGACACGGGGAGCCAGTTAGCGAAAGGCTTGTGCTAGTCCCCAGATGAAAGAGAGAATGAGCTCGGAAACAGTAATGAGAACCCATGCTAAGGTTGGCACATCATTTTCACGGGCAAGAGTACTATGCCCGTGAAGTGAAAAAGAATGTGAAGCCTGCTAATGGTAGCAAGAGTTTTCTGAATTGTGCATGCAGGAATGAAGAAGTACTGGATCAGCCATGTCTATTTTGCTAATTAGGAATGATTAAGTGATCTCTCTCCAGGCTGGTTTCCTTTGCTGTTCTAGAAGAATATAAAGAACCATTAATTAATAATGCGAATAGTTATTGCCTATAAGCCACATTTCTCACTTAATAAATCATTAACCCTTTAATAAAATTTCAATTATTATTAGTAATGGTGTTTGTGTCTATCATACTTAGGTGGTCATATATTATGTAACTTATTGATTTCATTAGTTAATTAAACTATCTTTCTAGAAGAACAATCACTAAAATAATTGCAAATGCACAAAAATGTTATTAAATATTATTTATTCGCAAAATTATTGATTCATCACTTTATATAATTATTGATTTTTTTAAAAGTTTAGTGTTTGTTTAATTTGTAATTAAGGTTAGACTCTTGAACACTCTTCTGCATTAAACAATATAAATTCTTACAAATCATTTAAAAAACTTAAAAATAATAAATTACGACACTCTCAATTTAGTGTATGTTTTAGTACCTTGGCTTTTTTTTTTAATTTTTTTAACATTTAATTAGTATTGAAGAAGAATTTTTAGTAATTAAAAAAGTTAATTAGATTTTATTAAAAATCTAAAAAAAATTTAAGATTTTGTTATTAAAATTTTTTAAACTTTTTAAAAAACCAAACTATTTGAAATACTTTTATCTTATTTTAAAGATTTTATATAATCTTTTTATGATAAAACTTTAAAAATTTATTTAAAAAAGCTCGAGTTAAAAAATATGTGAAAAAAAAATATATATATACATAGTTATGATTTATTTCTTTTTCTTCATTTATAATTATAATTTTACAGTGACACAAGGGATATTAAACTATTATCGTACCTGATAGCAATTTAATCTACACTCAAATAGTAATTTAAAGAGCGGCGATTACAATGATGGAATGAAAATTTGAAGAGTTTCTCAAGTAACAGTGCAAATAACAGTTGAAACAGTAATAAAACAAGAAGTTGCTTCTTGTCAAATGGGTTGGACAGTTGGGATTGGAGAGGATTTGATAGAGAGAAATCGATTTTAAATTGATTAAGTTTTGCAAACTAAGAAAGCGTGAAAAGTTTAATTTTTTTATTTTGTCTTTTATGGAAACGGGTCAACAGAGCGAGATAGGGCGACAAATATAATCCCCAAACTCGCCCCAGAAATTAAATAAGTTAATTGTTAGGATCCCGAACCCGTTTTAAGGACAAAATGAAGTCTCATACCCGACCCAAACGGACCAAGTTGGGGCTGGGACTCATGAATTCGGAAAAAATTTTCATCCCTATTTTTCAGTATCATCCCTTCAACAATTACATAATTCATAGCCAAAATATAAAATGAGAGAAAATTTTGGGCAAAAATTTTCTCCCAATCTCCTATAATAATCATCCAGAAAATTCCACAAACAAAAGCTGTCATGTTCAAGACAGACAGTGTCACCAATGGAGCCAGCAAGTAACATAGTTGATGTCCGGAAATCGAATACTCCCTTTTGGTATAGCTTGGCTTCTTCATCGTCTACAGCTTTATTTGTGGGCAAGAAACTGGCTTCTGCTAAACCAAATTTCTCCATAAGGGCGTTTAAGCTTCCGTAATAAAGAGCACTTGTGACTGACCCTCCAGTTGAAAGGACCTCGTACAAATGTCTAGAGAGAGCGGATACGAAAATAAATAAAAATAAGTAGGAAGGATGAACTTGAAACCTGCATCCAGTGAGACAAATAGAGATTCACATCAATGATCAAGTCATCAAGAGATTGACTTTAAAATTAAGATTGAAGGGAAAGTGTCCTTTTCTATTTTTATTTGTTATTACCTGAGGAGGGGACAAAGGGATGCCAAGCACTAGACAAAGTTGAGGGATAGTGGCAAAACACCATAGAGAAAGACAATAAAGAAGAGGAAGGAATGCAAGTTCTGCATAGGCCATGCTCTGAAGCAAAGACATCCTCGGTGGTCCATATATGAGAGGGCAAAATTTTGAGATCGCGACTTGAACCAATCCAGTATTCCATCTGATGGCTTGAACCAACGAGTCATTTAAGCTTGTGGTAGAGGTACCCAAAACTTGCGGCCTTTTCGGGTTAAGGTACACAGATGTCCGTCCTTTGCAGTGTACCAACTTGAATCCAGTGAAGACATCTTCTAAAAGAGAATGATACATAAACCCAACCTGTTTAACCAAAGCTAGCTAGGGGAAGTACTTAATTTGTTATTAATTAAGCATACATGATCATGTAATTATAATATATAAACGGAAAATTTATACTTGCCTCTTCACCCCATTTTGAGTTATTTTCGTAGGCATAGGAGGCTAAGACTTTGGTCTCTTGCAGCAAATGTTTTCGAAGAATCGCTACTATTTATGCTAGGCTTATAGTCCACACGAAGAGATTTGAGGAACTCATTGGATAGACCGAAAGAATTTTTGAGCTCTTTGAGATCCATTTCTGTTCATTTAACCGCATTTGTGGGTCTATAAAATTCTTTTATTATTTAAAAAAATTAATAATCTAAATTACCTTTCCGTACAGAAGTGCCAAATAGAGGCTCTCTCTTAATATAAAAGTTTGTACCGGACAAGACCGGTCCCCTTAGCCCGTCCAAACCATACCCCGATGACTGAAATTGCGTGAAAAAATTCAAATTAAACAATGGATAATAAATTAAGTGTGAAAAACATGAGCACAAGCCAAAATTAGAGTTAAATTTGTTGGAGAAAAATGTTTAAAATTATTATTTAATTTTATAAGTTATATTTTATAAATTATTATTATTGTATGGTGGTTACAATATTTAATTTATACCATTAATCCTATCAATTATTTAGATTTAATATATGAGTTATAAAAAGATATTAATGTGTTTTAATATTTTCTTTAAATCTTAAAATATTTTATTAGTATATAAAGAATATTTTGTATGCATTTTTATGTACAATATGAAAAGAAAAAAAAAGACAAAACTATATGTTTATATATGTTTAAACAAAAGTTATATTAACAATTGTGACATCGAAAATATATTAACAATTGTGACATTGAAAATTTAACGTTTGTCTTCCGGTGGTCGTGTTCATCGAGGAGATTGGTTACAAGCATTGGATTAAATCTTGAAACCATAAAGAACCGTCACTACCCACATGAAGGGAGGACTCTTTGGTTTTAGATTGTTGGGTATATTTGCTAATTTTTTTTTTTGAAAAAATTATATGCTATTTAACCAATGATTTGTTGTTAAATTTTTCATTAAAAATTGCATGATATTCATGATATTCCATTGAATGGTTTAAGCATAATTTTGTTAGAAACTTCATAAATATTTTATGCATAGGTAAATAATATATTAAGAATTGACAAATAATTACTATTAAAGAGTTGGTTAATTCATAATATTTGTGTAAAGGAGATTTATTAGATTATTAATGAGAATATTCAATTATTTTAGTAATTAAAGATATTAATTTACAAGAAAATTTTAATTTGCAAAATACATTGTGCATATTTAGAACTTTTATAATTAATTATGATAATATTTTTCTTTTAATTCTTCCTTTCTTTTTTAATAAAGATGGTGGTGAATATTAATATAAAGTATGTCTATATATTTAGTCTTCACCTTATTTATCGTAGTTAAAAATTATAGTGCTTTGTACTTGAAGTTATAAAATATGAAGTGCTATATATTACTTGATGAGGATATATTCTTTGTAAAGTATTAGTTATATAGAATTTGTACATGTGAGTAATACATACATACATACATACATACATACATATTATATATATATATATATATATTCAAAAAGAAAGAGATACTAATAGAAAAATTTATATTTCTCATTCACAATATCTAAAATATTTAAGATATTTGAGAAATCGAAATCTTAAAGTATTTCTCAAATATGAGGGTTTCTCATAATATTTTCTTTGGAGATTATTATTCTAGGAATAATAATAGTTTAGTAAAAATATTTATATGAGAATAGTAGTCTCAAAATGTTTCTCAAATGTAGGGGTTTGTCATAATATTTTCTTTGGATAATAATAATTAAGTAATAAAAAAAAATATATATATATATAAATAAAAATTAATGTATTTGCACATACTATATATATTTCCACTCTAACAATAGTTATTTGAGAAATTTAACTATGTTAGGTACAAGAAAATGATGAGTAAAGTATTGAAGATCAGTGCAAATTACAAATTGAAGTTGTTGAAGAGCTCTGTCAACATACAACTTATAAATAAAAAATTGATCAATTTTATGAAAGACTTTTGCGAAAAGTCATATACAAATGTCGAGGGAGATGTGCTTAAACCCACAAGAAAGTCACCTAGAGAAGTAACCCAACCTCTGTGATTGGAGACCCTATGAAGGAGGTTCAATGGATAGAAACAATTCATACTGCATGACTTGTTTAGCACTAAAATTTTATGGACATATCCTAGAGGAGATATGCTTCCGCTCATCCCTATGGCATAGTGCTACAATTTGTGATATTAGGAAGGGTTTTTACCCTGAATGAGTTCAAAGCAAGTAAATTCTCGCGAGGTATAGGTCACATATACCTTTAGCGAACTCACCTAAATGAAAGTCATCGTGGGGCCGTGACCATGAGAATTGAGTTATTCTTTAAAAGCTCTCACCAGAATCAAGATAGAGTGCATGGCCTTTAGTAGCGCTAACCCGTATATCTAAGTCTTTGTCACTATTATGTGTGTTATAGTTGAAGTTTGGTTAAAGGATTCGAGTTCAAGACTTAGTTCACTTAGGTTCCTCAAATGAATACTTTAACAATAAGTGTAGGTTCAAATCCGAGAGACACCTATACCTATTGCATAATAAAAGATTGCTAATATATATTTTATTATCATTTTTTTTTCTTCTTAATATATAACTAATTTTTCATATTTCATTTCCAAAGGTTTTTAAACATTTTGTGGGGGATTGTTGGAGAAAAATGTTTAAAACTATTATTTAATTTTATGAGTTATATTTTATAAATTGTTATTATTGTATAGTGGTTACAATATTTAATTTACACCATTAATCCTATCAATTATTTAGATTTTAAATATGAGTTACAAAAAGATATTAATGTGTTTTAATATTTTCTTTAAATCTTAAAATATTTTATTAGTATATAAAGAGTATTTTGTATACATTTTGATGTACAAAACAAAAAGAAGAAAGAGAAGACAAAACTATATGTCTATATATTTTAACAAAAGTTATATTAGCAATTTTAACATCGAAGACTTGACGTTTATCTTCCAGTGGTCGTGTTCATTGAGGAGATTAGCTGCAAGCATTGGGTTGAATCTTGGAACCATAGAGAACCGTCACTACCCACATGAGGGGAGGACTCTTTGGTTTTAGGACAACGTTTTTTTAGTGTGCCTCACTATATTTAGGCCAGAATTTCTTTACCCTTTTTTATTTTAATTTATTATTTATTTATTTTAATTACTTTTGTTACAATTTATATTTTTAATTGTGATTGTGATATTTATATGTTTAATAGAATATTAATAAAATTACCCAACAATCTAAAACCAAAGAGAATTTAATTTGTATATTTTGTTAGTAAATTATCTTCTTAATCTAAAGTTAATGTTTTGCATTGTTTGCATATGTGTCTGTTGTGAATTATGTCAAACACAAATTATATTTTAATTGGATATAAAATTGTGTGACATGTATTGCCTAAGTTTAATAGAATTTTTATCATTATTATTTTATTAAAATACTTTGATGCATCTCTGCTTAGAACAAATTATTGTATTTTATCCTCTTACAAATAAGATAATATTTGTCGTAAAATTACCTTGAAAATTCATGTGACTACTAAAGTTCTGATTATCTTCAATCAACATTTGTTGTTTTTCATTTATGCTAGGGAAGCAATTGTTTGAGATTCTTTTGTACTGATTGTCATAGGCCAATAGTCATCTTTATATGATGATGATGAAATGATATATACTGCATGCTTTGGGTTCAGATATCATAAATAGTTATATCCATATCATATTAGCCTTTTAGGCTTGGAAGTTTTGTAAATATATTATTATTATTTGTGAAAATTATTTATAGCTTGTGCCTCCATCATTCGTTGGAAGATATGGAATTTGCTTTTAAGCTAGATTTACAAACTAGTGATTATTCTTTTTGTCAAAATTTTCATGTGGGACATACCCGAATGAGTCATGTGAATAATTTGTTTTCTTTGCCAAGTATGTCATAATTAATCTTTTGTTAAAACAATATCTTTAGGGTAATATTAATGTGTTAATTCAATTGATCTCATTTCTAATATTTGGTGTGAGTGATATTATATACGTCTTCAATTTGCCTTAAGAATCTTGGATTATTTATTATAATACTTATCTTAAAGCAAATTGTTTATGAATGTAATTTGTCTCAACAAACATTATTATATGTGATTTATCATTACTTTTGTAATTCAAAAGTTTTGACATGCTGTATTTTTGTTATATGAATAATTGAATGATATATTAATTTATATAATTTTTTATGATGTTTTGGATTACTATTATGCTATCTTTGTGCACAACTATATTTAATTATTATGAACGCATTAAGGAGTGATAGCAATATTGTGCCACAGCAAACACATGTTATAATATGTGTATGCAATGGTGGACTATTAAATATATTATGATAATATTGAGAAATTTATTCAATTATTAAGTTGTGTTAAAACATATTTTAGTTTTGAATTTCATTTTTTAGGAAAATTATATGCTATTTAACCAATGATTTGTTATTAAAATTTTCATTAAAAATTGCATGATATTCATGATATTCCATTGAATGGTTTAAGCATAATTTTGTAATAGAAATTTCATAAATATTTTATAAATAGGTAAATAGCATATTAAGAATTGTCATTATTAATACTTGACAAATAATTACTATTAAAGAGTTGGTTAATTCATAATATTTTTGTAAAGGAGATTTATTAGGTTATTAATGAGAATATTCAATTGTTTTAGTAATTAAAGATATTAATAATAGTATAATTTACAAGAAAATTTCAATTTGCAAAATATATTGTGTATATTTAGAACTTTTATAATTAATTATGATAATATTTTTCTTTTAATTCTTCCTTTCTTTTTTAATAAAGATGGTGGTGAATATTAATATAAAGTATGTCTATTTAGTTTTCACCTTATTCATAGTAGTTAAAAATTATAGTATTTTATGCTTGAAGTTATAAAGTATGAAGTGTTATACATTACTTGATGAGGTTATATAATCTTTATAGAGTATATAAAATTTGTATATGTGAGTAATACATACATATATATATTTTCAAAAAGAAAGAGATATTAATAGAAAAATTTATATTTCTCATTCACAATATCTAAAATCATTTAAGATATTTTAGAAATAAAAATCTTAAAGTATTTCTCAAATGTGGGACTTTCTCATAACATTTTTTTTTGAAGATTATTATTCTATGAATAATAATAATTTAGTAAAAAATACATATGAGAAATAGTAATCTCAAAATAGTTCTCAACTGTAGGGATTTATCATAATATTTTCTTGGGATTATAATAATTAAGTAATAAAATATATATATATATAATAATAAAATTTAATGTATTTGCACATATTATATATATATATATATATATATTTATATTTATATTTATTTCCACTCTAACAATTGTTACTTGAGAAATTCAACTATGTTCGGTACGAGAAGTTGAGGAGTAAAGTATTGAAGATCAAAGTATTGAAGATCAATGCAAGTTACAAATTGGAGTTAGTGTAGAACTCTGTCAATATACGACTTTTGAATAAATAAAATTGATCAATTCAATAAGAGACTTTTGCAAAAAGTCATATATAAATGTCGAGAGGGATGTGCTTAAACCCACAAGAAAGTCACCTAGGGAAGTAACCCAACTTCTGTGATTGGAGACCTCATGAAAGAGGTTCAATGGGTAGAAACAATCTATACTGCGTGACTTATTTAGCACTATAATTTTATGGACATATCCTAGAAGACGTATGCTTCCACTCATCCCTATGGCATAGTACTATAATTTGTGATATTAGGAAGGGTAATTACCCTGAATGAGTTCAAAGCAAGTAAATTCTTGCGAGGTATAGATCACATATACCTTTGGAGAACTCACCTAAGTGAGAGTCGTCATGGAGCCACGACCATGAGAATTGGGTTATTCTCTAAAAGCTCTCAACATAATCAAGATAGAGCGTATGGCCTTTAATAGTGCTAACCCGTATATCCAAGTCTTTGTCACTATTATGTGTGTTATAGTTGAAGTTTGGTTAAAGGATTCGAGTTCAAGACTTAGTTCACTCAGATTCTTCAAATAAATTCTTTAACACTAAGTGTAGATTCAAGTCTGAAAGACACCTATAGCTATTGCATAATAGAAGATTGCTAATATATATTTTATTATCATTTTTTTTAATATATAACTAATTTTTCATATTTCATTTCCAAAGGTTTTTAAACATTTTGTGGGGGATTGTTGGAGAAAGATGTTTAAAACTATTATTTAATTTTATGAGTTATATTTTATAAATTGTTATTATTGTATGGTGGTTACAATATTTAATTTACACTTTTAATCCTATCAATTATTTAGATTTAATATATGAGTTACAAAAAGATATTAATGTGTTTTAATATTTTTTTTAAATCTTAAAATATTTTATTAGTATATAAAGAGTATTTTGTATGTATTTTGATGTACAAAAAAAAAAAAATAGAGAAGACAAAACTATATATTTATATGTTTTAATAAAAGTTATATTAGCAATTGTAACATCGAAGACTGGATATTTATTTTTCGGTGGTCGTGTTTATCGAGGAAATTGGTTGCAAGCATTAGGTTGAATCTTAGAACCATAGAGAACTGTCAGTATTTACACGAGGGAAGGACTGTTTGGTTTTAGGACAACGCTTTTTTAGCGTGCTTCACTATACTCAGGTCAAAATTTTTTTACCCTTTTTTACTTTAATTTATTATTTATTTATTTTAATTACTTTTATTATAATTTATATTTATAATTATAATTATAATATTTATATATTTATATATTAAACTATGGTACACTTCCACACCTCTTCGCTAGAGAAAGTCTAGGGGACTTGTGAGAAGACTAGAATTTGTTTGGGTATTTGCATAACTCGTGAGATTTTTCTGGTTAATTGACCAAACTTCATGGGCTAAATTATCGTTTACGCTAAATATAAGGATAAAAGTATCATCTATATACGATGTTTGATAAACTCCGTTATTGTTCCGTCTCACAGGGACTTTAACGTTAATAGCCTATATACAAATGTCACGACCCTAAAACACGCTCTTCTCAGCCGCCGTCCAAACACTCTCCCACTCCGTTCAACGGCCGCCGCCCTAACGCTCTCGCACTCCGTTCACCGTCTCCTCTCAGTTCGCCGTCTTTTTTGTTCACCGCTTCCTCTCCGTTCGCCGTATTTCTGGCGCTGCTTTTGCCGCGGCCGCCGCGGCCGCTTCTTGTGACAAGCGAGATTGTTGAGGGTTAGAAGGTATCATAGTTTCTTCCTTGTTTTTTATTCTATGAAATAAATAGTTTAAATTCTGTTTTTCTATCTTCCTGGGATTGTTTTTCTGTTCTAAATAATCTACATTCTGTTCAAAATGAAATTTTATGTCAAAATATCAATTTCTCCATTCATCCACCCAAGAGCTTGTGATTGTTGGTAGCACTGAATCTCTACTGCATTTTGATTGTCATTCTCCATTGTCTGAATAACCAGAATTTCGGCCTTCAAATTCTGTAACTTGCATTCCAAGGAATTACATAGACCCATGAATCCCTCTCCGAAAACTGATCTTCTCATCCCAACTGCAAAACGGATTCCCCATGTTCCCTTTACTTTTCCCAAGCCCCCTTCTCCTGTTTTCCTCCCATTCCATCCACCCCAACTTCTCTTCAAGCTTTTCCTTCTTACTTTCCAGGAACCCAAACAGACTGCATGCCTCTTTCGCTTTCATTCCGACCTTTCTATACTTGTCAAACGCTCGTTGAACTTCAGCTTTGTTCTCTGGCCATGTCACCACCTCTCCGTCTGGCCCGAAGCATATCATGCAAACTGTAACATGACACGAAGTTGCTTACTCCTAAGCTCTGTTCTTCAAAGTTGATTTTCTCTTCCTGAAGTTTAGTTTCGGAGAGTTTTGTCTACAGTTAAATTGATGTTTCGATTTCTTCTGGTTTTCAATGCCATACTGGTTAATGATACTTTCTTCCTTGAGCATCCCGTTGATCTTCTCTAGCAATAGATACATCAGGTTTTGAACCTCAGCAGGCTTCCGTTTAAAATTCTCAATGCTGCAGGCTTAGATTGTCACATGCTTCACTCCTAGTTGATAGCAATACTTAAGAGCCGACATAAGTGATGAGAATCCATGCTTGTGGATGGTCCTACTTCCATATTCTTTCTTAGCATATCTCCAATTTCCATCAAGGCAAAATAATATCGGACCCACAGATAATGATTCATCACGACTCTGATCTTGGTTTGAATCTCACAAGTTAGCAGTTTCCTTTATATATTGCTTTTCTGAGTTACCTTTTTTTCTTTTTGGGTAATTGTTTACGTGATGAATCTTATGCTTGTTGTGGAAATGTGTTCAGTTAACTGTTTTGTTTGATTACTAAAAGTATATTAGCTTACCTTTTATACAAATGAATGAGATTTCAGCAGTTTATGTTGATTTGTCAATCTTTTTTTATGTTATGTTGATGGATACTTGTAACATAACATTTACACAATTTTTTGTAATGGAATTGAATTTCTGCATTTAACCTCTTCAAAGGAGGAAGTAAAGTCTCAGTGTGACATTGAATGTTGTTAATTCTGTAATAATGGTAACTGAACTTTGATTGTCTTTCAAACAGGTTGTTTTGACGGTAGTGGTGAGCAAGGTTGTTAAAATGGGAAGATATGATGATGGTGGTACTGCAAGTCAGCTGTTTACAAGTTTGGGTACTTTTATGAGAAGGTGCTTGTTCTGTGTTCTATCTGTGGGTTCGATACCTGCTCATTTTGCCTTTATCATGGATGGAAACCGGAGGTATGCTAAGAAGAAGAATATGGAAGTAGAGGCTGGCCACAGGCGTGGATTCTCATCACTTATGTTGGTTCTTAAGTATTGCTATGAACTAGGAGTGAAGTATGTGACAATCTATGCCTTCAGCATTGAGAATTTTAAAAGGAAGCCTGCTGAGGTTCAAAACCTGATGGATCTGTTGCTGGAGAAGATCAATGGGATGCTGAAGGAAGAAAGTATTGTTAACCAGTATGGTGTAAGAGTATATTTTATAGGTAACTTGAAACTCTTGAGTGAGCCCGTCAGGGTTGCAGCTGAGAAAGTGATGACAGCTACTGCTAACAACAGCAAGGTTGTGCTTCTGGTCTGCCTTGCCTATACTTCATCTGATGAGATTGTGCATGCAGTTCAAGAATCCTGTAAACATAAATTGGATAAAATTCAAGCTCTAAATGGATATAAAGTATCCAATGGTGTGATAAACAGAGAAAAAAGAGTTAAGAAGATCAGCAGTTTGATGGTGCCTGATGTTGAAGAATCTCTTGCTCTGAAGGCACACACAGCTTGTAATGGTGTGGTTGAAGCAGTTGAAGGCACTGAGAGGATCAATGGTGCAACTGCGTATAGTGTTGAAGAATATTGTGACAAAAAGGATGAAGGAACTGGTGAGAAGCAAGGGGAGCATCCTACAATAAAGTTGGTAGATGTTGAGAAAAATATGTACATGGCTGTAGCTCCTGATCCCAATATCCTGTTACGAAGCTCTGGTGAGACCCGCCTGAGTAATTTCCTTATTTGGCAGACAAGTAATTGCCTATTGTATTCTCCAGCTGCATTGTGGCCAGAGATTGGTCTGTGGCATGTGGTGTGGGCAGTGTTAAACTTCCAATGCAACCTTCCTTATTTAGAGAAGAAGAAGAAGCAGTTATAACAACTATGACACCTCTCAACAGACTCTTCTAGGATATGGATAATAGGAAGTTTTGCATTGGTTCACATGCCATTCTTGAATCAATGGGAAGCCTCGGACAGGAGCATAGAATGATCCTGACTCTTTGCTGACTCCCGACAGGAGCGTAGAATGATCCTGACTCTTCGCTGACTCCCTTCTGCAGGCTGGGGCAATAGAATTCTAATGGGATATTATAGACTGACAGGAGTTACAATACAAACCTGGTGCCTATTATAATTATTTGTACAATAATGTGTAGTCGTTTAGATTCTAATCATAATGAATATCTACAAAATAAAGCGTTTTGCATAGAAGTATGCAGTTAGCACACTTATCTATTTGGTGTTTGATCAAATTCTGTTACATGTATGTTTTCCTTCTTTAGGCAAGCATTGACTTGTTCATCTATTAGAGTTGCATTCTTCTTATGTCAAAGTCTTCTCCAATTTCTATGAGCTTTTCTTATATTTTTCTTGTATCTTGCTCAATATCATCACTTTGGGAAATAAATGACAGAGGAAGTTTCCCACGTGGCCTTCAATTAACTAATGCCAACTTTGATTCTCACTTGATCTCATTTCTTAAAGAAAGGACTTAAAAGAACACAACTAGCTCCTCATGGTCGCATTGAAAAACCTTTAATTGCTTGCAGCCTCCTGATATACTGCATATTGTGCCACCTCGAGTAGTTGAGTGTTGAGTGGCATTTTCTTGATTAAGAAAAAAATATGGCAATGGATTAGCTGTGGATCTTGTCCAAGGTGCATATTCTTTTGTCTATGTAATTAACTTTAGTGGTTTTATCTGATCTTGTAGTAGTTCTTGACTACCTGATGATATCATGTACCCCATTTCTTTAGTTTGCTTTCTATTTGAGCTATTCATTATTGTCCCACTTTTCTCTTTATCAGCATGGAGGCGAGGGACGCTTACGTGAAAAGGTTGGAGACGATCAAGAACATCACTAGCAAAGATGTAAGGTAGAGTTCCTTTCTTCTGACCTTTTTCTTTCACTAAATGTTCTTCGATCTAATGCAAACACATACTCGTAATGTAGATATCTGCACTTTGATTTTCGTTGAATTTGCGAGCATGTTCATTTTGAGAACCTTGCTATCCTTTATGAACAAATTGAGGATTTCATCAAGAAAAGTAGGTATGGTTATTTTTTACACATCAGCACATATTTAAATGGACAACTTGTATTTTGAATATCTTTTGGTTTCATTTCTTCCTGTTGAGAACTCATTTTTCTCTTATATCTAGTTAGTCACTAGGAGTTGGTTTATTTGTATCATTTTCTTATACAGGTTTGTGTTTGTTTTTAGCTTTATTTAACATAATAGGTATTCTTTGCTGAATGAAAAGGGTGAGAAAAATGAAGGAGCAACTGGAATTGCGAGGACTAATCCTATCGATTGTTTGGACTGTACAAATGTTACACAGGTTGGTTACCTTCAATCAGAAAAATAATTTTCTTCATGCATTATTATCAGTCTTCTTATTAACTTCTATTATTAATGGTCCAAACAAACACATGGGCATGTGTGAATGGTAGAAGTTTTCATGTGATTACTTATGTCATGGTTGCAGTACCATTTCCTTCCAACCATAGTAAGCAATGTTTGCAGAGCATGATATGTCAAAGAATTTTGGAGATCCAACTAAGGAGTGGCATTTTTGTGCTGAAGAAACTATTAGCTCCCATCCAAATTTTGGTGAAAATTTTAAAATATGTGAGTATACTGGCTTTTCTTATTCAAATTAGTTGCTTTGAATGGTTTGCCTAGCATTGTTGACATGGTTTTCTTAGTATGCGAGTGATTATATTTTGCATTTGTAATTTCAGTATGGGTTAATCATGGGGATGATGTTAGCATTCAATATTCTGGTACACCTGCTCTAAGAGGAGATTTTGTCAGGTACTTTTACAAGGATATACTCCAAATTGTTTTCTGTATGCATTCTTAGGGTGCTGAATGACACTGTAGTCTAAGAACATAGTACTTTTGAGATGGCATTTGTTGGATCCATCTTGATTGTTTATATTAAACATAAATTCCTGTAAATTCCGGTGATATGTAATACCCACTGGAAAAAATTTGAATTTCATTTGTAACTTGATGCTAAGAAAAGTAACAAGGGTGAAGAAACAGTCTGCTGCCCGGAAGTTTTTTCAGCAACCATTAGCTTCTTTATCAAATAATGTAATTCATAAATTCATAAATCAAATATTTGACATAGGGTGATGATTAAAGTGCACATATAAAATACTTTCTTGCTTTTCAAATAAAAATATTGCTTTCCCTTTTCTTTTCAAACCCTTCTTTTCTTTTCAGAAGCAAAGCATTTCCTTTTCTGCTGGCTAGTCATCGCTGGTGGAGCTTTGATTTCTATTTAAATAAATTAAACTTTTGTTTTTCTTGCTCCTTGAGAAAATATTCAATTCTTACTATTAAACTTTTCTTAATTTTCATGCATATGGAAAATACTTTTATGGAAAATTGATATTTATCCCTTGATGTGTGGGTATTAGACAAATACTTATGATATTTGGGAAAAAATAAATATCTTTTTAAGTTTGACTAAATAGACAGATACTTTTTTGAGTTATTATATAATAATAAAAAATGACTATTTTATCTTTATATATTTAAAAGGTATATGAATTAATTATTTTAACCTAGTTATTAATATATAATAACTAATAAATTCTTATGATTTTTTTGATAATTATGTATTTAAATATTTTTAATCATTAGTTTCTAAATTATTATTAATATTTTAAATAATTTTATTACTATTATATTAATAATATTCAATATTTGATTGTAAATGATATAAATTATTTTATTTATAAATTCATGTAAATTATATAAATTATTTTATTTATAAATTCATATAAATTATATAAATATTCTCAAAATTTTGAATAATATAATTCATATAATTGAATATTATTTCGATTTTATTTTAATTGATTGTGTTATTAATTAAAAATATTTAGTTATAAATTGTATAAATTATTTAAGTTAGTTTATTTATAAATTAATAAAATTATGTATAAATTATATAATTATTCCCAAAATTATAAATTATACAATAATTAAAACAATGAAACTATTTAAATTTTATAGTTGAATTCTATGAATAAATAAAACTATTTGAATTTTATAAATATATTATTTATAATATTTTTGATATATAAATTTCAAATATTTAATGTAACATTTATTTATCAAAATTATTTTTAAAATATAAATAATATAATTCATATCATTCAAATATTATTTGGATTTTATTTTAATTGATTGTGTTATAAATTATTATAATGATAATAATTTTTTTTAAAATATTAATAATTATTTAGAGATTAATTATAAAAAATATTTGAATACATAATTATTAAAAAATAAATCATAAGGATATATTAGTTATTAAGGTTAAAATGGTTAATTATTATATTTTTTAAATATATAAGAATGAAATAATTATTTTTTATGATTGCATAGTAATTCAGAGAGTATTTGTCTATTTAATAAAACGTAAAAGATATATAATTTTTCTCAAATATTAAGGACATCTGTTTATTACTCCAAACATCAGTTAATTTTTCTACTTTTATAATAAAAATACACGCATAACATACAATTCATTTAAAGTAAAATTCTACGAATTTCAAATATTGACCTTGTAATATAAAACCAACTTAAAAATTTTTTATTTTAAATTGTTAAACTTTAAAATATTAATAGCAAAGAGGAAAGTATAAATTTTAAGTTATTTGCTACACTATATTCTTTTTTGTATAGAAAAATATTCATATGTAATTTCAGCTTTCCATATTTGGGACCATTTTGGTCACAGAGTTTGGGTCACGTGCTTGGGTTTTTTGGCCCTTTGGGGGTTTTGCTCTACACATGCGTATGACGAGATTTTGATTAAATTTTTCCCTGTTCTGCCCATGTGAGATTTGGGTACCACAAGTTTATTCCCCTGAGTACTGGTTTAGTGAAAGTTTGTGAAATGTATATTTGTATTTCCTATAAATTTTTGAATTCATTAATATGTTAGATTACTTATAAATGAGGTTATATAATTCCTGTGTAAAATCTTCTGTAAACTTTTCTCTTTTAGTTAAACAAATGATAAATTGATTGAAGTTTTCATTAAATTTTATTTTTCTCTACACTTATGGTGATAAAAAAATAAAAGAAAAAATATATAAATTTCTTATTTTTCACAAATGTAATTGGCCACAAGATTATGTGTAGGGATGATAACGGATAGAATACCTCAATATCCATATTCATATTTTATTTATATTCTTCACGGATATTTTATTTGATATCCATATTCTCTTAAATAGGTATTTGTCAATATTCATATCTTAATAAAAGAAGTAAATTCTAAAAAAATTTATTTATAAGTTGTTTTACATTAAAATTAATTTTCACTCACTAAGTTTTAAACTTGCCTCAGTTTTATTTTATCTTTTTTCCTCTAAAATAGTTGAAAGCATTAGTATGCTTAATGACAAAAAAGAGTTTGTTACAAGTTGGATCTCATGGTGATGTTGTGAAGAAGAAATGTTTTTATCTTTGTTTATGAAATACTCATTACAACTACGAATTTATAAGCTTTGAGATATAAATAATTTAACAATCCTACTACACTTCATTATTATTACAACCTATTACGCTCATTATTACAACTTATTGACAATATAAATGAAAAGAAATAATAAAGTAGATGCTTTAACAATATTTATTACTTTAATGTAAATACTTTCGATTTGGTGGTGTTCACTATTTTAATGGAAATAATTTATTTTAGTTATAAACACTCTTGCTCAAGCTGGTGCATAAATATTTCTTAAGCCTAGTTTGTCAAGGAATGTTGTAAATATCTAAGTTGAGACAATCTTTATGAAAATATCATAAAGCTGATATTTTGACCCAATTTTGGGTAGTTCTTTAATTTTTTCTTCTAACTTATCTTTGATGAAGAACCTGTCCATTTCAACATACTTTGTACGATCATATTGAATTGGATTATGAACAATATCAAATGTAGCTTTGTTGTCACAAGATATTTTGATTGGTTGTTGAGGTAGTCGATAGTCTAAATCTTGTAAGAGAAATTTAAGCCTATAATGTTTCACAAAGTCAAAGAGTTATGCCTTTATATTATGTTTTTGTAGAAAGAATTGGATCAACTATAAATAGTTGTATCCTGTTTTTTAGGGATAGTTTTTTAATTCAAATAAGTTGAAGATCGTATCTTATCTTTTGGGATATGATTCCAAGTCAGATTCTGGTTTTATCTTTTCTTTTTTGTTCCTAATTCTTAGGGGTTGTTTAGTTGTCATCGGCCTATTTATTCTAAAGGTTGTAAACGTGTTTAATAAGAGGAATAAATTAATTCCAGTAGTGCTAAAATTCTCTCCTAAGAGGCTCACATAGTATCAAAGCAGAAACTTGGTTGAGAGAAGCCATGTACAAATCAGCTCTCACTAGGGCTAGCGGCGGTAGTAATTCAAAGGTTACCTCTGAATCTAACCCTATAATAGCCCCTACTGCTTATTCTGATATGTCCTCTCTTCAAATCACCTCTCACAAACTCAATGGATGAAATTATCTACAATGGTCCCTCTCGATTCAAATGGTAATCCGAGGAAGAGGAAGGTTTGGGTTCATTGACGGGACTACTGAAGAACCAGCCACTACTGATGCTTCTTTCAAAATGTGGGATGCCCAAAATTTCGTAGTTATGGCTTGGCTAATCAACTCCATGGAAGACAAGATAGGTGAAAGTTTTCTTGGTTATACCACAACAAAAGAAATGTGGAATGCTGTGGAAAGGAAATATTTTGATCTAGAAAATTCAGTCCAATTGTTTGAATTGAGAAATAGAGCTCGGATGTTAACCCAAGGTGAGATAAATGTCACTTCATATTACATTATCACAAAACTTTGGCATGAGGTTGATCTTTTTGACAAGTTTCAATGGTGCACTACTTGCCAAAAGCACCATCAAATTTCTGTTAATAAGGAACGAATACATGACTTTCTTGTTGGCCTTAACAAGAACCTTGACAAAGTTCGGGGATGTTGTCTTGGGACTAAACCACTTCCTTCAATAGATGATGCATTTGTAGAAGTAAGAAGAGAAGAAAGCCGTAAACGTGTGATGATGGGAGAGCTAAAACCTACACTCATTGGCAATTCTACCCTTCATGCCAATAGAAACTCGGAGTCCTACCACTAAGATACCAACCGAAATCAGCGAGGAGGAAATCTCTGGTGTGATCACTGCCAAATGACCAATCATACTTGTAAAACTTGCTAGAAACTTCACGACAGACCAGCAAACTTCAACTTCAAGGACCAACGCAAACCTAGAGGTCTTCAAACTACTGTCGAAATGGTCACAAAGCATGAAGATTCTACTCCAAGTTTTTCCCTTACAAAGGAGCAACTGGAGCAACTCATCAAACTGATTAATCTTCAAGGTTCCACTCCTCTGTTAACAAAGCCAACGGCTGCCTCTCTTACTCAACCAGCCAATTCATACTTAGCCCAAAAAGGTTTGCAACTACTTTGAGTGACTATACAAATGAAATAGACCCCGGGATCATAGATTCAAGAGCATTTGATCACATGACAGGATTCTTAAACTTGTTCACCACTTTGTGTCTGGTTTATCTTCCTACAACTGATCAGATTGCGAATATTCTTACCAAAGGGCTTCCAAGGGTATCTTTCGAAACTTTTGTAAGCAAGCTTGGACTGTTTGATGTTTTTTCAGTCCAAGCTTGAGGGGGAGTGTAGAAAGAATTGGATCAGCTGTAAATAGTTGTATCATGTTTTTTAGGGATAGTTTTTTAATTCAAATAAGCTGAAGATCAGATCTTATCTTTTGGGATATGATTCTAAGTCAAATTCTGGTTTTATCTTTTTTTTTTGTTCCTAATTCTTAGGGGTTGTTTAGTTGTCATCAGCCTATTTATTCTAAAGGTTGTAAACGTGTTTAATAAGAGGAATAAATTAATTCCAACAATGCTAAATTCTCTCCTAAAAAGCTCACAGTTTCTGTGTTTGAATGAGCAACATATTGTTGCTTCTTACTTTTCCATGTGATAAGGTGAAGTAGTTTGAAGTACACATATCAATATACATCTATACTTCGAAAATTTATATTTTTTGAGAATAAAATTCTTTTCCTAGGTGTAGATTTCAAATACCTTAAAATGTTCATTATTGCATTTATATGTTATTCTTCAGGATTGTATGTAAATTGACTAACAATACTCAATGCATAACTAGGCAAGGTCTAGACTGGTGTGAGTCAAATACATCAATCTTTCAACAAGTCTTTAGTATCCTCATTTATCAACTAGAACATGATTAGATCTAATACATAACTTCAGTTCCTCCACAAGAGTATCAAATGGTTGATAAGTTATATCAGTCTCGTGTAATAAATCTAAGACAAACTTTCATTGAGATAAAAAAAATTCTTAGATCGTGACATTTCAATTCTCAAAAAATATTTTAAAGGACCTAAATATTTTATTTTGAACTCTTTTGATAAATAGTTTTGGAGAGCTTCTCTTTCTCCGGTATTGTTTCCTATAACCACTAAGTCGTTTATATAAACAATGAAAGTAGTGATCTTACCTTGTTGCTTCTTTAGTAATAACGTGTGGTTTGAATTGCTCTACTGATAATTGAAGTCTATTATAAACTTTGTGAATTTTCCAAACCATGATCTTGGAGAATGCTTTAACTGTATAGAGATTTATTCAACTTGTACACCTTTTAACTATTGTTAACAGGTACTCTGCATCTTGGAGGAACATCTATATAGACTTCGTCAAATAATTCGTCACATTGAACTGGTGCAATGACAAATCAAGATTTACAGTTAAACATAATACCACTCTCACTGTGTTTATTTTAGTTACAGGAGCAAACGTGTATGTATAGTCAATCCTATAGTTTTGAGTGTATCCTTTTACTACTAGCCTTATTTTGAATCATTTAATGGTACCACCCATTTTGTACTTTACAGTGTAAATTCATTGGCATCCAACTATTTTTTTTCCTAGTGGAAGATCAATGATTTCATCTCTTCATTTGTAGTAGTTTTCATCTTGGGTCACTCAAAGCCTCTTGCACACTATAAAGAATAAATATAGTAGATAATTGACTTATAAATGATTTATTTGATTCTGACAAACAATGTTAGACATATAATAACTCATAAGGTATTTGATTTTGTTAGATAAGTTAGACTCATGTCTTTTTTGAATATCTTTATTTTGATGTGGTGGAAGTACATTTTTTATTACATTGGATGTTAGAGGAGCATCTTTAGCAATGGGTTGGTTGGTTATGTAACCATCTTATGGTATGGTGGGTTGGTTGGCTTCTTAAGTTTGTGAGTCATCATCAGTTGAATCTTTTCCTTCATTTTGATGGTCTTCAATATAACCTATAACTTCTACGAATTGACCTTTTTTTAAGGGTGAATCCTATATGAGGGTCTAAATTTCAGGCTGATCATACTTTCTGAAATTTAGACTCTGAATTATAATATATTGTGTCTTCATGAAAGACTACATCAATTGTATTGATCATTTGTTTTGTTGAAGGATAATAACATTGATACGTTTTTTGATGTATGGCATATCCTACAAATTATCAAAGTATAGATGTATATGTAAATGCTGACTGGGCTAAACGTTTTATTTCATATTACTTTATCTATGTAGGAGGCAACCTTGTCATATGGAGAAGTAAGAAGCACTATATAGTTGCTCGTTCAAGCGCAAAAGCAGAATATAGAGACATAACCCTTGGACTTTGTAAGACATTATGACTTAAATTTCTCTTATAAGATTTAGGCTATTGACCTATGCAGCCAATTAAAATATATTGTGATAGTAAAATTGCATGTGATATTATTCATAATCTAATTCAATATAATTGTACAAAGTATATTAAAGTGGACAAGTTCTTCATCAAAGAGAAGTTAGAAAGAAAAATTATAAAATTGCCCAAGATTCGATTAAAAGATCAACTTATTGATATTCTCACAAAGCTTATCTTAACTCGGATATTCACAAAATTCTTTGACAAATTGAGCTTATGAGATATCTATGCATTAGTTTGAAGGGGAGTGTTGAATGATTAAACCAAAATTTTCTATTAAAACAGTGGACACCACTAAGTCGAAAGCATTTATATTAAAGCAATAGACACCATTAAAGCATTTATTTTATTTTTTCTTTTCATTTATAATATGAATGAGTTGTAATAATGAGCGTAGTAGATTGTAGTGATAATGAAATATAGTAGGATTGTTGAATTATTTATTATTTTTGAAAGCCTATAAATAGGCAGTTGTAATGAGCATTTTATAAGCAAGAAAAACAAATATTTCTTCTTCAAAGCCTATAAATATGGTATCAATTGTTAAATTTAAGTCACTTCAAGTTACTTCACCTTTGTAGGAGGTAGTCTTATCACATGAAGAAGTAAAAAGCAACATATAGTTGCTCTTCCAAGCACAGAAGCATAATATAGAGGCACAGCCCTTGGGCTTTGTGAAGCATTATGGCTTAAAGTTTTTTACAAGATTTAGGCCATCCACGCTTATCGTACCAAAGAAAGAATTTTCTTGTCTCAAAGAAAGTATGCCTTAAATTTGTTACATGAGACTAATATGCTTATAAAGGCAACAACCTTCAACTCTTCTGCATTCTATCAAAGAAAAGAATGCACATACAAGACCTGTTTTGAAACACTCACTCACTTGTCTATCACAAATATTCACTCACTTCCCCCTTCTCTATAGCAACTAAGCTATACATGAATAGATATATACAAAGAGATGCAACCCACATCCTAGATATGCTTGGGGGTGGTTTGTTAAATCCTTAAGTCCCCAAGCATGCATGGCTCGGCGATAAGGCCTCCGGCAAGCCTAAGTGTTGCAGATGCATGAGGCAACATAGGTGTGCTTTCGGCAGTGAGTGTTGGCAGCACATCAAATGAGTGTGCAGAGGTGCGCGAGCCAATCAAAGAGAGCAGAGTGTTCGTGGAACACAATATCACAGGGAACCATAGTTGGGCACTATCTGATGAGTATGAATTTCATAAGAAAGTGGACTAAGGCATGCAACAGCTAGAGAGGTAGCTAGGCAATGTCAATTGCATGGCAAGTTTCGTGCTTCGAAGATACGAAAATGAGACAAGATTATTGAGAGTGTTGGGTGGCACTCTGAGGTAGCTTGATGTCTTAGGAACATTAGGCTGCAAGCCAATGAGGCAAGAATCAGCCCATCTGACCCGAGCTTGGAGAAGTGATGGGATGGTATAGGCAAGCTTACAAGGTAAGCGGGTGCTGTGCAATGGGTACCTTGAGTGGGCATTGAGTTAGTGTTTGGGAGCATATAGTGGAACATAAGCGTTTCATTAGTGGCAAAGAATTTAGGTGGATCCCAAAAAGTGGAGCACTTACTAATGATAAGGGTGGTGGACCTAGAAGCGGCAGTAGTGCCCTAAGTTAAGGGTAGTGGAGTTACCTTTGGACTTGCAAGACTGCAGGGCCACAAAGGAATGGATGTCCTAACACTAAGTGGAGTTGGGAGGATCCTCCTTTGTCCATTTGAATTTGAATATCCCAAGCAACCCAGGATGTGGGTTATGTCTCTTTGTATATATATTCATGTATAGCTTAATTACTAGAGGGAGGGGGTGATGTGCAAATTTTAATATGCTTGCAAGTGCACAAATCATTAATAGCTAATGATAAATTCACCCCAAGGTCGATCTCTCAAGGAATTGTAGTGGTTTAGATTCTTATTTATTTTCTTTATGTTACTAAATTTAATAAATAATAAAGTCCTAAACACCCACTTAATTTGTAGTTTGATGCGATGTTAAACAAATGAATTAACTTACTAAATTTTAAAAACAATGACAATAAATTAAATTCAATGAAATCAAATGGGAGTTGGTTAGCTATCTACTCATGCATTGAAATATTAAGTGAATTAAATAATTATCCCAATGTTTAGATTATTGATCTTTTCACTATGGTTAGAGAAATCCAATGATCATGGCAATTCTCACTTGCAATCAACTAAGTATATCCTTGATGTGAGACTTTTACTTAATTAATTGAATTAATTACAAGAAAATGATATGACCATTTAAATTAAACCAAATCAATGGATTCAATTTAAACACTTGTTCAATAGAGCTTAATTAAGGTAAGATGATGTTTCTAACACCTTAATTCTTATTTGTTAATTTTAATTATAAACAATAGATTATCAGTCTATAATTCATAATTTAAGGTATGAAGAACAATGAACAAGTAATAATCTTAAACATTCATTAAATATAATTCACAAAATAACCAACACAATCATAATAGCTAAACCAAACTCCCACTATGTATTTAGCCTTCCATTATCAAGTTCAAATTAATGAAATTAAGTATGAAAGTGAAAAACACATAGAAGAACAAACAAAGATTGAAATAAACTTATCTTTATCGAAGATTTTCCCTTGGGTTTGAAATGATTGATTGTCTTCTTCAATCATTTGGTGGAAATTGCTTGATGAAGAGTATAAAAACAACACAAACACTGGCTACGAATTTTTGAGTGACAACACTTGGATTACAATAAGCAAAGAAACGAAACAAGGAAAAAACTACCTAAGAGAAATGAAACCAAGAATAGCATGCCTTCCTCTTCAAAACCACTATTTATATAGGCAAGATAAAGGATGCTTTACATGTGAAGACACATGCATGTTGCAGTTTCATCATATCTTTGTCTGCCAGATTGTAGCTCACTTATGGCTATCTCCTACGCCGAATTAGAGAACATAGTCTTCATATAATGTTTGAATAATTGAATACGCTTTCTCATGCTTTAAAAAGCATGTCATTTCGATGTCGGTAACATGAGATATGATCAAAATATTAAAGCATACTCAAATTGCCATTTTGACAGCCATTGTCTGAATGATGACCATCTTAGACAGCCCAAATGCATGATTTGGAAATTATGGATAACACGAAAATTTAGCTATCTTCCTCCTAGTTCCATCACTTCAAGAATCAACTTGATTGATGGTGTATTCAGAAAGTTATGGCCAAAAGATAGAAAGTTGGTCCAGGTTGCACATGGATGAACAATGCTCAATTACATTCCTTCACACTTTCGGCGCCTACCCATTCTAAATTTGCAAATGTTATCTGCACATGTATAATTGAGTTAGCTTTCACTTGCCAAAAGAATCATGCCATTTGAAGATGTCTACACAAAGTTATGGCCATGATAGTAATTCATACTCAAGTGAGTTGTGTGGATACTTTATATCTTTAATTACAACTTTTACTCCTTTAACACCTATACACAAAAATACACCAGATAAATACTTAAATACAAGTATGATACTCATGTCATCTTGTATAATTATACATATTTGCATGTATTTGATTTCTTGACCATGAAAACATGCAATTTAAAAGTATGACAATGAAATTTCACAATTTATGCACAGAAAGGGACATTAAATTCAAAAGTGATGTAATAATGTCTTGTAAAATATATGTGAATGATGTACTTTAAGACACTTATCAGGGGAAAAATGAGCAAACATTTGTGAGAGACAAGTGAGTGGATGTTTCAAAAAATGCCTTGTATGTGTATTCTTTTCTTTGACGAAATAAAGAAGAGTTGAAGGTTGTTGCCTTTATAAACACTGTGTGCATGTTCTTTGTTTTGCTCAAGGTTTCTTTCCCCACTTTCCTTAACATGCAGGATAGTTGCGAGAGATTGTTGGACAATATTGCGGAAGAGAATTGTTGGCTAAATAAGTGCTTTGCGCATCGCAGGGTCTGCCGCATCAACAAAAAAGACCCCATGACATAGTCAACTTGTTAACCAAATAATATTCCTGTGGCAGGATTGTAGTTGTATACTAGAATTGATTAGGTTTCATGTGATAAGGGAAGGATACTAAAAACTTGTCGGAAGATTTATGTATTCGGCTCACACCAGATTGGGACTTTACCTATGAATTGAGTGTTGTTAGTCAATTTATTCATAACTCTAAAGAATAATATATAAATGTAGTGATGCACATTTTAAATTATTTGAAATCTGCACCAAGAAAAGAAATTTTATTCTCCAAGAATACAATTTTTAAAGTATAAATATACATATATTGACTAGGTTTTAGCAATAGATGATAACATCGATACTTTTTTTTTTATATATGACATATCTTACAAAAACACAACGTAGTGATTGAGGTTCTAACTTATTATGTTTATGTTTATACAGATGTACAAATGTTACATAATCAAATGCATTAGGCGATAAATTTGGAACATTTGTTAAAGCAATTGCTTCATTCATAACTTGGAAGGTGTCTGGAAGTTGATAGAATTGGATGGTACCTGATTTATCAAGTATGCAATACAAGCAAGAGCCTCTCTTCAATAAGAAAATGGCATAGGCTACATTCTTTTTCAACAACTCCATTTTGTTAAGATGTATTGAAACAAGTGGTTTGATGAACTATTTCGTGTGATTTTAGATACCTATTATAGTTTATAATTTTTATATTCTCCTCCATTGTTGCTATGTATAACTCGAATCCATGTGTAAAATGGTATATGCGCCATTTAATTTTTTTTTTTGAAATAATGAACTCACTTCTCTCCTTTGTACTTCATCAAACATACTCATGTCATCTTGATATAGTCATCAATAAATGTAATAAATCAACATGCTTTTTCAAAAGTAGAGATTTTTTTATGGACCTATACATCAGAATAAATCACTATAAAAAAAGAGTTGAATTTGTATTTAAGATTAATGGAAAAGACACACAATGACTTTTTGCCTTTTCACAAACATCACACTTCAAGTTTAAATTATGATGAGTTTTAAATAAACTAGAAGACGATTTTTTTAGATACCCCAAAAGATGTATATCTTAGACGTTTATGTCACAATCATAATGGTAGATTTATCCTGTCAACACTTGTTGAAACAAATCTAAATAATACAAGTTCTCTTACCTAATACCATAACCGATCGTTTGCTTTGTCTTTATGTCCTTAAACACAAAATTTAGGCAAAAAAATTATGACACAAGATCGAACATTAGTTATTTGAGAAATAGATAAAATATTAAAGCACAAAGACAATGTAACTAATACTAAATCTAAATTCAAAGTATTAGTAAAAGATACATATCCTTCCCCAATAACTAAGGTTGAGGTACCATTGGCTAAAGAAATAATCTTTTGCAAGCATGACTTTAAGTGTGAGACTTGTTAAGAATCAAATGTCATACAACTATTGCTTTTGAATCAATTATCCTTGTACTATTAAAAACAAATGTGGAAGTTTTCAAAGCCTTACTAATATTTTCTTATGTTGTAATCATTATTAGGGTGCTTTCAATGTCTTTGTCTTTGTTTTAGCAACGATAACAGTCGATTATTACTTAGACTTTTTCTTTTGATTATGATCCCACTATTTTGGATATCTTATAGTCTTGAAGCTCCGATTTTTAGTATGTCCTTTTTTATGACAATGAGCACAGTTAACAGATGACTTATCAGCCTTTTTTTTCAATCTTATTGATTTTCACCTTGTCGATTTTGGGCTATCATAGCAGAAAAATCAGTCTTCAGTTTTTTCCTTTGCTTGTCATATTGTCTCTCTTTAGATATGAGAATAATACCCTTTTAAACCAAAATGGTTTCTTTTCGCAAAATTTTTCCACTTGTTCAAATTCTCCATCTAATCTAGCAAGAAATATCTATACCTTCAGTTTTTCAAGAAATTTTTTGTATGATATTTTATCATCTAGATCTTTTGTGGCCACTTTATCTCGATGATCTAATTCTCTAAATGTTTGGCAATGAAGGCATTTTTAATTAAGGTAGAATACTTACAACTAATTGCTCATGTCATAAAGGATTTTGATAAAGCACTCCAGGTTTCGTGAATAGTGAGTATTCCCAGATAACGCTTTATAATTTATGGAGTCACAGAAATGAGTAGCCAACTTTTCACTTTTTGATTTTTAGCATACCATTTCTCGTATCCTTCCAATGATTTTTTGGATTGCCTCTTTTATCGAATGTAAGAGAGTTTTTCTCACTCAGCAAGATGCATTTATATTATTTGAGACCATACATCATAATTTGTTTTGGTTAGAAGAATGCTAGTATTGAATGGTCTTTCAGATTATTTATAATTGAAGTGATTTTTCTTTTAGAAGTTTCCTCCACCATGATTGAAAGTTGAATTTCGATCAAATAATGTCACCAATATGTAGATAAAGAAGTAAGGATTTTGGAACCGGTCAAAAATCATCAAGAATCGAAAGAAAAAGGTGAACTGACGATGGAAAAATTGGATCGGTTAAGTAGACCGAGATGGTTTAAATCTAATCGAGATGGATCAAAGTTGAACCGAGTTGTGGGTCAGAGTAATTTATAAAAAATATAGAAAAATTGGATATAAAAATTTACCTTTATGAAATTCACCAAGTCGTTTTCAATCTCAGGCACTTTTAATGCACGCGCCTATGAATGGTAGCACGTGGCTATAGTATGGGGGTGCATGGGACGCGTGAAGGTTTTTTTGGGTTCTCTAGTAGTTATAGAATGATTGGATTTTGATGGAGTGGATTTTGGGTATTTTAAATTTGGTAAAATTTAAAGATAAATTATATCTATGTTTCAAGGATCAGAGTCTTATTTTAGATAACCAAGACTTCAAATTTTTTAGAGGTTTAGCTCTAATACCATGAAGAAAAAATGTGTGCATTTTTTGTTCATAACATGCCCATTGCAATTGCCTATTTATCGGCTTGGATAAATAATAAATAATTTAACAATCCTTACTACACTTCATTGTTATGACAACCTATTACATTCATTATTATAACCTATTGATATTATAAATGAAAAGAAAGAATAAAGGAAATGCTTTAATGATGGCTATTACTTATTGCAAATGCTTTCTCCTTAGTAGTGCCCACTATTTTATTGAAAAGAGTTTGCTTTAATTATTTAATATGTTGCTTAGATATTTTTTTGTTTTCTTTTGGAGATTGATTACTCTTTAAATTTGGATTTATGGATAGTGTTATAAGTGTGAGTTTGAAATTGATGATTACTAAATTGTTTGCTAGCGACTTGATTTCCTTGTATTGATGTACATTTTTTGGAGATGGATTGAGTGCATTTAAGGATGAGAAGTTCTTGATGTTTGGTTGAATGTTGAAAAATTTCTCTTGTAAGTGTTTCTATGTTGATTATAGGTTATGGTAGTAATTATAGGTTGCTGCTAGTTTTTTGATAGATTAATTAGAAGCCGAACGTTCATTTCTTTCTTCTTCTAATTTCAAGAGATTAATAGGTTTCTCTTCTAGAAATCTCTAGGATGGTTTGTTTCAATCCTTGGAAGCTATTATTTGAACAACTTCTGCAATGGAACAAAACATGTTAGTATGCCCTCTTCTTCATTCAACTTATAGACACTCATGTAATAACAAAGAATAATGGACCTAGACCTTTGTATCATCATCTTTTGAATGCCTCTTTATGACTAAAAGGTTTTGATCCATTCTTTTAGAAATTTATATTAGAAACTTATATTAGCGAACTTATATGCTAGAAATTTGACACTTGCACTCATTTTCATTGTTTTTTCTTTTCTGGTTTCCTTAGTTGGAATGATTTTTGACACCTATTATTTTTAATAATATGGGCAAGCCTAAGTGTTGCTTTAGTGACATTTGTAAGTAGGGATAGTAATAGGACAAAGTGGAGGTAGGGAGGCCAATTTTATTTCCCACTCTATTTTCATTTTGATCCTCATTCCACACTCCATTCCCTAATAAATTTAGCGAGGATGAGGAATTCTCTATTTTATATATATATATATATATATTCATATTAAATATTAATTAAAAATATCATTAATAATATAATATTATTTATATGTAATAACTATATTAAAGGCATAAAGTTTGTTACTTGATAAGTTAAAAACAATTTTAAAAATTAAATATTATCTACACAAAATTTATTGTATTTAGAGATAAAAAAATTATTTCAAAATTAATTTATAAATTTTTGAAAAGACCATTTTAGTTATTCTTTTTTAACCATGTTATATATCAGTGGATTGTTAAACGTTCAAGATAGAAAAGATTTGGATCCAAATCCTATATAAAGAAGGGAAACTCTATTTAATTTGGTTTGGTTTAGTAAAAATAGAACTAAATTGAAAATTTTTAGTTTCTTATAATTTAGATAAAAAAAGAAGAAGACAGGAAACATATAATTCGACAAGATTGATTTGGTTGGATTTTTTTTAATTGAGATTTTAACGCGAACTACTTCATTTTATTTCTCAAGAAAACATAATTAATACTGAATTTCTTATATTCAAATACTAAACACAAAAATATACTAAAATTACGAAAGATATGTTCTTATATATGCAACATAAAACAGAGATTTGTCTACTTCTACAAAATTTAAAAAGATAATAAAATCCTTTTTAGGGAGTATCACTTATCTCTTAATTATTTTTGTCTCCAACGTTATTAAAAACTTGAAAAGTGGCTGCTAATATTGGTTTATTCTAAGTGTGTGTACTTTTTATGGTGGAGCATGATAATTCTGAGAATTATATGAAAATTCTTGGAGGGGTGGAGCTTGGCGTGGTGCTCCTAAAATCATCAAGGTGGAGATTGTAGGTCAATTATAACTCCTTCAGGAGATAGTTATAATTAACCAATAATAAAGAAAATACAATGAAAATATAAAAAATGATAGGTATTAAAACAATTTTAAAAGGCCTACTATTTTGTACATTTGGAGAGGATTTCTCTCTATGTAAAGGAGAGATTTTCTTTTATTTGTAATATTCTATTTTGTGAATTCTAATTCTAGAGAACTCCATGAAACTTTGAGATATCTTTTAAGTATTTTGTTAAAAATTTCATTTTTTTTTGTAAGTAGAATAGTTGGAGTGAAAATGCTTATATGAAAATATTTTTTTGGGCAATTTGGTGAGAGGGTATATTTGGGATTATGAGTGTTCAGAGAAAAATTATGTGATTGTACAAATTTATTAGATAGTGAATTTTCTCTCTGACAACCCATGATTTTTCTTTGGTTTTGAGTTTTCTACGTAAAATTCTTGTGTTATGAGATTGTGGTAATTTTCTATATTATTTTTCAATTATTATTTGATATTTTTAGAATAGTAAATTCTAGAATTTTCTCAACAAGTGGTATTAAAGCTCATAGTTATTATAGCAGAAATGTCGAGAGTCAAATCCTCAAATAGAATACAATTGTTGTGAAATACTTTATGTATGAATTTGTTGAAGAAGCTCCACCAACAAGTGGCTCTGATACCTAGGTGGAGATTTGTTGAAGAAATGGCTCATTTTCAAAGAAAGTTGCAAACATTGAATTTCGTTGAATCTAGAAGTATCAGATGAATTTTGTTGACAATTTTGGCCCTTAATTGCGTATAAATAGAAGAGGTTTGTTTATTTGTAATTGCATGAATTAAGAGAGAGCTCTTGGAGGAGACAAAAACGAGTTGCTAGGTTATTTAGAGGTTGAAGATGGTATTTTTTATTCAGGTCCTTAACTTTATAAGATTTAAAGCTTTGTTTAAATTCTTATAGGTTTTACATTTAGGTTCATTTAAAGTTATGAGTATTTATAAGTTATACCTAAATTATATATTATCTTTCAGTTTAATCCTAGTGGAATATTTGAAGTGCCCGAGGATGTAGGTAATATTTATCAAACTTCATTAAATTTAAGTTTCTTTTACTTTATGTTGTTTATGTTTGCTAATATTGTCATTACTTAGATTTTATAATTATTATATTTTATAAGTTTTGTACTTTGGAAAAATTAGATTTTATGTATGAATGAAGGTACATATATACAAATTATGTGATTGTATATATGAACAGTGAAATACACCAAATTCGTTAAAAATCTGAACTTATCCAAATTTCCCTTTAGGATCTATTGTAACAAAAATTATCAAACAACAATTGAGAAATATCACAATCACAATAACACTAGAATTTTACGTAAAAAACTCCAGACCGGAGAAAAACTACGGGCTCACAGAGAGAAAAATCTACTATGTAATAAGACGTCTTCTTTCATGGAAAATTTTGATGACTAGCAGCATGCCATGAGGACCTTTATGCTCTTTCAAAGCACATCATATTCTACCTCACTAAAGGTAGACATACTATTAGCTTCACTGTCAATCTTTGATTTTGGGCTGCCTGTCGAATCATTTCCACCTTTTGGATAATTTTTTTTAAGATACCCAGATTGTCCACATCCTTACCAAACTAGTTTTTTCAACTAATGTCTAGTAGATATTTACATGCAAAGACAATTTTAAAAATTTAAAATAAGCATATTCTAATGTAAAATACTTTTTGAATTCCTAATACCACGAAGAAATTTCAAGACCAATATTCATGAAAAATAATATGGAACCATTTATTCTTTTATTATAAGAAATTACAATTTATTCATTTTATGTGTACTTTTCGAGCATTGTTCTTAGGACCGCTATCGTAAATGACCAAGCCTAGTTTTTGGACATTATTCTTAAAGACCACCATTCATAAATGATCAAATATACTTTTGGGGCATTATCCCAAGATTTTGTAGACTTTCATTGAGAGACTGAAATTACATTCAAAGTCATCGATGTATCCATCAATCATGACCCATTACATCTCAATTTATCAAGTATAATTTCATGTCAAATTTATGTTATCTCCATAACATTTAAAAATTTCATAAACATAATCTTCACAGAATAATCATTTGTTTATGAAAGACATAGTATGCATTGACATAATTTTTACTGTAATATTCATATGTAGAACATATTTAAATTTGGTTCAGTAAATAATTAATTGATTAACACATGACAATATAAAATTTTATAAACATTCACGCAAACTTTAAATGAAACAAAATTTCTTACTTTTTAGTTTTGAAACCTTTTCAACACAATGCATTTATTCCTACCACAATAAGGCACAATAAATTCTATACTTCTATTTGACATTTCCCTTTATTTTTATCACTTCTTAATATCAATTTAATAATAATAAAAAATAATCCCAAAATATTGTAAACTATTAATTCAAATTAATAAATAAAATAAATATAAGGATGCAAATAATATTTGACTATAACTCATACCATAATTGCTTTCAATTTCTTTTCTCAATTAATTCGCCGAATTCAATTATTGAATTCAATAGCTCTATTCAATTGAAGGATCTTTGATTCAATTCAGGGATGATCCATTCTTCATTATAGTGACATGTATATATAGTAGAAATTAGAGAAATAACTCTCTAATGTTAATAAATACTCACCTATAACTTAAGGGTGAGATTAAATGCAAAGAGGTGTTAAATCTAACATTTATAACACTCCCCCTTTAGGTTACACGACTTTCAATTAATCTCAATTTATTAAAATTCTCAATAAAGAAAATATGATTGTTGAGTATGATGGATGATGTTGAGTTTGTCAAGTGTTGTCTCATTAAAAACCTTGCCAGTAAAACTCAATGGTAAAAAACATAGTCGAAGGAAAAAAGAGTACAACGCTCTATTTGCCAGTATATTTCTCATAGTCTTTCAAAGATTATGCTCCCCTTGAAAAAATATTCTCCCCCTGAAGATGACATATATTAGTTAGGCAATTTATGAAGTCGACACATACCACTATTATATACCAACTTCTCAAGAGTTGATGACAATGACTTGGTGAAGAGATCGATAAAATCTTTAGTGGAGTGTATCTGTCTAATATCAATTTGATTGTTTTGTTGAAATTCGTGAGTGTAGAAGAACTTTGGTAAAATATACTTTGTTCTGTCACCTTTAATGTATCCTCCTTTGAGTTGAGTGATACAAGCAACATTGTTTTCGTATATTATAGTTGAAAAATTTATTATAGCAAATAGCTTGTATATACCCTGAATGTGATGGATAATAGAACGCAGCCATATACATTCACGACTTGATTCATGCATAGTTAGAATCTAAGAGTAATTAGAAAATGTGGCAACAAGAGCTTGTTTCGTAGATTGCCATAAAATGATTGTATTATTATAAGTGCAAACATATCTGGTTAACAAATTCATAGAGAACGTTATGTCTAGTCTAGTATATTCTGCCAAATATAATAAAGCACAAATGATATTGAGATATGGTACTTCTGGACCAAATATTTCTTCCTTTTATTCTTTAGATTGGAAATGGTTCTTTTTAGGATCAAGAGACCGAACAATAGTTAAGCTTTATCTATATTATATCTTTCAAACATAAATAGATTGACGGACAAAAATTTCGTTAAACTTATACCTGATGTGTATGCCATGTCAATATTTGGCTTTCCCCAAATCTTTCATTTCAAATTCTTTTTTCAAGTATTCAATAGTTTTTAGAAGCTCTTTAGGAGTTTTAATTTAATTCATGTCATCAACATATATTGCTACAATAGCAAATCCAGATTCTAATTTCTTTATGAATACACATAGGCATATAGGATTATTAGTATATCTTTTTTCTATCAAATATTTGCTCAAGCGATTATACCACATGTGCCTAGATTGTTTTAACTCATACAAAGATCTCTATAACTTGATTGAATACAAATTACAATTTGTTGATTTATATGCTTAAGCTATTTTAAATCCTTCAAGAATTTTCATATATATATTAGCATCAAGTAACTTATATAAATAAGTTGTCACTATATTCATAAGATGCACATCAAGTGTCTATGATACTGCCAAACTTATCAAAATTGAATCATAATAGCATCCATCATAGGAAAACATGTTTCATCAAACTCAATTCCAAGTCTCTGAAGAAAACCTTAAGTAATGAGTTATGCATTATATCTAATGATCTCATTATGTTCATTATGTTTTCTTACAAATACCCATTTATATCCAACGAGTTTGACATCTTCAGGTTTCTGGATTATAAGCTGTAAATGCTCTATGTTTGGCAAGAAAAACTAATTCTACTTGAATTGCTTCTTTCCATTAAGGCCAATCATGCCCTTGTCTACATTCATTCACAATTTATGGATCGTCATTATCTCTCATAATTTTAGTAGCTACTATAGATGAAAATACGTTGTCGAAAATTATTTCATTACAATCTCACACCACATGTATATTTCTTTTATGCCACTTTAGGGGCTAATGCTTCTTTAGAAGCTTGTCACTTCAGGGACTTGTGCCTCTTTAAGGGCTAATGCTTCTTTAAAAGCTTGTGTCACTTCAACAACACATGTCACTTCGCGACTATCAATTCTTCTGAAGCTAGTGATTCAGAAAATATAAGTATACTTATTGCTCGAGTATTATTTTCAAGAGGATCCTTATTTATAAATCATCTTTTCCAGGAAATAATGTTTATTAACTAATTGGTCTACTATGCATCTAGCATGTAACAGATGATTCAACAGCTGCCTTTTGATCATATGTTCTTCAGGAACAATTACTTAGGCTAATGCATTGGCAGCTAGTATATGTGAGTTGGTCACTCTTACAATATTAGTAAATGCATTTGGTAACTGATTTGTAATTTGCTAAAGTTGCACTACCCTTCGTACTTTATTTTTACATTGATTAGTGCGAGGATCAAGATGAGATATAACATATATTTTCAAGAAAGTACATACCTTACTTTAGAAGGCATTTTTTTTCCCTAATAGCGGAAAAATTGTCATTAAAATGACGATTTGCAAACCATGCAATAAATAGTTCACCTGTTAAAGGTTTAATATATCTAATAATATATGGTGAGTTAAAAACCAACATAAATCCTCAAACGACATTGAAATCCCATCTTAGTACATTGTAAAGGTACTATAGAAATATATATAGCACAACCAAAAGTGCATAGATGAGATATATCAGATGAACAACCAAATACAAGTTGTAGTGAGGAATATTGATGATAAGCAATAGACCTAAGGTGAATCAATGTCGCAGCATGCAATATGACATGTCCCTATATAAAAGATTGGTAATTAAATATGCAATAATAGAGTTCTAGTAATTACCTGGAGTCTCTTAATAAGTTATTCGGCTAATTCATTTTGAGTATGAACATATAAAACTAGATGCTCTACATTAATCCTCACTGATGTGCAATAATTATCAAATACTTTAGAAATAAACTCACTAATATTATCTAGATATATAATCTTGATTTGGTGATCAAGGAAAATGTGTCCTCAACTTTATACCTATGTAAGCAATCTAGCAAATACAACATTACGTGTAGATAATAAGTGTACATGTGACTATTGAGCAGATTCATCAATTAAGACAATAAAATAATATTAGTCCACTAGGTGGGCGAATTGATCCACAAATGTCTCCTTAAATTATTATAAAAATAGTGGAGACTTAAATCCAATTCTAGAAATGGATGGTCAAGCCACTAGTTTACCTTGAGACCATGGTATAAGTATTTTTATAAGACAATAGAATCTTCTGGTTCTTTAATAAATATTTATAAGAATTTTGAATAATTTTACGTATCATTATAGATCCTGAGTGATCAAGACAATTATGCCATAATATAAATTTTAGGATCATTGAATTGCTGGTTCATTACTGCGTTGTTTTCAATTTCATATATGATTGTATAATACGATCCATATAAGAAAGCTTAAAGCTTTCCCAGTATACATTTCTTACCTGAGACATTAGAACTAATGTTGAGGTGCTCTACTTAATTCTCATTTAAAGTTTGTTCGTGAGATTTTGTATATAATGTGCAAGTGTGCACAGTCACACAAGTAATATAATGATAAGTGAGTTATCGTCTCCACAGGGATTATTCAAGTGATAAATTGTTAAAATCAACTCTAAACAATTCAGAAGTAACCAATGAGTCAATTAAAATCTAATGGAAATTAAATCAACTTATGAATGAAAATAACATAGAATAAAGAACTCAAATTATAACTACTCAAATATCAGTAAATGATATGAGAACAATGAGCTAGAGTTGTGAATTCCCCTAAAATGCAAGGTTAGTAAAAATGCTGCAGAGAAATGCTACAGCAATTTGGGCTTTGTTAATTGGGAATTCTATATATGTTCATAGTCTTTTTCCAAAGTGTTTATGATTTTAATTCCTTCATTAAACTAACATATTCCTATGCCAATTTAATTTCAAGAATGCAGTAATAAGCTCCAATTCCATTTAGTCATGCAAGATAATAATATATTCCTATATTATCACAAATCAATTTCAAATAGAGAAATGAACTTGCATCAATCAAGTTTTAGTCCATTAAAATTAACTCTTTCAGTATTAATTTTAATTCAGCAACTCACTAATGATGGCCAAACATAAGCAAGCATTAATCAATATTTTCACAAGATTGAACAAAGCTTAACTACTTTAATATTCCTTGCAGCAAAATGTTCCAATTTACATTAAAGGATTCATCAACAACTCTAGCTACCAAGAAATTAGTTCATATTCAAAAGCTTAAAAATATTCATATACAACTTAACCATTGATCCACAAGAGTTTAAGAAGAAAGAGGATAAAAATACTAAAGAGGAAAGTAAGAAAAATCAAGCCCAAGGTTGATGTCTCAAGTTGGTCCTTCTTCTCCTTCTTCCTTTCCTCCAAAATAGTAGCCTTTTTCTTCCCCAAAACTTTCCTCTCTCAAAACTTTGCTAAAAATGTGGATATCTTTTTTTTGACGGCTAGGCTCTTCTTATCTTGAGTTAGGTCAGTGCTCTAAAAGGAAAATTTTCTTTTTTTTCCCTCCACGTCATGCTATTTTGTCCAGCTCATTAAATGATTCAATTGCTCTCCACGTCATCCAATTCATTCCACCAGCTGATTTCTTTTGCTGCGACAATAATGCTGCAGCATTCTAGGAAGTTCTTTTTTTCAAGCCCTGTTTCAACGTTTCAGCATTAACATGAATAAAATGAAATGAAATGAAATAAAAAAAACTTAGACTCCTACATAGCATAAAAGTAAAATTAATCAAATTGAGTATTTACAAACACAAATCACTCTAATTAAATGACTTTTCGAACTCAAAAGTATATTAAATAACTCTATGAATATAGAGTTATGAAAGTCTCAATATGATATCCATTTCAACTGATATCTTTAAATCTAAACAAATTTCTACTGGATCTGCTAGAATAAAAAGACATTATATATGTATAATCTCATTCCACTTGCTCACAAGATTAAGACTCTTCTGGAGCCTTCAATCAAGTCTGTAGGACTTGATATAGTATTCACCTCAGCTCAATCATTTTCAATTATGAGAAATAATTATTATCTGTAAGAATAATGTAAATAGTTACACTATCAGCTAGGCATACATCCCCAACTCTCCCTTTCGAAATGATTAGTTTTCTTTTCATTTTCGTAGGAGCCTTACGAGACTTTATTAGATATTTCAATGTATTACAAGTACACAATCAACGGCATTTCATGCCATATTAGTAACAAAATTCGTTACACTATAAACATTCCACTTCTGGTGGTAAAATATAATTACATTTTGTTACTAACATGAATGCAAATTTGAATATTCATACTCACAATTTTAACTGCGAGGCAACTATAAATAAACCTGAATTATATTCAGCAATAAATTTACAATCTTGCATTCATGACTTTACTTTAGGAAACTATATTCCATTAGTAGTTATTTCAATAATTAAAAGAGAAATCATAATTTTCAATTATCCTTCAAAATATTTTTCTCTCTATTTTAATGGTGCCTTCTGGGCCATGACATGAAAATGCATGTCAACATAATCTATAAAAAATATTGAGAGCATATATTTAGAACTTCAGGTTCTGATTCAGAATTTTAAAACTTCAAATTCGGATTTAGAATTAATATACAGAATCTCAGGTTTTGACCTTAATAACTAGAACTTCTGGTCTAGTTAGTTGATATATGAAACTTTAGGCCTATACAAATAATATATGAAACTTTAAGTCTATATAAATGATATACTATAGATTTAGAACTTTAGGTTCTAATCTTAATAAATTCAACTCAGAATTTTGAGTTTTGATTAGCAATTCCATTTTAGAACTTTGGGTTTTGATTAATGTATCTGTAGAACTTCAAGTTCTAATTACTTCATTATTTTGAAAACTTCAAGTTGCAATATAATATGCTATCTATATTTTTTGTTGTAGAAGATCCAATTTTATGGCAACAACAAAGAATACTCATAAGGATAGTTATATAATAACAATTATAATAAATATAACGTAAAAATATTTAATTAATAAAATAATCACGAACCTGAATTAGCAAATCGTGCTAATAATGTATCGTAAACTATTAACTCAAATTAATAAATAAAATAAATATAAGGATGCAAATAATATTTGACTATAACTCATACCATAATTGCTTTCGATTTCTTTTCTCAATTAATTCACAGAATTCAATTATTGAATTCAATAACTCTATTTAATTGAAGGATTTTTCATTCAATTCGGGAATGATCTATTCTTCATTACAATGGCATGTATATATAGTAGAAATTAGAGAAATAACTCTCTAATATTAATAAATACTAACATATAGCTTAAGGGTGAGATTATCTAACATTTATAACACAAATATAATTATTTAACTAAAAAATTATACTATTAAACATATAACAATATTCTAATAAATAAATTTTAAAACTAAATTACTTATGTAAAATGAATTACTACATATAAAAAATATATAACATAAGTGTATATAAATGATCCCAAAAATAATCAGTAAATCAAGTTTCAAGTTTTGATCCCTTTCTTTCTTCTTCTCCTTGTCAACCAAATATTTCAACTAAGATTTACATGGTTGAAATATTTTAGCACCTCTTGTAGCAAAAGTCATTTCCTCCTACCTATCTCTAATTACTCATCTGAGCATTCTTAATTAAAATTAAATAATAAATTTATATTAACAAAGCAAAATAATGCCATTAATCATCATGTTGCTACATACTCTTGTAATACATGCATGAAGAAACATTTGATTAATTTGCATTTCCTGCATCCATAAAATTAATCTAATTTATAAATGTATTTATACCCTTAACAAATGTTAAATGAGAGATAAGGGAGAAAAGTGAACAAAAGAGCGATAAGACTAAGAAGAAAAGAAGGGAGCGAGATAAAATTTTTAATTCATTTTCATTTGATCAATTTAATTGTGTATAATTGTAAAGTTACCTTAAAATAATTTTTATTTTATAAATTCTTATAAAATACTAATTTTATACTTAACACCATCAATTTTAACAGTGAATTGCTGAAAGATCTGTTAATGAATTACAGATATTTTAAGTTATATACGAAAATTGTCAATAAATAAAGGATAAAACTAAAAATAATTTTATTTTAAATTTTATAACCATAAATATAAAATAAATCAGGCAACTAATTGATTAAATTTTTCATCATATAAATTGATATTAAATATATTTAACAAATATATAAAAATAAATAACATAATATTTTCAACATGTTTCTTTTAGGATTTTTATGTAACAAATAATTGTCTCTACTATATAACATTTCTTATATTAGTTAGTTTTTAATAGAGTAATATTCTATACCAATTATAATTAGGAAAAAGTTCACATGCCTCCCTTGAGGTTTGAGGAAATTTTAGTATGATAAAAACTTTGTGGAAAGAGACACAAACTTCTTCTACAATGTTTGTCCTTGACAGATGAATAGTATATTTACGAAAATATTCTGAAATTCTTTTCTTTTATAATGCAAAAAAATATTGCCTTTAATGAGAATCAAACTCATGAACTTAAAACAAGAGACTAATACCTTAACCACTACATCAAACACATTTTAATGTAATATGTTTGAATTCTTTATAAATAACCCTTTTGAACGTATACATATAATAATTTCTATAATAATTAAAATTATTTTATTATAACAAAGAAATTATATTCAAAAATAATTTTGTAATCATTAAAATTCTATATAATAACTTGAATTTATAATTGTTATCCAATAGTAAAAATGAAATGATTCTTAAATAATTATTAAAAAAAGAAATTTAAATTGTTATAAAATAAATTATTTTATTTTAAAAAAAGAAATTTAAATTATTATAAAATAAAATTATTCTAAAATTATTATTAACACTAATAATTTTTAAAAATTTATTCTTAAATAATTATTAAATAAAATAATTTTATTTAAAAAATAAATCTAAATAATGATAATAGTTTTAAAAATTTATAATGATAATTATTTTAAATTCAAGTTATTATATAGAATTTTAATGATTATATAATTATTTTTTAATATAATTTTTTTATTATAACAAAATAATTTTAATTGTTATAGAAATTATTTTTGAATATATTTTTTATTATAACAAAATAATTTTAATTATTATAGAAATTATTTTTTAATGTAATTTTTTTATTATAACAAAATAATTTTAATTGTTATAGAAATTATTTTTGAAAATATTTTTTATTATAACAAAATAATTTTAATTATTATAGAAATTATTTTTTAATGTAATTTTTTTATTATAACAAAATAATTTTAATTATTATAAAAATTATTATATATATATTTTTAAAAGAGTTATTTATTAAAAATTCAACCACTAATATTAACACCTATTTGATGTAGTAGTTAAGGTATTAGTTTTTTATTTTAAGGTCATGGGTTCGATTTTTACTAAGGTTATATTGTTTTACATTTTAAAAGAAAACGATTTGGGGGTATTTTTGTAAGTGTGGGTTGTAATTCGATTCTCACTAAGGTTATATTGTTTTGCATTTTAAAAGAAAATGATTTAGGAATATTTTTGTAAGTGTGCTATTTATCTATTAGGGATAAATATTGTGGGGGAGACATGTGGACTTTTTCCATTATAGTTAATATTTAAGATAACTGCGTAAATCAATATTAAAATAAAAATTTTTTGGAAAATAAATTAAAAAGTCTAATATCATTATCTATATGAGTGTGTGCGTGCGTGTGTGTATTAGAAATATCTTTTTCAAATTCTTCAAAGTCTGATTTGGGCAATTCACCAAGATTGTCCATTTCTAAATTATTGAAAATTCTTTTTGGAATATTTGACTTCAGTTGAGTTAGCCAAATCAATACATAATTGTCTCACATTAAATAAAGAAAACAAATACTTTTAATGAATAAAGTAGTAGTAGGCATGATTCATATGGATACTTTGATAGAATATAGTATTATTAAGTGGACTTTTCCATTGCCAAATGGTTCTCTCTTTAATAATAATTATTATATAATTATTATATAATTAATAATCATTACATTATTGTCTTTACAAGTATCAAATTACAAAAACTTAACATGTTCGACTAATCCATATTTTCTCTTAAAATAAATATTTATTAACCATTCAACCAATTTTATATATTTAACAATAATTATACTTTACAACTGTTATAAATTAAAAATTATAATAATACTTTAATTTCTCAAACAAACCCTAATTCAAATATGATTTGTGTTAAGTAAAATAAGTTGAATTAATATTTGGCCTAAAAATTTAAATTAAGAGGTGAGAATTCAAATATCATTTTAAACGACTTAACATGTTTTGTCATGTAAAATTAAAGCTCGATTTATTTGCTTTTCATGATTGAGCAATAAGCCAATATATATTCATTTCGTATTTAATTAACATTAGTTCTCTCCTGAATTAATTATTCTTTCCCCCTCTTGTTGGTCAAATATTCCTTGCTTCATTTTCCATATATAACAATTACAATATCTTTCTCTGCTATTTCTGCTATCTCCATAGACTTTCCATTTTCTTCAACAACCCTTTTGCCTTCTTAATTATTACCTCTCTTCTCCATTTCAACTTCAACCTCTTCTTCTTCTTCTAATTTTCCTAGTAATGGAGAGGCGGTCTGAAATATGGCATCTAGTGACAATGGTGTTCATGATCTTGAGCTGGTCAAGTTTGGTAATTAATGGAGAACAAAAAGTTCCATGTTACTTCATTTTTGGAGATTCATTATATGATAATGGGAATAACAATGATCTTGACACCAAGGCTAAAGCCAATTATCCACCCTATGGGATTGACTTTCCTGCAGGGCCTACCGGAAGATTTACCAATGGTCGAAACACCGCAGATATTATAGGTCTTCTTCTTCTTCTTCTTCTTCTTCTTCTTTCTCTTTGTAAATGCATATATAGATGATACACATATCATGAGTTTTATTCATAAATATTAATAGAGATGTTGTTGTTGTTAATGTTGCATGCAGCTGAACTTCTAGGGTTTGAGGAATACATTCAATCATTTGCATCTGCAAGTGGTTCAGATATTCTCAAAGGTGTAAACTACGCATCTGGAGGAGCTGGGATTCGAGATGAAACTGCTAGTAAGAATCTAGTAAGTATTTCAAACATCCTCTAATTTCTCTCTCTCTCTCTCTCTCTCTCTCTCTATATATATATATATATATATATATATACACACACACCTACGCACACACACTGTACAATACACATTTGATACAAATTAGTATGTTGTTTCTGGTGCCAAATTCAAAGTTTAAATTATTTAGGGATGTAGAGGAGGACTATGTACATACGTACAATTCTTCTTTAACAAGGATGTCGATCTTTATTAAAGAAAGGATGCGTTAATGATTTCATTATTTTTTATGTATCTAATTTAATAATGTCATTTGACAAGATAATGTCTACTCAAAAGAGATCAATACAAAAGCTATCAGATCAATCCAATAACTATTGTTAATATATCCAGATGTCCTTTTTAAAAAGGAATTGACATACAAGTATAAAGATAGATTAACAACTCTTTAACTTTATATAATTTTTTACATTATTTATAAATTATTAGAATTAAACATTTTTAATATTTGAAACTATATATTATATATGCATTAATTATAATATATTAGTTATATATTAATTACACGTATTAAATTTTTTAATCTTAATCACTGAAAATGTCTAAATTCAATTGTGTAAATAATATAAAAATTACGTAAAATTAAAAAACTTTTGATTTAATTCGTCTTCTATAAGTATCTTCTATATGTATGAGATAATAATATTTTTATTCATAAACTTTTGGGATATAATACATTAGGGCATAATTTTCTCAATGCAACTAGCTATGTAATTGGGACCCATCACCTATGTGAAAGTAAAGAAGAAATAAAATAAAATTATCAAACTGTCATGTTTTGCAAACAAAATAATTTAATATAAAATTATTGATTACTATATTAAGGGGAATTATTCCTTTCACGCGTGAATGCATAAGAATACTTCCATAAAGATGTGCTCTATCTTTTACAAATAAAAAGGATTATTATTACATAGTTTATTAATATATGTATTGTACTAATTAATTTGATAATATATTGAATGATTCCTTTATCGAGTAATGACAATTAAATAACAACATTAATTCGGTTCTCTAATTTTTCATGATTTATAATATTCTAATTATAAAGAACAAAGAAAAAGTTTCAATTAATAATAAAATAATTACCTAATTATTCTTGTTTTGACCATTTCTTCTCGTATGTTTTAATTCGGTGGTCTAATTGAAAATTAGCTCGGTGCAATCCAACTCACAAAGAGAACTGAGTTGGTAGGAAACATTTTTATATCAACTCATGTCTCACGACTTAATAAAATATTTATAATTAATTTATTATAATTACCATTTTCTTTCTTCTTTTTTTCTTGTAAAGAAAATGTTTAAAGTATTTGTATTATTTCTTTACACCACATTTTAATAATAATACATAGAATCTAATAAAATAGTGAATTATTTATCAATATGATGATAAAATAGTGAAATAATTGATTATAAATTATAAATATTTGTCATTAAATTGATGAATATAACATTACCTTTTGCCATAAAAAATGTGAATCATGTGACAATCACACGTTCAATATTCAGTATCTCATAAACTGCATATATAAAAAGTTTATGTCAATATTACCCTAAAAATATTAAAATAATACTTGGAAAATATAGCATTAATTACTCCTATTTCATATATTTGTTTATCATAAGTATATACACATATTAATTTGTTCTAATTATTCTTGCAGGGTACTGTAATTAGCATGAATAAGCAGTTGGTAAATCACCAGACTACAATCTCCGATATTGTAAAAATATTTGGAGATGAAAAGAAAGCTAAAGAGCACTTAAGAAAGTGTATTTATACAGTTGGAATAGGCAGCAACGATTACATTAACAATTACTTGCTGCCTCAACTTTACTCTACGAGTAGACTTTACACCCCGGAGCAATATGCAACACTTCTCGTTCAACAATATTCTCACCAATTACAGGTTTAATTCTATTTCCATTTCTCCTTCTATTTTCCTCTTCGATTTTGGATTCATTTGAGATAATTTTACTTTAGATTTTGATGATATAAATAATTAGTGTTCGTTGGATTGAAAATTCATGAATTTTAACTTATCCGAGTACTTGGAGTTATATAGAATATGTTCGGTATTGCTTTCTTCCACTTAATTTTTAATACATATTAAGTAAATAGGGTGTTTCGCTAATAAAAACGCTTATTTTGATGAGATCCTACTCATTTTTTTTTTATCAATATTCGATATTTTGTTCTTCACCTCACATTAGTTAGCACTGGCGGTTTTATAGTCACAATATCTCATGTCACACATACCTTTAATTGATATACAATTTTTAATTAATTTCAGTCTATTTTTTAAAATTTTTTAATTAGGAGTGAAAAATTACACTCATGAAACATCAAATATTTGCTTAGTACTATTACTTAATCTCGGAATAGCTTAGAAGTGTCAAACATACTCTAGACTAGTAAAATTAAACACAAAAGGCAAATTTAATTAGTTCATTTAATGTTTGAGGAAGTTAGATTGAATTGAATTGATTGTTTTATCTAGTTAATTTAATGATATTACTTGACCAGATAATACACCTACAAAATAGAACAACAAATCATATTCATATTCATGTATATATGTATTTCTCTTATTTGTTGCTAGTTAACAATATAAGTGCTTCTATTATTGTTATTACTAGAGTTTGTACAAGAAGGGGGCAAGGAAGGTAGCCCTATTCGGAATTGGTCCACTTGGTTGCACACCAGGAAATATTGCGACATATGGTAGAAACGGCTCTTTATGTATAGACTTCGTAAACAACGAAGTGCAACTCTTCAATACAAAGCTTAAAACCCTAGTTGATGATCTCAATGAAAAATTCCAAGATGCCAAATTCATCTATGTAAATGTTTTCGGAATTTCTTCAGCCCCATTAGTTGGTTTACATGGATTAGCTGTGAACAATACTCCATGTTGCAAGGTTGAAAATATAGGGCATAATAATGGTGTTTTAACATGCATTCCTCACAGCACTCCATGTTCTATCAGATTTGTACACTTATTCTGGGATGCTACTCATCCGACTGAGGCTGCCAACTTGATTGTCGCCGGAAGAGCCTACGTTTCTCTGCTTCCGATGGATACTCACCCGATGGGTATTCGTCGACTAGCACGTCTTAATTTGAAGAATGGAATGGAATGAGAAAAGGAAACGGAACACAACGAGAGAGGTTGTATTTCATTGTTGTTGCTCAAACTTGAATTCATCAATGTAAAAAAAGTTATTGTTTTTTATTTGGAAATATCCTCTAATTGTAAAATATTTATTATTATGTACTAATAAATTTAGAAATTTCATCTATTTCTTATTTGTTTTAATATGATTTAATTTATTTATGATTTTGTTTAATAAATACAAATATTTGTGTCTCCTATCGTTTTTTGGACTTAATAAAATTTTTGACTTAGGGGTTGTTTGTTTTTCTAGTTGCAGATTATAATTATTCAAATATTTAAGAATAGTTTGTTTGCTAATTTATATATGAATGTTTGTTAAAAATATCTACATATAATTAAATTAAAATTTTTGATTTAAATCTAAATGAGTAAATATTTAAATAATTTAATATTTTTATTTTTAAAAAATATCCCTATTTTATTAATTTTTTTACTAACAAAATTCAAATTCTAGTTAACTATTTTTTACACATTTCTTCTCTATTGTGGATCTCTTCTGCTTGTTTTCTCAATCCTACTTATTTTATATTGTAGTTATTATAATAAATTTATATATTTATATAATTATAACTATATGACTTATTATTTTAATTTAACTTTTGTTGATCTTTATATCATCGGTTATTAATCATTTTTTTTAAAAATCATATATCAAACAAATAAATAATGTACATACTAATATAATTTATTAATTTTTATTTATTATTGTACTAATATAATCAAAATTATTATAAATATAAATATATTATTGAAAAGAATATATATGTTAAAATATCAATTTTTAGTCTTTCTATTTTGTCAAAACAAACAAATTAATATTTATTTTTAAACATTTAAAAAAATCAAATACATCATTCAAATTTATATTTCAGTTAAATTCAAAGTTCAAACAAAAAAACATGCTATCTTAATTTCATACACAGATATTCATTTATTAATTAATGGAATACAATGGCTGAAATGATTGTTGAGTTGTCAATACTAAAAAAAATCTTTAAGCTTCAAATTAATTTCAGTCATTGTATGGCATAGATAAATTAATGAAGTTTAGTATTAAAAATTAAGTCAAAAAATTTAACTGAACCCTATCGACAATTGATTTCGTAACCCTCTATTGATATATATAGCTCATCTCTTCTTCCTTTTTCTGTTCTTTTCTTTTCATTTATTAGATAAAATTGAACATATAGTTTAAAGTGCAGTCCCGAACTCTTCATAAAACATGAAATACTAGAAGACATGTCCTCCTAATTATCAAACAAACAAGAGTTTATTGATGAAATTAACAAAAGATCACTTCTGTTGAGTCGGACTTGTTATTGGTTGCACCGAATACCCAGTTAATTTGCACTGCAAGTGTTGTCAATCTCCTAGACCAATATCTAATAATAGTCAATTAGATGATAGTAATGATCTGCGATGTCAAGTATGGAAGTTAACAAAATTAATTGAAGAAATCCAAAAAAGTTTACTATCTTAAAGCTTCTGCCTGAAACATCAACTACCTGTAAGTATTATTTGGCAATTGTAGAATATCTTAAATGGCTAATATCTTGATATTTCTACTAGACCCTTAGATATTTTCTTAAAGTTTTGTAAAATATGTTAGATTACAAATTAACACTGATATTTTAACAAACATCAACTACCTGTAAGTATTATTTGGAGTTGTAAACAAGAGGTTGCTCAGCATTCGCAGTCCTTTGAGGCGTAGACTCCATAAACCGATTTGCCCCTGAAGGTGATATATCATGAGTTGGTGCAATTATTTACGTCCTTCGTAGCATTTTTATTCTCCACTAAAACATCTTTGTTTGAAGGCCAAGAGGTGATGCAGTTTACTTTTGAAGGAGCATCCTTAGTAACAGTTGCATTCTGTTTCTTCACTCTTGATTGGTCGCACCAACACACTAGCTGAAAGCACTAGGTCCTTTGTCATAGGTTTGTAAATCTACTTTGAGTAAAGGTCACAATTCAAATTCAAATTAATGTATCGTATTCGTGTCGTGATAAATAAAATCATAATATATTTGAACTAATATAAATCTAATCTATTTAATAATCGTATAAAGAATTAAAACTCTAACCCGATTCATTTATTAAACAAATTATATATTTAATATATTTATTTTAATATATTTTAAAATATTTATAACATTTTGATCAAACTTGGGTTAAGCCTAGTCCGGTAAATTGTTTTCAAAAGTTTCATATACGAAAGGATGGAACTTGGCCTTATGAAAAAGCTAAGAAATTGCATGTATGTTATCTTGTCTATTTAAAATTTAAATATATGAATTAGTGTTATTAAATATGTTTACTTATTGATAATTTATATGTATTAGGAACAAATGATATAAAAAAAGGTTGAGTTAGGTGACTTAGGTGAGATTGGTGAGAACTTATTGAGAAAAGATTGGGACATATTTCTAGAGGTAATTGGAGGTATCAAGCATGGCCACGGTCTTGGAAGCCTTAAAGCTAATGACATACATGATTCTACTTCAAGTCGACCTTGCAACAAAAAGACATGCATCGAACGTGAGGAATTTATGCAAACTGAGATACAAACTATGCGTGGGGAAATAGCTAATTTAACAAATTTAGTCCAACAATTAGCAGCGAATCAAAGGCATTCTCAATCTGTTATACCATCACCTTTATCGGTATAAACACTAATTTTAGTTTAATATATGTTTTTTTTTTCTCATATAACTTTTTTAAAAATATTTCTATGCAGAATGCTACAGCTCAGTCAAATTCAAATACTCAAGGTGATGGAAATTCAAATGGTGCTTTTGATGACATTTGATATCTTTATAGTTTGTAGTATTTCTGAAAACTATAAGTTGCTTTACTCATAAGATTTTAGCGAGTGTTTTTATAGTTATATACATTTAATGAATTACTCATTAGATATTTCAATAATATTTAGGACAATGTTGAAAATTACAACTTATTTTTGACAAATACGTGTTGAAGATATTACTTTTGATAATCTATTTATTTTTCTTTTATTTCTTTCAATTGATCAAATTAAATTTAATGACTACAAGCAATTATTTATGATTGTAGTTTAATTATTGAAATTGATTATTTTCGATAAAAATAGGTCGTGAAAAAAAAATATTATTGATTGTTGATTAACTATTTACGACCATAATATTTAATTAGCAACGTTACGTTTATGACAATAACTAATGTATTTTCAACCTTCTATTGCTATCATATAATTATGTATGATAATTAATTTATTAATTGTGATGGGTACAATAAATTGGTAATGTAATTTTTTACAATTGAATTTATGTATTTGCAATGCTATTTACACCCTCACAATTAATCTTTTTTTTATAAATTTTACAACAGTTATTTGTCATTGGTAATATATTTATTCTGACAATATCATTAAGTTGAAAGTAATATATTTTCAACCAAACCAATTGGTTATAAAATCATGACATATTTTCGACGGTCTTAATAACTCACAAATACAATTGTCTCAAACTGCAAAAATTGGTTACAAATACTTCTACTATTTTCGACTATATCACGCAATTGCAAATATTTTCAATGTCGACAACATTTAGCGGTCAGAAATATATTTGGTTGTACCTTTTTATTGTCCAACAAGTTATATTTTCGACGTAAATTTTATTGGATTTGTGATGACATATAAAGATTGAAAATAACCACATTTATGACAGTTAGTCAAAAATAGAACTTTTCGAACCAACTCTTTTACAATCACCAGTGACAGCTACTAGCAATCAGAAATAAAAATTTGCGACAACATTTCATTTGTTATAATCAAATGACTGCGTCAGAAAAACAGACTTTTCTTGTAGTGCTAGCTAAAAGCACTAGGTCCTTTGTCATAGGTTTGTAAATCTATTTTGAGTAAAGGTCATAATTCAAATTAATGTATCGTATTCGTGTCGTGACAAATAAAAACATAATATATTTGAACTAATATAAACCTAATTCATTTAATAATTATATAAAGAATTAAAACTCTAACCCGATTCATTTATTAAACGAATTATATATTTAATATATTTATTTTAATATATTCTAAAATATTTATAACATTACTTACAGAATTGCTAATAAATTTTATTTTAAATAGTACTAAATACTTTTTAAAATATTGAAAATATGATTAAACACTTTTAAAATGTGAAAAATATAAAAGAAATATATTAAATTATACATTAATGAGTTAAAATGAAATGATTATTGAAATAATGAATTGTATTAAAAATGAGTTTATGTGTTGAGACTTTTAAATATAAACTCATCTAATTATTAATCGCATCACATTATTATCACTCATTTATTAATCGTGTTATTTTAAATTGATCAAAACCTCCTAATTTTTTATCGTGTATGTGTCAGATTGACAGGTTGCATGTATCAAAATTACTATCCATAGTTTTGAGGCCTATATAGACACTAGGCCATTTTTCTCTTAACCTTAATTTAAAAAAATCAGGGGAAGCCAGTAATACCAAACATTCAATAAATTGAACGTATATATCTTTCAAGAAATCAATTCAAAAGATGACATATTTTAGTGACATACAAACAACAGTAAATAAAAAGTAACCACCTACATATACACATGGGCATATCTGAAACAATATCACTTATTTTGGTTGCGGCTGAAGCAGGTAATCCTTAGCCTGTTGAGACAGGACTCACAACGAAAAAGAAGGTAGTACACTATTAGAATTGAAGCTTCGTTCATTCTAACTGGTGCAAAAAGAAATGGAACTAAAACCGAAGTTTGAGCCACAAGAAACAAAGACTGTATAAAAGTAGTAACCTGCGTAAATAATGCATTGTTAGTTCTCACATACGCGAATGCACCACTCGTCATGTATAGAGAAACTCCCAACAATCCAAACACAAGCTGAACGATTGAAGATGCTATACTGTTGGCAACTAGTTGTGCCCAACACAGCAAGAACGCTGCTATAATGGAGATGTGCATTGCCATAGTATTAAAATGGAGGAACCATTGCCATCCGATTAAATTCGTATCTCTTTTCCCATTTTGGTTTTGAGTAGAAGTAGCAGAGCTGTTAGAATGACCATCAAAAGCACTTCCCCCAGAAGCACTACTAGCTATTTGGACAGAAGCAGCAAAGGTTGCACCAAAAATTACTGTCGCCACCACAAGCAGATTGTTTATTCTGTCCTTAACATCTTCATTATTACTACCAGCCTCGGTTTTTCGAAGTCGATTTTCGATTGAAATACAATGATTACTTAACGATCTACCAGACTGACATACGAAGATGGATAACGTCTTTATCTGCTCATTAAGAAAAGTTTCAAGCTCAAGTTATTGAACTTCAAAAGTTGAAGGAGAGTACTTTGCAGTAAATAAAATACTGGTTATTTTAAAAATACTCATTAAGGTTATAATTTATTGAAAAGTGATGATTATACTCCTATAAGACAATAGTTATTTAACAAAATAACTATTAAATCTTTAAAATTTGACAAAATATAATATATTTATCTAAAATATATTAATAAAATAAATAATATTATTATTTTATAACCTCTTATTAATTTTTTTAGGAGTTTAAAAATAATTTTTTAATTACCATTAGATAGGTATATAATTATCATTTTTTAGTATATTAGAATTTTAATGGATATTTTTAAATCTATTAAAACTAATAAGTCTAATAAATTCAACCTTAAAAACTTATAAGTCATTTTCTATATAAAATTGATATCATAAATTTATTATATAAAATTATTGAAACCTATAATGAGTTTATTTAATAATCTCGTACAGGCAGTGCAATCTAAGACTTTTCTCACTTTAATCCTTAAAACTTTAATTCTAAGCAAAAGGGAAGGAAATGATACTGACAACTTTCATTTTTAAAAAACTTATTCAGGTAATAAATAAAAATTAATAATACAATTTTATTCATTAAATATAACCAAAAAATAAATCAAGTTCATATGTTATTTAGTAAATAAATGTAATAATGTTATTTGTTATTCTAAAATACTTATTTTATTTAATAAGTATATCAAAAATATATTAACAAATGTTTATTATATTCAAATCAATAAAGCTTATTTTATTCATTGTACAAACACATCAAACCCATAAGGAGCGGTTGAAATTTCAGTTTGGTCCAAAATATTTTAAAGAATATATGTATTCCCCACATTATTTAACTTTATTTTAAAGAGTTCCCCAATACTTTAGCAAAAGGCCCACTTTGGTCACCATATGTTGACTTGGTTTCCAAAGAACTCCCATATGTTTCATAATTTGTGTTAAGCATGTGCTTAATACTTTTAGTCAACTTCAATTTAGTGAATTGACCAAAATTTTGTACTTATATCAATTCTATTAAATTAGATAAAGCAAATAATATTATAAATCTCTTATAATTTATTTATCACATTATATTATAGTTACAAATATATTGTAATATAATATTAATTTAATAATCTTATAAATAATAAAAAATCATTGCCAACCACACAATCACTCTATTTGGAGTATATGTTGCTCTATTAATGAAAATAAGCCTAAGCTAGTGATTGTGGGGTGGGTATTTTTTATTTATATTTATAATTAATTAACTATAATATATAAAAAAAAATTATCAAAGGTTTTTATAACATTATTTGCTCTATCTAATTTAACATAAGAAAATTTCTATTAAAGAACTAAAGCGAAGTCGGCTATAAATAATAGGGGAAATAAAGTTATAAAAGTGTATATTTTTAGAATATTAGGGATCAAAGTGAAATTATTGCTGAAATATTAGGGTTTTTTTTTTTTTAAAAATTAGGTTAAACAAGATGTCTGAAGTATATTTCTTAAAACACCAGGGACTAAAGTAAAATTCCATCAAGATAGCAACCAATGCCAAACGTACGGTTGGGAGAGCATAGTGTTCCATACCGCTTTAGATGCATATGGTGCTTTGGACTTCTTGGAATCTGCTTTTGTATGTTGTTTCTCAGCAGCATCTGAAGTTCCATCGTCAATGATCTTTTCCTGCATTGAGAAAAAAACACAAGAAAAGATTTTGTAATCTCTTAACTTCATATAACTTCTTATAATATTTATATAAATTAAATTTACTACATATAATTGATACATGCACATTTAAGATGCAATCATTTAACAGTGTATAAATAATATAAAAAAATATGTAAAATGAAGTGATTATTAATCCTTCCCCTACAATGAATGCTTATATATAACTTTTTTACATTATTTCTAGAACGAGGGCAATAAAATCATATTTTTGTAAAATTCATGAATTTGTAATTTCTTTTAAAATCGGGTTAACTTCTCAGATATGATCTGATTGACCGTTATCTTTAATATTTCACATTGTTTCACGGAAATATCGTAGGCTGTGAGGCCTTGATTGTTCCTGAGGGATGGGATTATTCGCTTGTCCCACAGCAAACTTCCTACAACAGAATAATGACCGCCCAGAACTGCCAAATGCAACGGTGTATTTTCATCTTTGTCCATATCGTTAATAAGCTCATCTGCGTCACCTTCTTCCATTATGATTCTCACCACTTCCAGTTTCCCACTCTTCGCTGCAACGTGAAGAATATTCCGGCCTTTATTACAGAGCAACTCAGTCGAATCAGGCCACTTTCTAAGCAACTCTTTGGTTATTTCAACGTGTCCACTTTTGCATGCAACATGGAGAGGATACAGCCCTTTTTCGTTTCTTTCAAGAACGCAGCCAGGGTTATTAACTTTTAACAGATAACGAACTCCCTCTATATAACCTATGGATGCTGCAAAATGAAGTGGAGTGTTGCCCTTTTCGTCTCGTAAGCTTAATAGCTCTGGTTTTTTCTCCACTATTGTTTTTAACAGATCTAAAAATTCCAAAGAATAAAATCATCTACCTGAAAAAACAAATTTCAAAGTGGAGTGGAATAATAGAGGACTAAAATTTGAAAGTACCTAATCTTTTTAGCTTAATGGCAGCATGTACAGGGGATTTTCCTTCTGGGTTTCGATTGTCTGAACCCTGAACCTCAGCTAGAATTGTCAAAAGATATTCAAGAATATCCTTCTTACCAGACTCGACTGCTAGATACAAGGGAGAGTCACCTGCCTTGCTCTGATAGTACAACACTTCTGGCTCTTCTGATGCTAGGTGGAGAGCCAGAGCCGCTAAGTCCAAGACTTTGTCTGATGATGAGCAGAAAGGGTAGTCTATATGGCTAAGAAGCAGTAAAGATAAGAAAGCCAGGTGCAAAGCAGTATTTCCTCCTTTGTTCTTCATCTTCAGCAGGCTAGAATGTGCTTCAGTGGTGGGAATTTGTTTTGCACAATAAACAAGTGTTGCAACTGTTTCTAAATTCCCAGCTCTAGCAGCAACATGAAGTGCTGTATCTTCATGGTTATTCGTCTTGGTGATGAGCTCGGGAAAACGACGAGCCATAAGTTCAACGATGTCTTTATGGTTGTATCTGGCCGCTACGTGAAGCATTGTATTGCCTGAAGGGCTCACGTTGAAAATCATTGACATGTCTGGTTTATCGATGTCGCAGAATGGATACTCATTTACATCACCTTTCGCTACCGCTTCAAAATGTTTAGGTTCCATCGTTGAGTTCCTGCAATAACAAGCATTTAAATGGACTTTCTTTCCTTGATTCAACCACAAAAAACCACAAGTGCGTAATCTTCCCTTTTATAATGAGATTTGGGGTAATAACATTTTCATCCCTAAATTTTGATGAAAAAAAACTAAAGACGTGGTTTGAAAAAGTTTAACAAATTAATCCCCATTGTTATAATTGGGTTATAGGATGTTAAAAATCCAGGACCAAAATGAAAATAAACCCCTAACATTTTTATTTTCTTCTTCTTCATTAAAAACTATTACAACATTTGCTCCAAGAACCAAAATCAAGAGGTACATGATTTGGGCTTAATCAGGAGTGCTATAGGCGATGATTGATGATGGTGATCTGTCGCTTTTAAGCAGAAATAACTCAGCTCTTAATTATACTTAATGGTGATACATTAAACTCAACGATTGCCGGTGAATTAATCATCGTAGTGTGTGATTGTTTTCATCTATTTCTGGTAATTTTAATGGGTTTTAAGGCCAAATTTGCTTAGGTTTTGATAGTCTTCTATTGTTATAATTGGGTTCATTTGTAGTCTTCTTCGTGTTGAAAGTTACTTGAATTTGCTGCTAAGTTTCATTGCTATTGACTTTATTGCATTATGAGTTGTATTGAACTGGTTGAGTTATTGTATTAGCTTGTTTGTTTTCGTTGTTATTGCTGAAATTGCAGTTGCGTGCTCCAGTTGTTTCAAACTTTTGGTGGTTGGTTTGTTGTGCTGCTTTGCTATAGCTTTTGCTTGGTCATTAATGTTATTTTATCATTAATAATAAATATGTAATTGTAGTTGATTATTTTTATTGTTATAATAAATGAGGCTAAATTACTAAAATTAGTCAAATCATATCTTTAATTGTTATTTTGTAAACGTTTGGGGATGAAAATATTATTACCCATACGACTAGCCATAAGATAGTTGGCCCTTTGTGTGCCTTCCGTTGCGGGACTTACTTTTTACTTTATTGTTGATCATGAAAATAGCCACTCTCTGTTTTTTTTTTTTTGGTTCTTTTTACCCTTTTTAATGTCTACGATTAAAGATAAGGGTAAAATCACATTTAGTTTAAAGGTTTTGGTCTAATATTTTTATTAATTTTAATAATATTTTTATTAATAAATTTTTAAATTTATTTTAAAAATACAATTAGATCTTTGTACAATATAATTATTTTAAAAAATAACTAATGAATATCTAAAATATGATAATATAATATATTTATATAAAATATATTGATTAAATAAATAATATTATTATTTTGTAGCACAATAATAATATAAATACTTATTAATATATTATAAATTTATTCATTTTTTTTTATCTTTATTGATATTTTATTTTTTATTTTAAATATATATACATAGATTTTATTTAAATTATAATATAATTATAAATGTCTATTATGAATATGTTGCCAAATGAATAAATTTATAAATTTATATTTTATTAATAAATTATTATACATTATGTTTTATTTTTATTTAATTTTTAACAATTATGAATGTGTATTCTTAAAAATAATTAAAATAAAATATATTAAATTTTTATAAATTTATTAATTATTTTTTTAATTAACTATTAGAGATATTTTTGAAATGATTAATAATTAAAAAGTAAAAGAAAAAGAAAAAGAAAAAGAAAAATCCGTGCAAAGTAAAAAATAAAAACAAGATTGGTAGCTCTTCATGGAAACTTTATAAAAGAAAAAGAAAGAAAAAGACAAAGAAAGATCTGTATAAAGTAAAAAGTATAAAAGAAAAAAAAAACCTAACGATTTATAAAAGAAAGATCCGTACAAAATAAAAAGTAAAAACAAGATTGACAGCTGTCTTGGTAAAATAAAGAAACAAAAATACAAAAATCTATAATTGGGAAAACCCTAACGATTTTTCCAAAAGAAAAAAAAATTATAGAAACTATAAAGAATTTAATTACGATATCACAGAAAAAAAAATATGTACATATTACGATAAATTTATCTCGAAGTCACTGAAGAAATCAAACCAAAAAGATATAAGAAGTTACTCAAATGTTTTGTTTTTATTATTTTAATTTAATTATGTATATTGTTTATTTAAAAATAAAATTAAATTAGTGTCAATACAATTATAGCTTTATCCCTAAACGACTTAAGCAATTAACAAGAACCTCAAATCTTTTAGAAGGTCTCACAAACAATTTTCAATTTTATTTTTACTTGTTTTAAGATCATTAAATTAATTTATCTCTTACATGTTAAATAATATTTATTTTATATATAAAAATAAATAATGTTTACATAATAACCTATAATTAGATTAAATTGAAATTTGTCAATATTATTTTCTTAATTAAAATAAGAGTAAAAATTGTTTTATTTATTGTCTTTTCCTAGAAAATTGCTTCACCAAAATTCATATAATAGTCGACATTAGAATTAAAACGTTATAATTTTCTACCCATAAAATTATGAAAGATCTGAAATTAAACTTTTTTTCTATTTAATAAACCGACTTTTTTCTTTTATACTCTTGAATAAATAAAATTTTGATATTATCACTATCTTATAAAATTATTTTCATCTAAGGCCCCAAATTTCCTAAAGCTGCCCCTAATAGATAATTAAGGAAGTTTTTGAATTTTTTTACCTTGTGAGAATAACATATTAGGAAAATATATCAATAGTTATAGTTGGTCATTTAGTTGATATCAACTAATTGTCATCTATTTTGGTAACAAAACATTTTTTTTTTGAAATAATCTTGGAAACTTGATATTATAATTTCTCATGAAAAAAATAAATGAAATGAAATAATACATTTTTAGGTAGTTGTATTTCAACTTTGAAATAATTTTATTTCAATTTTTTTAAAAAAGAATATTTTAATATTGAAAGCACGAAGCCAACCTAAATATCATGAATAATAATTGACAAGGATGGATATGGGAAAAGACTGGCTATTAATTAATTATGAGCATTATTAATTTAACCAGTATGTAGTTTTTATACATTGAACTAAATTGAAAATTAATACAGCGAATCTCAAATTGAAAATTTAGAATGGAATTAAAGCATTAAAGAATGATCATGAGCAGAGAAATTAATTAATTTGGGGTATCTAATTTAAAGGAAGACTTTTGAGTCAAGCCTTGTCAATAATAATCGATAATGTTGTTTTATAGGGTCGTTCGGATGGTCTAAGATACGCTTAAAATTTCTAGATCAGTCTGATTGAGTTCGAGTAACAATAAGAAGTATTTCATGTTTTATGAGTGAAATTCTCTCTTATCTAAAACCTTTAGGAAAATGATTTCATTTGACTAATCAAATATTCATAATGCTCTCCTTAAAAAATTAAAACTCGATTTAGAGAATATGAAAGTAAAGTAAGGAGGGATTAGAAGTTTCGAGAAAAGCTCTAATACCAAATTTATTTGGATGCAAGCAAAAAAGTAAGTGGGAAATGAATTGTTTAAGAGATGAGGAAAAGGAAATTATATTCGCTGGACATTTTTTCTATTGCATAATTCTTTAAGTTTCGGGAAAGAACATAATTTGTTCTTCTGCATATCTTGAAGAGAAAAAAACAAAGACTTGCAGGTTAATAATCCAAGCTTTGAGAACTTGTGACTGCCCATTATTAGCATTGAAAAGATATGGCCCGAGCAACTTTTGGCAACGTCTTCTTATTATCAAACGGTAAAATGCTTAATATTGGAGAATTGTAATGATTTGAAATAATTAATTCCTATACATTCACTTCTCGTATGGTCACAAAGGACATTGTGTGTCACTGAGAACATAAGCTGAAGGGGGTGTTTCACACAAAATGATTAAGAGATCTAGAACAAGAAAGCATGAGCCTTCCTCATCTATCGATTGTGCTGAGTTTCCTCCTCCCTTCGATTGTGCTGTATTCAAAATTGTCTAAAATTTAAGGACATTCGTTCCCAATTAGACATGTACTGGTATAAGTGTGAGTAATGAATATGAGAAAATGAATGCAAAGTGCAAACGAGAAACCGTACATTTTTATTCTTTTCTTAATGTCTTTTCTAATTGGTTCCTTAAAGCTGAAGGTTCCTTAAAGCTTTCTTTGAATATCACACATGCTCCTATAAATAAGCCACCTCGCACAAGGGTTCTTCACTTAAAATCAAACACGTGTTCATTCCAAGGTCGCCAGGAATAACTAGCAATAAGCATAGCAATAAAAGGAAAAGAAATATTTTCGTGCTTAAAGGGTATCAATCTCTTCTTTTCCTTTTCTTACTGAGTAAGCTCTCTAATACACTCTTGACACATTACAATCCCGCTAGTGACTTCTTGACACATGGTCCAACAACGTTATCCTAGCGTTCATTATATAAATATTATGTTTTCTATGAATGGGGTCGGATTCTTAAATAATCTTTAAGGACATTCTCTCTAGATTCTCTTTTCAACTTTTCCTTTCTAGAACTTTCTCTCCAAGTTTCTCCCTATACAAAGAGCTCTCTGCTTGATTTAACATTTTTTAACCATCTCCTCCCTCTTTGTCCAGGTCCTCTCTACAACATCATATCCAACTATAAAAGTCTTTTTATCTATCCATAACATCACTATTTACTAAAGAAATCTCTATTAGTCAAAAATAAATCAACTCTAACAAAAATCAAAGAGAGGAAGAATAAAGGAAAATTAATAAACCTTCTTCTTGTAGTTTACTTGTAATGAATAACTTGTGATCACTCGTTAATATTGTGAATATTTTGTGGTGGTTTTACTCATAGAAGTAGGCTCAATATCAAACCAGTTAAAACTTATATGTTAAATTGTTTATCTTTAGATATTTCTCTTGATTATCTATATATAGAGATTATGTTTAGCTTAAGAGTAACAAGTTTAAGCTATACCTACACTTCAAATGACCTCAATCTTTCTTTCTACTATATTTAGAGCATCTAAGGTTGCTTTAATATATTTTTCAAGTCTTTTATTCAACAATGACCAGATACCTAATCACTATAATTTTATATCTAACTTCTCTGATATCTTCACAGACTAATCATAGTCACTAAAGAAGAGGTCTCTCAACTCTTCTCCCATTAACCTTAAAAAGCACTTGCAACAACATTTGCTTTACTTATTGAACTTAGAAACCTAACCCAAACAAGTCTTTGGTCAACATTGTTAAGTTTAGGGAACTCTACCAATCATCATTTCTCATAATTACATAAATTTTACTAGCTTGTGCATTCTCTAATTTCTTGACAAAAAAATACATAAATAATTAAAATAACCTTTCTCAATGATAATCTTCCTAAAGATATCTATACAAAGTCTCCTCTTAGTTATTCACACCTGGCATACAAAGTTTTCAAACTTCGTTGTGCCTTATATGATCTCAAATAAGCTCTTCGAGCCTAGTTTTCTAAGTTTGACACTACTATTTAGCAGCTTAGTTTTCATTCTAACTCCTATATATGACATAACTCTCTTTATTCACACATGGACCATGGCTGCATTCTTTTATTACTTTATATGAATAATATGATCATTATTGGAGATGATTTTGATGGCATATCTGATCTTAAGACCTTACTTTACCAATACTTTAAGATAAAAGAACCTAGTCATCTTAATTACGTTTTTGGTCTATAGGTACTTTCTGATGCCGATGGCTCTCTTGTAGGCCAAGTACATATTGATCTCCTTGATCAAGCTAGTTTGACTAATAGTAAAATTGCATGTACTACGTTAGAACCAAATGCCAAACTCATACTACTCGATAAGGTTCCACTTAAAGATGTCATACTTTATAGGCAGTTAGTTGATAGTTTGGTTTATCTTATAGTTACTCGTCACGACATTTCTCATGCTATTGATATTATTTGTCAGTATTTATGTATGCTCTACATTTTACTCAATATGAAACTATTCGCCATATTCTCCCATATATTAAAGACACTTTTTTTCATGGACTTCATTTCTCTATACTTTAATATCTAAAGTTATGTGCTTTCTCTGACACAGATTGGGCTAGCAATCCCACTAATAGATACTCTATTGTAAGCTTGTCTTTTTCTAGGAATTTTCTTACTTCTTAGCATTGTAAAAAGTAAACTAGTATATAATTATATATAAATAAACAAACCCAACTCATCCACTATAAAGCAATATTATAGTTGCAAGCAGATTATAGCAATTGAGGCAATGCTAGCTAATTTTCATGCCTTACAATCCAAGGTACGTACGACTTTTAGTTTTAGCTTAATATCTCATCTAATAAATTTTTTTAATAAGATTTGTTTTGTAGATTCCATTGGGTTTTGGTCGTCATTGATCCAATAATTAAGGCAACATATTATTTGGATCCTTCAGGAGAAAGCCAGGTTATGATAGACAAGAACTAGTAAATAGGTACGCTATAAACATAATTTTTTTTAAGGGAAGTCATTTCAAGCATTTTTATAAATTCATTAACTAATTAATTAAATACATATTTATATTAATTTATAGGAGCATTTACAATTTTTGCTACTACACAACATAACCAAAAAAAGAAAATGAATGTGCAGTTGACAACTATAAAGTATTGATTAATCATGCTTGAATTATATATATATGTATGTATGTATGTATATTTGAAAAGTTACATAAATATTGAACTATGTGAAGCACAGACCAAATACTATAAACCAAAGGTATTTTGCAAACTAACAAGCAACTTAATAAGTTCAAAATGAAAACATAAAGGATGGTTTTGTATCTTATAGAAAACATAAATTTTCATGTCAAGCAGGTTCCAAGGCAATCAGGGTCAGTGAAATGCAAATTTTACGTAATGAGACATATTGAAGATATTATGGATGATAGAAGTCTACTTATAGAGGATGTAAGTGTTGTGATATATTAATTATGCTTACAATATCTAATCATTGTATTCATTTATTTTAACTCATAAATTAATGTAAATTGATGACATTTGTAGTTTAAAAATAAAGTGGGTTATAGTGAAGAAGAGACCGATGGTACTCGAATGATATGGACTAAATTTGTTTCTAACTTGATTTGAAGTGGTAGTTGGGCAATATAGGTAAATATGAGCACTGTTTTTATGTTTAATTACATGGTATAATTATGAATGAACTTGATTTTATGTCTATTATTATACGATTACTTTAATTGAGTTGTTAGAAATTGTTATATATGATTAATTACATGTATGTAGTTGCACCGATTTGGCAATTATGGTAATTAAATGTAATTTTCTTTTCTTTTCTTTTTCTTTTGCTTTAATAGAAATGATTTCACATTTTGGATTTGTGTGACTGAAATTAATTAACATGTGTTGTTATGGATGGATTTGATTTGGTATTTAGTAATTGAATTTAGAGGGATTTTTACACATTATTGAAGTATCTAGTTGTATCAGCTTTGTAGTTGTGATTTTAGATTGAATTAATGTAGTTTTTAGTTGCTTTGATGGAGATGATTTCATATTTTAAGCGATTGGCTAAAGTTAGCATGATCTTGATAAAGTTAGATATTTATACATTCATTATTTTTGCAAATTTAAATGATTGTTTTTATGGTTAGCTATTTCGAATTCATGTGAAACAAGAAAAAATGGCTACCTTAACAAAATAGTTAATTTTTAATTTGTATATCATAGTTTATTGATATTTACTTGACATGTTTTATATTAAAAAGTTGTACAATTAATTATTTGTATTGATTAATATATCTTTTATTATTCTCAAGTTAACTCGAAGGATAAATGAAATTTGTTGAGTCTAGCTCTTATTTTAAGAGTATTTATATTGAAATTTTGTGCATATAATTCTACACTGAGAGGGCTACTTTATTAGTAGCTTTCATCAATGAGCAACTTGTCGATTAGGTTAGTTTAATTTGTTTACTTCTTCAAAATATAAAATTAAACTGTTAATAAAATTTAATTGCAACCTTGATCTCTATTTCATTATGGATATAACATGAATTTGACATTTGTGCCAATAGATTTGAATGGTGACGATTTGATCTTTATGTGTGTGTGTGGATTTAAATCCTTTTCTATTTTATGTGTGCATGCATGAGTACCTAAGGATTAAATGGTAAAGGGATCTTGAATTTTAGTGGAAATAAATTTTGCTTATAAAAACTAATTTAATATTTATAGATATAGTTTAGAAAATATCTCTTATTTGTAATTTATTTTATATTATAATTATACTGTGTACATTAATATTTATGCATAATCATACTTTAAATATGCTTTTTGAAATGCGCTGGAGATATGTTTTAATTTAACTTTATTTTGATTTTAAATTTTATTGAAACTCTATATTTGTTAAGCTTGATTAAAGCTAGCAGGACAAAAGTTATCGTTTCCCTAATGGTACTATGGCATCTTGGTTACACCATCTGAAACCTATTAGTTAAAAAGACACATTTTAATTTAGATATTGTGATGGACTGTTGTTTAATTTAGGTTTCATACATTGAAGATTGATTTTTAGTTGAAATTAATTAAAATCCATTGTTTTAGTGTTGTACAATCAATTTATTGTATTTATGAATGAGGTAATTATGGTACATTTTAGATTATTATTCTTTTTATAGAATATTGAAGATAATTTGATTATTACAATTTCAATTAATTTAATTCAATATTCAATTGATATATTACAATTTAAAAATTTTATTGTTTATTTCAAGTGTGATATTAACATACAATCAATTAAATAATAAATTAATATAATACATCCAAAATTATTGTTACATAAACCAACAATAATAAATAATTATAATTTTATTCAATACAAAAATAAATAAAAGCCAAAATGGGTTGGGCTGGCCTGAGCACTGCACAACCCAATTTGTGAATAATGCCAACATGATACACACTGTTCATGAGTTGGGTTGAAAAAAACCTATGGGTTGTGTTGTTCTATGAACAATATCTGTGTTGTGGTGGGCATAGAGAAAAGCTTGCGGGACACTATTCAATTCATAAACAGTGAATAATAGTTATTATTCACTAAGTACAATACCATTGTATAAGCCTTATGTGGGCTGCTTTCTGACGGGCCGAGACAGCACGACATGTATAGTAATCATATCGTGTCTTTTGTTGTGTCGGCCCAACTCAAAAAGGCTCATTTTTCATGTACCGTGTCGGCCTAACATGGCTCATTTGCTATCTTTTAATTAAAATACAACATTTATTGACATATTTTAGTGTGGTAGTTTGTGACTGAAAATTAAATGACAATATTTGATAAAATATCTTAACACACTTGTGTTATATATTTTCAGTGTCATCATTGATGACACATAAAATGTGTAAGAAGTTTTGACGAAGGTTGATTTGACTTAAATATAAGTGTCAAGAAAGTGCCTACTTGACACAAATTCTGTGTCAAAATAGCCTCTTTTTTTAGTAGTGAATTTCCATAGTCTAACATTAGCTTGAATATTATGCCCTTGCTAACATTCCACAGAAGATTACTTGGATGTTTTTCTTTTAAATCCATTAATGATATTTAATCAAGCAAAATCAAATATAATATTGTCTTAATTATGCTAGAATGACATCATTATTTTTTTCATTTTTACAAATGATAGTATTTCCTTATTTGATGTACATAAATAGTGTAAAAATACATTTGAATTTAATTATGTATATATTTTATTTACTTTTTCATCATTGCTATAAACCGATATAAAGGCTATCATTGTGCACTATATTATTCAAGAAATACAAAAATATATATATATATATTTCTTCACAACTGTATAGAGAATAGATTTTATCATATCTATACCACTAGGTAGAAGCAAGGAGAAGGGTGAAATCATTATTATAGACTATTTTAGCAATCATAACTAACAATGCCAAGTAATTCAACAATGAAAGGTTTAAAAGAAAAGGACTTAGTAGACATAACAAATTTGCCTCTTTTGCTCACCCGTTATCTAATGCCCAAGAGGAATCAATAAACAAAATTATGAAAGAATACTAAAAAAGAAGCTGGAGGAGAAAAAAAAAAGTATGTGCAGAAGAGCTTCCTGGTGCTCTTTGGACTTATTAGACCACGAAGAATTTGACTACTTATAAAATACCATTTTTCTTAGCATTCTAAACTAAAGTAGTGATCCCTGTAAAAATCTAGGATTGCCCACTTATAAGACCACCAAGGAAGAGAATGACTGAATATTAGTTGTACGCTCTTTTGATCAAGCTATTGAGCCTTAAGAATATATGCCCCTCCTTGTCAATTTATACATGAATGAAGATATGTTGAGAATGTAGTAAACAATCTTTACAACAAACTATTAACTAATCCTAAGAATGGACGTCCCTCCTATCAGTTTTCTTGTAATTTATGTAAACCTTACATAGTTCTCAACTGAAGGGTAAGGTCTTGTATGATCACTTACGTATATCATTAATAAGAAAAAACCTTATCAAACAGTTAGCAGCAGCAAACACTCTTTACAATGGGCTATTGAGCCCTTATAATGCATTAAACGCCTCTAATAATATAATGATTAAGATTATTCTGATTATGATTATTAATATAACTTCTATTATTGAAGATTAAAAATGAAAGGCATTTTATGCTACAGAAAATATTAATTAATCAAACTATTTTATTAACATTAATTGATTAAACTATTTCATTAACAAAAAGGCAATATTCAGTTTACCTTTAACTACTATTGACAAACATAAACACATCTCCATCTTTAATAAAAGTCTTCACTCCGCCCCCAAACATTAACTTGATCGTTCAATATAATTGTTGACCACAATTAATTTAAAAAAATATGATTTTACCCCTAGCAAATTCAAAATTAATTTTTTTGCTTTCTATATTTTTTCTTATTTTCTTCTTCTTCCTTTTGTGGCTACTACAAGCAGCCTTCGATGGCTGCTTCTAGCAGCCATCATGGCTATTATAAACAGCCACCATGGCTACCATAGACAACCATGATGAATCGAAAAAAGAAAATAAAAGAAGAAAATAAAAGAATTGAGGGGGAGAAGAGAGAGAAGGAAAAATTATTAAATTATAATTTTACCCTTTTTATTATTTGAAATAACGATGTAAGTTAATATTTAGGGGTAAAGTAAGGACTTTTGTTAAAGTTTAGAGCGACTTGATGTTTGTCAATAATGATTAGAAGTAAACTAAAAATTTCCCTTAACAAAAATATTAATTATGGACATTATATTGCCAAATTATTATGTTGCTAGGTATTTATATTGACTTTATATTTTTCTCCATTACTACTATCTTCACACACGAATTTGTAAATAATATAAATACAATTTGAATCGAGAATTTGTGTTAATGTTTTTGGTGAATTGCTAAAATTTGATTTAGATCAATGTAAGTGAATTATTTCTAAAATCAATCAATATTTTCCTTTAAAATTATAAAATTATTCTAATTAGCTTTATCCAATACTAATCAATTCAACCATTTTAATTAATGATCGAGGATTAAGTAATTAAGGTTATAAGTAGAAGATAATCTATACAAGAAACAAATCATAAAAAAAAAAAAAAGAGATAGGTATTTAATACTTTCAATATAATATATATTTTCAACAACTTTTTATCAAAGCTAGAAAGATGACAAAAACTTATTAGAAGACTGGCTTAACTTGCATATTCCTAAAAACCACCTTCACGTGGAGCTTGCTCATTTTATCCAATTTAAAGCTTTCTCACATTTTCCATCCATATTTTACCCATTTTATCCAAAAGGCTTTTCTAACCTAAAATATTATTTCTTAAGGTTTGACGGAAAGGGTTTGATAAGGTTTCACATAAAGTTTTGTTTTGCCATGGAAAAATTTGTGGGCCGGCTTTGAAGCAGGTGGAGCATTTTATTAATTATATGTTTAGGGGTTATAAGTCAACTAATAATCTAGGAAAGATAAGTAATACTAATAGATTCGTATGTAGGGTGAAATCCAAATTTTAAGTTACCAAACAATTAAAATCACCAATTTAAATAAAAATTTCACAAATAATTATAATCAAGCAATGAAACTAAAAAATGAAGACATACAAATTTTTAACGTAGTTTGGATCTTTCCAATCATATATTCATGGGACCAAGCGCAGAAAAAAATAATCTACTAAGAAATAATATTTACATACACTAATAGACTTATACAAAACAAAGACTTACTCTTTGTTGTCGCTGCTATGTCAATTCTTCTTCAATGATCTTGTTTCACAAGATCCCCTCACTTTAGATGTTGTTGATCTCCCTTCAACAAACACTACTTCTTTTCTTGAAGAATTTCAAGTTCTTTTTCCTTAAGAACATAAACAATATGTTTTCAAATTCTATTAGGATATGGCTTTAATATTTACAAGAAACTCTATGAACACTCTTTTAAAAACCCGTTGAGCCTACTGCATAAGTATGGCTTTAATGAAGATAAAACACGATATAATATTCTACTATACCTCATTCACTCAAATAAATTAGCTTTTATATATCATCTCATAGAAAACCTAATCCCATAAAGAAATTTTATTTCCTTAATACCCTTAGGAAAACTACAACTCTTTCTAACAAAGAATCCTTACGTGACAAAGATTTATTGTTTCCATAAATTTTCTATTTTTGTAGGACTTCTTCACCAAGTTACCATATAATGCCAACAAAAGTCTTAACAATCTCCCTCTTTGACATTGTTTGGCAAAACACATCTATGAGACTATTAACAATTCAATGATTGAAATTAGAACTTGTAAAAATAAAAATTTAAAACAAGAATCGTAATGAAAAACAAACAAACTAAGTGACTTTCATGAATAAGCAAAATACTCTCCCTAAGTTCAATAACACAATGCCACACAAATTATATAACTATATTTGTAAAAACAAAATATCATTTTGTACTCTTTATTTTTACCAAAGCAGTGCCAAAACTAGTAACAACAATAAGAAGTTCAAGAAAAATAACAAGACATATATAAATAAGAAAACTAAAGTCGATGATGAGAATGAAGAAGACACATAGATAGACTAGATGGTCTTTTCTTTGCCGAGACAAATGAGGTAATAGCCAGTACAATAGATGGAGGAGCAACTAGAATTAGTGGGGCAATGAAAGCGGGTTTGGTAGAAGCAATCAACTATTATACAATGGTCTCTAGACTCGTAAAAAAACTGAAGCATTGCGTCTTGATGCTGTAAGATTATAACTTGGCTGCAACAAGGTGTTGTAGCTAGTTATGCGTAAAGGATTGCCAATCTAAATCTTTTCAAGCCATACCATCATGCGGAGATGTTGAAGATGGGTATGCTTGCTGTGTCTGCATTTTACAAGACTATCAATGGTACGATTCTCCAAGAACTATTTAGATAATCCCAAAAACTTCTAAATTACTAACACATGCTTAGTGACTTGACTACCTACATGAGAAATAATGATATAAAAAATATGGTGTCCTAGATCAAATTGATGATCCAACCCAATTGTGGTGAACAATTGTCCTATTTCTTTAGAAACTGTAATATAATGCAGAGTCAGCAACCAACTAATATAGCTATGGAGTGCAAAGCAACATACTGAGTACTTAGTGAGGATGTTTGTAATTCATATGGCCAAATGGTAGGTGTTCCAATGAAATTGGAAGTGACTATATCAAGGGATAAATCTATAACCGAGACTAGATCATCTTCATTTATACTAATGTTGCCAAAGTACTAATTTATGGTTGCAGGTGAAAAATCAAACAAGTTATTATGCATAAACACAAGATGGTACCAATGAGAACTAATCATATTCACATTCGTAAACAAGTTTACATAAAACTCATATATAATAGCAGGAATAAATTGACCGACTCATGATATACACTTAGTGAGATTCTTCTTCCTTAGAATGTGAACAACCCCATAACTTCAAAATTAGTATAATCAAACATGTCTTTTGTACACAAACTTTCTCTCACTTATTAATGCACATAAAGCTTGATTAGACTGAGTAAAAAAATGATCTGAGAAGGGTATAGATATTTATTTTATCATGCCTTGTTTAGCTGCTTCAGTCTACCCTATAGGTTTGTTTGTTGATACTGAATGAACTAAGGTTGAAGTTTGAGGTGAAGCATTGACCAAAGAATTTGTTCCATTATCTGATTTAAAGTCACGAACAACTTCTTTTATCAATCAAAGAATGGTGGTAGCTTTAAAGGAAACACAAAGGTTCGCTCATGTGGTGGTTTCAGAAGAGTGGACATTCATTGTGAGGACCAAGTAAGAAAAAAATTTATCTTTGGTTGAGATACGTCCTCGTCAATTGCTGAAGGTTTGGCTGATAAAGGAGTAAAAGGATTATGCCTTATTCTCACCATGTTGCAAATAGGAACATACAACAAACTAAAAAGAAAAGAAACTGAGTTAACGCAGAAAGACAAAAAAAGTCAAGGAAAGACGAAGGCCTTAATCTGATTTCAATTTGAGCCCCAATCTGATTTCCATTTGATTAATATCTATTAACCTATTTTTGGACAATATCTAAATTATGTTACCAAATTTATTAGTTTTATTCTCAAAAATCCATTTGGTTCTAATAACATTAGTGTACTTTGACCTAGGTACTAAAGTCAACACATCATTTCTCACAAATTGTTTTCTTCTTGTGGTGTAGATACCTAAGATTCCTCTAACAAACCTAAGTTAGTCGCACAAGGTTACACAAAAATTGAGAGCATTAACTCTGATACCAATTAATCATGTGTAAAGTAAAATGCAAATTTTAAGTTACCAACAAATTAAAATTACCAATTTGAATAACAAATAATTATAATCAAGCAATAACATTAAAGAATAAAGACAAAGAAAAACTTTAAAGTGGTTCGGATCTTTCCAATTCTACATCCACAGGGCCACGTCTAAAGAAAAATACTTCGGTTATCCTTTAATTATTGGCAAAAATAAAACTTAGTATTGTAATACTTTGAAGAAGTGAATCAATCTCAAGAGTATAAGTTGGAAATCAAAATTATTCTCAAGTGGCAAAAAATAAGTTATGGTTAAAGCAATAGGCCAAACTATTCCTTCTTATGTAATAATTGTGTTTAAGCTGCTTATCACTGCGTGTGATGACATATATAAGATGCACTCAGATTATTAGTAGAGTCAATCTTCTAGCACCAAAGAAATTTATTGGTGTTCTTGGAAACTTTTATGTCAGCCAAACAAAGATAGAAGTCTAGGGTTCAAGGACCTTTTAGCTTTTAATCAAGCTTTCTTGCTAAGTAATGTTAGGGAATTCTTCTTAATCCAAGCTTTTTAATGGCCAAAACACTTAAAGCTAAATATTTTTCTTGTATTGGAATTTTGCAAAGCAAAGTAGGTAACTATCCGTCCTATGTTTGGAGAAGTCTTCTTTGGGAAAGAGAAATTATTATAAAAAGATCAAGATGGAGAGTCAAGAATGGTAAAGACATTTTGGTAAATAGGTTGATGTAGTGTAGAAGTGATACTGGATGGTCTCAAATTCGCCTCGATCGTTGTAGTTTTGTTGGAGAATTTGAAACAAAGTGGCAATAACTTTACATTTTGATGTCTTATCTCGGCGATCAAAGTCATTATCAATGGTGGAAGGTGTCTAGAATGAAAGGTAGTAGATATTGAGTTGATTGGTGTTGATGAATGCACAATGGTGGCGGCAACGATCGAAACTTCAACAATTTATTGTGGTGTTTTTCTATGGCTAAACGATCACAACTTTGGCTGGGTCATTATCGTAACTTAATGTCAAAGAAGAAAGGAATGAGCTGAAACTGAAAACAAGTAATAGTTCACCCCTATGTGACATGAGCAATATAAATACATTTTCTATAAATACTTTTATGTGCTGAATATTTTGTCATTATGGTTAGTTATTGTAAATGATACTTTCTGAATAATGACTTTATTTTGAAATCTTGCATTTTTAGATATTCAACTTGAGATTACTTGATTATATCATTAAAGGCTTGCGAATGTTTTGTGATCATTAAGAAAAGGACACCCATACATATATTATGAATAACATTACTTACCAAGTTGACGGTTCATGCGTCGTCATTTACTTTTTGCATATTAAGTAGCGTAGAGCGGTGACTTAATAACATACTTTGGAGGATAGCTTTGGATTTATGTTTATCATTTTGCGTTCATAGACGTTTGAGGACATTGTTGTTATTCTTTATATTTTATTTAGCTTGTATTTGGAGATTTAACTTTTGATTAGATCATGGTGGTCATTTGATGTTATTGGGAAATATTTGATCGATCTAATAATATTTTCAAGGTATTTTAGTTGGGGATTTATAGTTGAGTAATGTAAATTTTGTATTAGAGTTCATACCCTCTAGTTCAACTTACATTGGATTTAGGGGTTACATTTGTGGTATTAAAGCATTAGGTTAATGATTTTGTAGACTTAAGAGGATATGATCTTGAGTTCCTTTTTGATTTCGTAGAGTTAGTAGGATAAGAGTCTAAGCTCCATTGACATATACATTTAGGTTTGGAATATTCTTTTTGTGTCTTATATGAAAAAGAACTTAGTAGTTAGGAATCTTGACTACATTTTGCACTTTGCACTTTTGATTTCTTTCTTTAAGACATATTTTCTTGAGATATTTAAGATTTATGATAATACAGGTTGAAAAGATATTCATTGCTATAGGATGTGACATTATCTACAGGATCATTACTAGCATCATTTCTATTTCAGGGAGAGGCAAATCATTGGTGGGATGCTAAGGCTTGTCTTTTAAGTGGCCTAATTAGATAGGAGGCATATCAATTGGGATCTATTTATTAAGGCATTCTTGGAGAAATACTTTCATAGTCAAGTTTAGGAAAAAATGGAGGCTAACTTTCTAAGGTTGATATATAGGTCAAAGTTAATGCTTAAATATAAGGAGAAGTTTACATCTTTATCGCGATTTGCCTTTACATTGATGGCTGATGAGGGTAACAAATGTAGATGATTTCTTAAGGGGCTACATCCAACGATTGAGTCTCATCTTTCTATTTTTAAGATAATTAAGTATGCTGACTTGATAGATTGTGCCATCATTACTGAGAGGGACTTACCTAAGTCTCAAACTGCACAAGATAAAAAATATAAACGTAACTATCAAGATGGGTCTCCAGATAGAGGTACTAACAAACAAGATGGCCAATCATAAAGGCAGGTTGATAAGTGCGTAAAACACGCACTAAATCATTTACTTTTAAACTTCAATTGTTTGTTTAATCCTCAAGTTTCTTTTGGATTTGATGTATTTTGGTTGTTTTGTACAGAAAATGATAATTTTAACTTTTGAAAGTTAATTGGGCTCAAAAAGGATTAATTCGGCTCGAAAAGGAAGAGACCGGAGCATAAGAACAGGGTGGACCAAAATGCAACAAAATCAGGACTAAAATGAAGAATTATCACAGTAGAAGGATGAATCTCAAATACATGAGAGAAAGGGGACCCAATCGATATTTGCCAGATTTTCTAGTTTCATTGGCAGAAGCAGGTGCGCGATCGCGCGCCTTGCTGCGCGACCGCGCACCACGTTCTGCCAAGGTAGACTAAATTGCAACAAAATCTGGACTGAAGTGCAATAAACTCTCCATCCATGGCTAAATGTCTGATTAATTATAAATACAGGGATCCAATTGATATTTGCCATTTAAATTGCATTCCTGGACAGAATTGGGGGCTAGACTGCGTGGCACTTGGGGAGCCCATAATTGGACGAATTTGAGGTTTAAAAAGGAAAGAAAGGGAAGGAATAGGGCAGCCAGACCTAGGGTGAGATTTTTAGACAAATTTGGAAAGAAAGAGAGAAAGAGGAAGAAGGAGGAGAGAGGGTGGATTGGAAAGAAGAACTTGAAAAAGAAAAGCTCTCCTAATCTAGTTTATCTCTTTTCCTTATTTCGATTCATTGTGTTAACTGAACAAATTTGTGAATTCCGAATTTATATTTTCAATTGTTGAATTTATTATTTATAAATTTGGATTTTACCCAATGTGTGGCTAAACCCATTTTTCTAGGGCAATGATTTAGTCTATTGAAGCATCCATTTATGAGATTGTGTTGTTTAATTGATTGAGATTATGTGTTGAGTGTTTATTATAATAACTAATGCTTTTAAATATTTGGCCAATATTTAGATGAATTGTGAATTGATGGGATTTGAGAAATGAACATCACATTTAGACCAATTGATAAACACCGTAAATTGCATGTTAGATAGAGATATACTAATATGGTTTGCGTAGTTTGATTAATAATTATCACAAATCGTAATGCGTTTTCGTTTAATCAATTTCACATAGAGATATAGTGAAGTTTTAAACGCGGAATAGATTCGAGTGATCTCGAGAGAGACAATCGAATAATTTAGGATAATTAACTAGAAACATGTAGTTTAAATTAAAACAACGTCAATTGAATAAGTGGATGCGACTAAATATGATAAATCATTAGCCCTAGACATTTTCGTTAATTGAATTCTTAAGTGTTTTACTTAATTCTAAATTTTAATTTTCTCAACCAAAATTATTTCATTTTCTTTAGATAAATTTGTTTATTAATCATCTTCGGTAATTATAGAATTAATATTCCTCGTGAGATCGACATCCTCTTATCACTTTATTACTTGTTTGCGACACGTGCACTTGCGTTCGTTAATTTTACACACAACAACGTTTTGGCGCCGTTGCCGGGGAATGTTAAGTTCTTGTAATATCGATTTGGATTGATATTGAGTTTAATCTAAAGTTTATTTTTATTTGTTTGTTTTTACAGGTTTGTATTTTTGGTGCATGAGAAAGGCCGGAAGTAGTGTTCTATTGTCTTTTGATATTGAGATAGAAAGAACTTGTAGAAGGAATAGAAAAGAGAAGAGAACAGCATCAACGCAACAAACTTCCACCATGGATCCAAATATTGTGAATAATGATGGGGTAAATGATCAGCGAGCATTAAGAGATTATGCTATTCCAACGGTTAATGGAGCCTCAACTAGCATTAGAAGGCCGGCTATTCAAGCCAACAATTTTGAAATCAAGCCAGCCATCATCCAAATGATCCAGACTTCCGTTCAGTTTAACGGGTTATCACATGAAGATCCGAATGCCCATATAGCAAATTTCTTAGAAATTTGTGATACCTTCAGACATAATGGGGTCTCGGATGATGCTGTGAAGCTTAGGTTATTTCCGTTTTCACTAAGGGATAAAGCCAAGAGTTGGTTGAGTTCATTGCCACCGGGTACCATTACTACTTGGGATGATTTGGCACAGAAGTTCTTGGCAAAGTTTTTCCCTCCAGCAAAAACAGCTAAGCTAAGAAATGATATTGCTACTTTCACCCAATTTGACGGAGAGTCGTTATATGAAGCTTGGGAAAGGTATAAGGAGATGATGAGAAGATGTCCACACCATGGCTTACCCAAGTGGCTTCAAGTTCAAACATTTTATAATGGATTAGGAGCTTCAACAAGAACACTGGTGGATGCAGCAGCTGGAGGTGCTCTGATGGGTAAATTAATCGATGAAGCTTACGATTTATTAGAAGAGATGGCTGCAAATGCATTTCAGTGGCCTTTAGAACGTTTGACACCGAAGAAAGCTTCAGGAGTTCATGAAGTAGACAACCTTTCTGCACTTACAGCTCAGCTTGCTACTTTAAACAAGCAACTTGGAGTCATGACAGCACAATCTATTCATATTCCGCAGGTTGTTTGTGAGTTATGCAGTGGCAACCATCCTAGCACGGATTGCCAAGTTGGTAATCCATTTGCTCCATCTTCCTCTGAACAAGTGTCATATGTGGGTAATTACAATCAACAGAACAACAACCCTTATTCCAATACCTACAATCAAGGATGGCGGAATCATCCTAATTTCTCTTGGAGGGGAAATCAAAACGCAGCAAGACCACCCCCCGGATTCCAACCTCAAGAGAAAAAGGTCAACCTAGAAGAAGCATTGACTCAACTTACCGTGAACACTTCTAAGTTCATGACAAAGACTGAAACGACATTGCAAAATCAAGCAGCTTCTATTAGGAATCTTGAAATGCAAGTGGGGCAACTTGCAAGTATGATGACAGAGAGGCAGCAAGGGTCTTTGCCAAGTAATACTGAAACAAATCCTAAAGAGCAAGTTAAGGCAATTACACTTCGAAGTGGGAAGCAACTTGAAGAACCACAAGGTAAAATGAGAGCTCAAAAGGAGGGGCAGTCTGAAGTTTCAGCCTCAAATCAAGCAAAAACAGAGGAAGAGGTTGGTGAAAAGGAAATGGAGTGCACAGTAGATACAAGTAAGGAAGAGACTCCTTCCTTAGCAGCACATGAAACAATGACTCCTCAGAAAAAGTTGTTATCACCTCCACCATATGTTCCTCCGATCCCATTTCCTCAACGACTCCGGAAGAATAAACTTGATAAGCAGTTTTCTAAATTTCTTGATGTTTTCAAAAAATTGCATATTAACATTCCTTTTGCAGATGCACTTGAGCAAATGCCAAGTTATGTGAAGTTCATGAAGGAAATATTGTCTAACAAGAGAAAATTGGAAGAGAATGAAACAGTGATGCTAACGGAGGAATGTAGCGCAATTTTGCAAAATAAGCTACCTCCGAAATTGAAAGATCCAGAGAGTTTTACCATTCCTTGCACCATTGGAGAATGTTATTTTGAAAAAGCATTATGTGATTTGGGTGCAAGTATAAATCTAATGCCTTTTTCTGTTTTCAGGAAATTGGGGTTAGGTGAAGCTAAGTCTACAACAGTGTCACTGCAACTAGCGGATAGGTCAATCAAACATCCAAGAGGAGTTATAGAGGATGTGTTAATCAAGGTGGACAAATTTATATTTCCAGCTGACTTCATTGTGCTAGATATGGAGAAGATAGAGAGATACCACTCATTTTGGGAAGACCATTTCTAGCAACCGGAAGAACACTTATAAATGTTCAGCAAGGAAAGTTGATTTTGAGAGTTCAAGATGAACAAGTGGAGTTTAATGTGTTCAAGGCTATCAAGTATCCATCCATGGCTGACAGTTGTCTTAGGATGGACATTATTGACAGATTGGTGCAGGAAACTTTCAAGGAAGAGCATCCGCAGGAACCTCTAGAAGCTTGCATCGTTCATGCTCAATCAACAGATGCGGAAGATGAGAGAGTTGTTGAATGTGTAAGATACTTGAAAGCTACACTGCCATTTATTCATAGGAAGCCTAAGTTTGAAGAGTTGATAAGAACTCATGATCCATCCTTGCCAACGAAACAAAAGGTTCCGATGATTGAACTTAAACCGTTACCTGCACATCTGCGCTATGCGTATTTGGGCCCAGATTCTACATTTCCAGTAATAATTTCAGCCTCACTCAGTGATTTGGAGGAAGAGAAGTTGATCCGAGTGTTAAGGAACTATAAGGCATCTATTGGGTGGACCATTGCTGATATTAAGGGTATAAGTCCTTCAATTTGTATGCATAAAATCCTGATGGAAGAGAACTTCAAGCCAGTGGTACAATATCAGCGTCGTTTGAACCCAAACATGAAAGAAGTGGTGAAGGTTGAGGTTTTAAAGTTACTTGATACAGGCATGATATATCCAATATCCGATAGCCCATGGGTCAGTCCGGTGCAAGTGGTGCCTAAAAAGGGAGGAATAACGGTAGTACAGAATGATAATAATGATCTTATTCCAACTAGGACAGTAACGGGGTGGAGAGTGTGTATTGACTATCGCAAGTTGAATGAAGCTACTCGTAAAGATCATTTTCCACTTCCGTTCATTGACCAAATGTTGGAAAGATTAGCTGGTCACTCTCACTATTGCTTTCTTGATGGGTATTCCGGATACAACCAAGTCCCAATTGCTCCCGAAGACCAAGAAAAAACTACTTTCATATGTCCTTACGGCACCTTTGCCTTTCGAAGAATGCCGTTTGGATTGTGTAATGCACCGGCTACCTTCCAACGTTGTATGATGGCCATTTTTTGTGATATGGTAGAGAAGTTCATAGAGGTTTTCATGGACGACTTTTCTGTTTTCGGCTCTTCTTTTGATAATTACTTGGAGAATTTGGCTTTGGTGTTACAACGTTGTGAAGAGACTAATTTAGTCTTGAATTGGGAGAAATGCCACTTCATGGTTCAAGAAGGCGTTGTTTTAGGTCATCACATTTCAGCAAAAGGTATTGAAGTTAATAGAGCAAAAATTGAAATCATTGAGAAGTTGCCACCACCAACATTAGTGAGAGGAATCAGAAGCTTCTTGGGACATGCAGGCTTTTATCGACGATTCATCAAAGACTTTTCAAAAATTTCTAAACCCCTTTGTACTCTTCTTAGTAAAGATATACCTTTTAACTTTTCCATTGAATGTTTGCAGGCTTTCAACACTTTGAAGGAGAAGTTGATTTCAGCCCCTGTTATTGTATCTCCGGATTGGGAAATATCGTTTGAGCTAATGTGCGATGCAAGTGATTATGCTCTTGGGGCTGTTTTGGGGCAGCGAAGAAACAAGAACTTGCATGTCATTTATTATGCAAGTAAAACTTTAACGGATGCTCAGTTGAATTATGCAACCACAGAAAAAGAGTTGCTGGCTGTGGTGTTTGCATTTGACAAATTTCGTTCATATTTGATTGGGTCAAAAGTCATTGTTTACACGGATCATTCAGCCATCAAATACTTGCTTGCTAAAAAAGATGCCAAACCAAGACTCATACGATGGGTACTTTTACTTAAAGAGTTTGACTGGGAGATTAAGGACAAAAAGGGGTCTGAAAACCTTGTAGCTGACCACTTGTCAAGATTGGAACATGAGGATAGTGAAGAAAATTCGTTGAGTGCTATTAAGGAGGTCTTTCCAGATGAGCAGCTCTTCTCTCTCAAGACATGGAAAGCGCCTTGGTATGCAGATTTTGTAAACTACTTGGCATGTAACATTCTTCCTGATGATCTTTCTTTTCAGCAAAAGAAGAAATTCTTTTCAGAAGTTAAGCATTATTATTGGGAGGATCCTTTTCTTTACAAGCAATGTTCAGACCAATTAATAAGGCGTTGCATTCCGGAAGAGGAAATGGTAAATATTTTGAAGCACTGTCACTCATCAGAATACGGAGGACATTTTGGTGGAACCAAGACAGCAGCAAAGGTGTTACAATCTGGATTTTTCTGGCCAACCTTATTCAAGGATGCACATACATATGTTACCACATGTGACCAATGTCAGAGGTCTGGAAATATCTCACAAAGGAATGAAATGCTACTCAACAGCATTCTTGAGGTGGAGTTATTTGATGTGTGGGGTATAGACTTCATAGGGCCTTTTCCATCTTCTTTTGCAAATCAATATATATTAGTGGCAGTGGATTATGTCTCAAAATGGGTGGAAGCAATAGCATGTCGAACCAATGATGCAAGAGTTGTGACAAACTTTCTACGGAAGCACATCTTCAATCGGTTTGGTACTCCACGAGCAATTATAAGTGACGGAGGTAAACATTTTCAGCAATTGTCATCTTGAGACACTATTGAGAAAGTATGGAGTCACTCATCGAATAGCAACTGCTTACCATCCTCAAACAAGTGGTCAAGTAGAAATTTCGAATCGAGAGTTGAAAAGAATCCTCGAAAAGACAGTGAATAACTCAAGGAAGGATTGGGCTAAGAAATTGGATGATGCACTATGGGCTTACCGCACTGCATTCAAAACTCCCATGGGAATGTCTCCATATAAGTTAGTCTTTGGAAAGGCGTGTCACCTTCCAGTCGAGCTTGAACACAAAGCATATTCGGCCATTAAGATTTTAAATTTTGATATGATGGCTGCTGGGGAAAAGAGGTTGCTGCAACTCAATGAGATGGAAGAATTCAGAAATGAAGCTTATGAGAATGCTTAAATCTACAAGGAGCGTGCGAAAAAGTGGCATGACAAGCATATTTTGAAGCGAGAATTTGAGGCGGGTCAGAAGGTGTTGTTGTACAATTCTCGACTTCGACTCTTCCCCGGAAAATTGCGCTCTCGATGGTCAGGTCCTTTCACAGTGGTCCGAGCGTTTCCTTACGGTGCAGTGGAGATCAATCATGAAACTAAGGGAACATTCAAAGTGAATGGACAAAGGTTGAAGCACTATGTGGACAACCATTTTGAGCAATGCAAAACGATCATCATTTTGGATATTTTTTGAGTTTTTGTTTGCCGGGGTAGCATTTTGTCTGGCTGAAGACGTTAAACTTAACGCTAATTGGGAGGTAACCCAATTTTACAAATTTTTATTTCTATTTGGTTTATATCTTTAGTTAATTTTTTTTTTTACTTCATTTATCTTGGACTAATATAGTTTCCTTTCTTTTGTAGGTGAAAAAATATATATATATATATAATATATAAAAAAAATAAAAAAATAAAAAATAAAAAACCAGAAAAACCACGCACAGGGGCAGCAAGTTGGTGAGCGACCGCGCGCCCAGTGCGCGCGATCGCGCCCGCGCTCGCCTTACGCCCAGACGCAAGGCAGTAGCTGGTGCGCGACCGCGCCCGCGCTGACCCCCCCCACCCCCCGAATTATTTTTTATTTTTTTTTTATTTTTTTTTTGTTTTGTTTGGTTGTTTGCTTTTGTTAATTTTTTTTTTTCCCCCCAGTTTCAGTTTTTGTTCTTCCTTCTTTTTGTCTTCCGTCTTCTTCTTTCTTTTGCCCAACAAAACACAATTACACACACACAAATTCTCCACTTTCATTGCTTCAATCTCTTCACCAAGCACTTTTTTTTTTTCTCTCATTGTTGGCCTTCATCAAGTAAGCTCTTCCTTTGCTAAATTTATATTTTTATCTTGAATTTCAATTTAGAATTTAAACTTATTGTACATTGGTGCAAGTAAATGAATTTGTGGGTTGAAATTATTGGAGTAGTTGTTGCCATTATGTGATTAGAAGTGTTTGTGCATTTGTTTGACAAAAATGTTTTTGGAAAAATGGAAGTGTTGTGTCATGTGGTTTCATACACTTTTCTGTTGCACATTACGTATTCGATAAAATTCCTGAGTGACGTTGGTTTCAATGTTGTTGCAGTTAATCATTAGGAATCACTTGGTGGGCTTCTTAAGAGTGACCAAAAGGTACTTCCAAAGGTGACGTGAGGAAAACAAAAATAGCGGAAGTGAGCATTCCAAGTGTTCAGTGAATTGCTAACACGAACATTTGGAGTCAAAATGCCACCAAAGAAGGGAAATTCTTCGAAAACCTCATCCTCGTTTGACAATAAAAGATTTATTTCATTGGAAGCACAAACGAAATTCAACAAATTTGAAGAAGAGGATAAGGGTTTAGTGCGAGAACGCGCTTTGAAACCGATACCGGGAGATGGAAGGATTTTAGAATTTATTCAGGCTAAGAAATGGGAAGCACTTACCGACACACCAGCACCAGCAATATCGTCTTTAGTTCGGGAATTTTATGCTAATGCTTCGGTAGATTGTGATCATGGTCGTGTGTTTGTTCGAGGAAAACGAATTTCATTCAGTTCAAGAGCCACTAATACATATTATGGTATACCATCCATTGATGAAAGCGAGGATCTTTATGATGCATTCTGGAGGGATGATGAGAACTACACGATGATAATTGAAAATTTGTGTGTTCCCGGCACTGAATGGTTAAGGGGCAAGGGTAACTCTAGCAAGCTTATAGCTTTTCCTGAAAACACACTCAACAGATATGCCAAGGCTTGGCATAAATTCATTTGTTCCAATCTTATGCCCACCTCCCACCTTAATGTAGTTACAACGAAGCGAGCTACCTTACTCTATTGTATTTGTGCAGAGATTACCATTGACATCGGGAAGGTTATAAGAAACAGTTTGGTGGAATCAACTGAAGCCAAGACAACGGGCGGTCACACACACCCTTGCCTCATAACTGCATTATGTTTAAAGGCAGGGGTAACAGTTAAAGAATGAGAATTGAGAGTGAACCCAGCGGCTCCGATTGACAGCTTAGCCATTTCCAAATACATTTGTTGGGAAGGAGGTGCTCCTCTCCGATCAGGCTTAGGATTTAATATTGCTCCCGGTAATCAAGCTCCACCTCCACGACAACTTTTACCTCGTCTCAGAAAAACCCCAGCGGTAACACCATCATTTAGAACAATTAACCCAGGCTATGAGCAAGCTTATCAAGCAAGATTGAGACTTCAACAAAGACAACTTATTCCCATCCAGGATAATCCAAATGATGACACCAGTTCAGCATCCTCATCACAAGATGACCGCAATCACTCTCGGATAGCTGCAATGCACCAACAAATAATTCAACAAGGAAAAGAAATCCATGAAATCTGGCAAGAACAATTCCGAATGCAACAATATCAGTCAGAGTGTTTCAACACTTTCGCATCGTACTTTCGGCAATTACAACCTGATGCTCAATTTCCACCATTACCGCAATTTCCACCTTCCCGCAAAAATGACAATGATGAAGACCAATGAGAGGTATGTTTTTCTTTGTCTCCTCTTTTGTTTTTCAGTTTTCCTTTCTTTTAACATTGAGGACAATGTGTTCTTTAAGTTTGGGGGTATCAAGAAACTTTTAGGATATGTTTTTAAGTTTTGTGATTTCTGTTTGTTTAAGTGTTAGAAATTTTATGCTTTTGTTTTTAATTTTTTTATCTTCTGTATCTTCTTTTTGAGAGTAAAATGTTTGTTTTAGTTGAGCATGCTTTTGCTTGAGTTGAATGAAAAGCCAATGATATAATTGTGATGATGAGTGCTTAAATTGTGGAAAATGATGAAAGTTGTCATAATTCTTGAGTTTGACTTGTTGGCAAATTTATTGTACTTGATAGTGCCTCAAGAATTTTAAGCACTTAGTTACAAATGCTTGGGTGTGTGACAATTTAGAGAAGGTTTGTGTGAACTTTGTAAGGATTAAGTCCTAATGAATTCTAGAACTTGATTGATTGTCACTTGAGGCGAAATCCTAGAGGAGACTCCATGAAGGAAATGAATTAGGTATTCTTTGGTACGTTTGAGCCTTTCAAGCCAACCCAGATTAATCAATCCTTAGTTTACCTCCTTTGAGCCAAAAATTTCTTTTCTTGTTTTATCACTCACATAATAGCTAGTATGAAATAAAAATACCTTCCTTTTGAGTAGCACCCTAAATTTCCAACTATGCTAAAGCTTTGAAAATAATGGAGGTTGAAGAAGTGTAAAAATAAGCCGAATTCTTATTGAGTAACCGGGTCTCATGCCTAGGCAAGCATAGAGAACTCGCGTCAAAAGATAAGAGTAAGGCCAATTATAAGAGAAAGTATGAAAAATAAGCTGAACTCTTACCGAGTAACCGGGTCTCATGCCTAGGTAAGCATAGAGAACTCGCATCAAAAGGTAAAGCGAAGTTTAAAAAAAAAAAAAAAAAGATGAATCTCTGTAAATAAATAAGTTTGGGGGTATACATCTCTTCTTTGTATTTAAATCATCATTTGAGGGGTGAATGAAGAAGAAAATGTTGAAATTTGGTGATGATCAAAGGATTGAAAGAAAGAGCTCTAGGATGGTTGAGATAGTTAGGGTGCTTGAACCTTACTTAAATATTCATTTTCCCCACCTTAACTTTATTCTATCATTGCAAGCTTAATGAAGTCCTAAGGATCTTTGATGTGATTTTCTTCTACATTAATGGAGAATGACGTGAAAATTAAGCTTATGGAGTTCCTAAATTTCAAAATGAGTTTAAATTGTGCACAAACTTATCCGAATTGAATCAAAACCCATCATTTGTGGCATTTCACACACGCACGAGCGAGGAACTTTTGAGTAGAATGACATTTGTTTTTCAAGACAAATTTGGGGACAAATTGAACGCATTGTTTTCTTCAATTTGAGTAGGTAACTTAATCTTTGAGGCTTTAGTTTGTTTTAGATCAAAGTATGTTAAAATATTTTATTTAATCTTGATTGTGCATAACTTTGATAAATCCCTTGCCTCCCTTCCCTTTTATTTGATTTGATTTGCTTGAGGACAAGCAAACATTCAAGTTTGGGGGTATTTGATAAGTGCGTAAAACACGCACTAAATCATTTACTTTTAAACTTCAATTGTTTGTTTAATCCTCAAGTTTCTTTTGGATTTGATGTATTTTGGTTGTTTTGTACAGAAAATGATAATTTTAACTTTTGAAAGTTAATTGGGCTAAAAAAGGATTAATTCGACTCGAAAAGGAAGAGACCGGAGCATAAGAACAGGGTGGACCAAAATGCAACAAAATCAGGACTAAAATGAAGAATTATCACAGTAGAAGGATGAATCTCAAATACATGAGAGAAAGGGGATCCAATCGATATTTATCAGATTTTCTAGTTTCATTGGCAGAAGTAGGTGCGCGATCGCGCGCCTTGCTGCGCGACCGCGCACCACGTTCTGCCAAGGTGGACTAAATTGCAACAAAATCTGGACTGAAGTGCAATAAACTCTCCATCCATGGCTAAATGTCTGATTAATTATAAATGCAGAGATCCAATTGATATTTGCCATTTAAATTGCATTCCTGGACAGAATTAGGGGCTAGACTGCGTGGCACTTGGGGAGCCCATAATTGGACGAATTTGAGGTTTAAAAAGGAAAGAAAGGGAAGGAATAGGGCAGCCAGACCTAGGGTGAAATTTTTAGACAAATTTGGAAAGAAAGAGAGAAAGAGGAAGAAGGAGGAGAGAGGGTGGATTGGAAAGAAGAACTTGAAAAAGAAAAGCTCTCCTAATCTAGTTTATCTCTTTTCCTTTTTTCGATTCATTGTGTTAACTGAACAAATTTGTGAATTCCGAATTTATGTTTTCAATTGTTGAATTTATTATTTATAAATTTGGATTTTACCCAATGTGTGCCTAAACCCATTTTTCTAGGGCAATGATTTAGTCTATTGAAGCATCCATTTATGAGATTGTGTTGTTTAATTGATTGAGATTATGTGTTGAGTGTTTATTATAATAACTAATGCTTTTAAATATTTGGCCAATATTTAGATGAATTGTGAATTGATGGGATTTGAGAAATGAACATCACATTTAGACCAATTGATAAACACCGTAAATTGCATGTTAGATAGAGATATACTAATATGGTTTGCGTAGTTTGATTAATAATTATCACAAATCGTAATGCGTTTTTGTTTAATCAATTTCACATAGAGATATAGTGAAGTTTTAAACGCGGAATAGATTCGAGTGATCTCGAGAGAGACAATCGAATAATTTAGGATAATTAACTAGCAACATGTAGTTTAAATTAAAACAACGTCAATTGAATAAGTGGATGCGACTAAATATGATAAATCATTAGCCCTAGACATTTTCGTTAATTGAATTCTTAAGTGTTTTGCTTAATTCTAAATTTTAATTTTCTCAACCAAAATTATTTCATTGTCTTTAGATAAATTTGTTTATTAATCATCTTCAGTAATTATAGAATTAATATTCCTCGTGGGATCGACATCCTCTTATCACTTTATTACTTGTTTGCGACACGTGCACTTGCGTTCGTTAATTTTACACGCAACACAGGTTGTTGGAGATAATCAAGGTGGTTAGAAGGGATCTCACGCTACTCCTTCTCAGAACCATGTAACGCCTTGCCCTCATTGTGGTAAAATACATTAAGGATAATGCTATTTGAAGTTGAGAGCATATTTTCGCTGTGGTGAAGCAAGACATAGGCTTGGAGATTGCCCGAAGAAACATGGTGTTGGTACAGAGACGCAAGGTGATGAGGGACAAAGGAAGAGGCAGAGTGTTCAGTGACATATCTTTGCTAACTAAACAAGGTGCTAAGCATCTAATGAAGTGATATTAGGTACATTGACTTTATTCTCTAGAGATGCTCAATTGGCAAATTGTTGAGGATGAAAAGTTATTTTTTTATTATATAAATTGATGATTTGAATGTTGTGATTGGAATTTGATTGATGATAATAGTAGGTTTAGGAGGATAAACTTGTTTAGGAGAACTTAGAGTATCGAAGCTATTGATGTCAAAATTAAGAATTCCTCGGCAATAAATTCTTATGAAAATAATGATAATTGATTGTTATTTTCTATTTATTTAGTTTTGTGATTATTTTTCTTAATGGGAAATTGTCGAATTTAATAAGAGAAAATACATTATTTTTCTAGATAATTTTGCAAGATGATTACGTAACAAAAACATCTGCATTGTTGTTGTTTAGTTTATCTCTCTTTTATATTGCTTGTTGATTGGAGTAATATTCTACTTGAATTCTTGGTCGATGGGCTGTGGGAAATAGACTACTTGTTTGGGCTAGTTGGCAAAAATTACAAGTTTAAAGAGTTTATTTTATTCATTTTACATATGACACTGAAAAATACAAAAAAAAATTTGAATGTAAGATATTTTTAAGATTATTAGTCTCTTTCATAGAAATTAGTTGAGACTTATTGTTGAAAACGAAGGCCTATTAGCTAGCTAATCTTAAATGTTTTCCCTTTTAGAGAGAAGCTAAAACATTAATTATTGCAAAACAAAACATTAATTATTGAATTAGTGTAACACAATAATAATTATACAAGAAAATAATTAATAACTTAGCATTTAGATCTATATCATAGATCCATACCAACACTAAGTTGTTATCATAAAACAATTTTACAACAAGTTCACATTTTGATATTACAAGTCATGTTTATTTGTTCCAAGTCTTCTATAAATTTTATTAGATTCCATTATAAATTTATAAAATTATTTTAAAGTAAAAATAAAAGTTTTAAAATTTCAATATTAATTTTAATTATATTAATGATTTCATTTTATTATTGTGGACTAGTTTGGAAATAAATTGGTCTAATTAATTCTTTTTATCATTTTCTAATAAATAAAAAATGATAAAGAAAGGAAGGATAAGACTAGAAAGGCCCTATGATGTAGGATAATTTTAGAATTTAATTAGTTTAGAAAGTCTTTTATTGTTACAAATTTAATTTGTTATTTAATTTTTAGTTTTCTTATTTAGGTAGGAGTCATATTTCCTTATTTAAATTAACTTGTAATACTAGATTTTCTCTATTATATATAGAGACTCTATGTTATTATTTAAAAAATCTTTCATTGAATAAAATATTCCCCTTTGATTTTATCCCTTATGAGATTATTATCTTGACACTCGTGTTTCGAGCCGTTAGGATTAGAACGATATCTAATCTCGTCCGTTAGAACATTTATCTAATCCACTACGTGAAAGAATCGAATGAGATTCGGTGTTCGACAAGGTACTTTTATCCCACCCCGCTATCTCGTCTACGTCAATTGGTATCAGAGCATTGATGCATTGGGAACATTACTTGATTCAGAGGGAGTTTGTGCTTTATAGTGATCACCAAGCATTGAAGTATATCAATAGTCAACATCATTTAAATAAAGTGCATGCTAGGTGAGTGTCATTTATGCAGAAATTTACGTTTGTATTAGAGCACAAGTCTGGGCAGCAGAATAAGGTAGTTGATGCTTTGAGTAGGCGAGCTACTTTACTAGTAACATTGAGTAATGAAATAATTGGGTTTAAGGTAGTGAAATAGCAGTATGCAACTGATGAAGATTTTCACACAATTTGGGATCAATGTAACCATAATTAGCGAGTAACAGATTTTCTTATTCATGACAGTTATTTGTTTAAAGCCAACAAGTTATGCATTTCTTATTCTTCATTGCGGGAGTAGTTAATAGGAGAATTACATGGTGGCAATTTAGCTGGTCATGTAGGGCAAGACAAGACAATTGCTTTGGTCGAAGAGAGATATTATTGGCCACAAATTAAACGAGACGTAGGAAGAATTGTACAGAAGTACCAAGTGTGCCTAAGTTGCTAAGGGATAGGTTCAGAACACTGGATTGTATATGCCATTGCCTGTGCCTGAAAATATTTGGGAGGATGTGTCGATGGACTTTGTGCTAGGATTACCGCGTACCAAACGAGGTAATGATTCTACCCTTATTGTTATGGATCGTTTTTCAAAGATGGCACATTTTATTGTTTGTAAAAAAACTGATGATGCAACTCATATGGCGGGATTATACTTTAAGGGAGTGATTCGTTTACATGGTATTCCTAAGTCTATTACTTCAGATAGGGATTTCAAATTTCTTAGTCATTTTTGGCGAACTTTATGGGGAAAGTTTGATACAAAATTACAATACAATAGTGTTTTCACCCTCAAACTGATGGGCAAACAGAGGTGATTAATCGAACAATAGGAAATATATTGCATTGTATTTGTAGAGAGAAGCCTAAACAATGGGATGCAGTATTGCCTCAGGTAGAATTTGCTTATAATAGTATGATGAATCATTTGACTGGCAAAACTCCATTTGAGGTGGTTTATTTACAACCACCTGTCATGCATTAGACTTGGTGACTTTACCAACTTTGCCAGAGGTTAGCAAGGCTACAGAAAACATGGCAAAGAAGAAACAAAAAATACAGAGGAGGTTCGTGCTAGTTTAGAAGCTGCCAATGAAAAATACAAACAAGATGCAAATCAACATCGACGACAAAAGATCTTTTAGGAACGTGATCTGGTAATGGCATACTTGTGCAAAAATCGATTTCCTGGGATTCGAAGCAAGTTGCAAAATAGAAAAGAAGATTAATGATAATGCTTATGTGTTACAGCTACCGAATAAGTGGAATATCTCAAACACTTTTAATGTAGCAGACTTGTATGAGTATCATGAAGATGAAGTGTTATATCCAGAAAACTTGAGGACAAGTTCGTTTCTAAGTGGTGGGGAGCTGATGTAGGACAAATTAATCTTTTATTTTTATTTAATATGTTATTTTTAATTTCTTAGTTTTCTTAGTTTGGTAGGAGTTTGTTTTTCTTATTAGGGTTGGCTTAGGTTTTCTCTATTATAAATAAGGAGCCTATAGTATTGTTTAGTTATCTTTTATTCAACAAAATTTTATTCAAAAACTTGTGAAACTTTAGTTTCGTTTTATCTTTGTGTTTTCGCTTCGTCAATTGGTATCAGGCCTACCTCTGTATTAGACAGGGCTTTCCTGAATTGCTAAACATATCCACATTCATCAATACATCCTTTCACCAAAAAGAAAAAAAAATATAACCATAGTGTATTACGTTAGGCATGATGCATTGTTGTTTGATGGAAAATGCAGTCCTAAATTATTTTTATTTTAGCTGGAAGATGTTGAAGAATTATTTCAAGTTGAGAGGATACCTAAGGATAAACGAGTACAATTTGTTACTTGTTTTTTGTTAAAAGGGAGTGCATCATATTGGTGGAATATGGTATAAAGGTCAAGACTTGCAAGCCAAGAAGATAAAGTTTGATCATGGAATCAGATGAAGCGATTGATAAGATCACGATTCATTCCTCTTGATTATTGTTTGACACGTCAAGGTATAAGATCTTTCATTCTTATGCTATAGAGTTTGAAGATTTTTATAGGCATTCTTTTTTTTATGAAAGTGAAGAGTATTTAGTTGAAACATTTTTAGAATGACTCTAAGCCGATATAAGAGATCGAATGCCATCATATATTATTCATACATTGCCATATGCCATCGTTTTAGCCAAAGGAATCGAAGAACAACTAAAGCTTGACTTTGATAGAGTTATTAGAGATGTTGTTGATAATGTAGCTAACAAGATATTTGATAACATGGCTAAAATTGACCATGAGATAATGACAGAAGATGTGCCTGAAAAGAAAATTGATGACTTGCCAAAAATTGTACAAGAAGAGGTTTTATGTGATCTTAATTTAAAATTTAATGATGTGATTAAGTATGTACAAGAAATTCAAGTCGAAGACCCGCCTGTCATTGACATGGTTCTACCTATTCATATTGAAGATGAAACAGTTATCTTTGAAAAAGATTTGATTACAAATTTAGTTAGTGAGTACATCGAACAAGATATGGGAAGAGTTATGAGAAGTATGAAAGCGGTTTGTTATTACAAGTATACATATTTCAGAAGAGCTACTAACAAGTACAAGAAAAGAAAAAAAATTGGGTTCTTCCGAGTTTTAAGAAAGTTTGCTAAAAAGAGTTATTCCTTTAAGTCACAAGATGAATTACTGTTACACTATAAGTTTCATCCGCCAAATAAAACTTGAGGACGAGTTTTCTTTAAGAAAAGGGGAATCTGATGTAGGACAATTTTAGAATTTAACTAGTTTAGGAAATCTTTTATTGTTACCAATTTAATTTATTTTTTAATTTTTAGTTTTCTTATTTAGGTAGGAGTTATATTTCTTTATTTGAGTTAACTTGTAACACTATATTTTCTCTATTATATATAGATACTCTATGTTATTATTTAAAACAATCTTTCATTGAATAAAATATTCCCCTTTGATTTTATTCCTTATAGGATTATTATCTTGACACTCGTGTTTCGAGTCGTTAGGGTTAGAACGATATCTAATCTCGTCCGTTAAAACGTTTATCTAACCCACTACATCAAAGAATCGAACGAGATTCGGCGTTCAACAAGGTGCTTTTATCTCACTCCGCTATCTCACCTACATCACCCTAGTCTTAATCATAAGCATTTTTCAGTAAATGAGTATATAAGTCTATGTATAAGCATTTTATCCTAGTCCTAATCATTAGCATTGCAACATTTATGCAATTGCAAAGTAGAGTAAGAGGTATATACACCAAATTAATGAAATATAAATATTAAAGCTTGAAGGCATTTTCTAAAAAATGTCTCAAGAGGATTAGGCTTACTTATGTGACCTTTGGAGTAATGAAGATTACAAGATATGTAACTATTATTCTTTATATATAAGTGAAGTGTTTAACCTTTTTATCACATCATCATTTCTTGAAACTATATTCTTTTGCAGATTGTAAATTTAATAAAAAATCTTTGATTTGTTGAGATTTATTTAAAATATAGAATGACCTGCTTTGATTAGATGTCAAAGTGACTTGTAGTTTCCTGTTATTTGATAATGGTTGTTTGTTTACTTTGGCGGTAGCTTTCTCATTGAAGAAAGAAAACAAAACGAATGTTTGGTTGACAATACAAAATTGGAAATGGAATTTGAAAATATGCTTATGGGTTCACTTTATAAGTTTAATTAGTAAATTGTCCCTTTTTAATTTAGGATAATTTAAAATGTAGATCTTAAATAAATTAATTAATGAAAATGATATGCAATGAAGCAGTTTTTCTAGAGAAATTAAATTGTGTTGATTTCGTCACGATGCTTATTATTGGTGATATAATTTTATGCCTATACATGTATATTTTTATATGTATGTCAATTGTTTCACAGTGTGTAAGTTTATATGCTTCTATATCCTTTGATTGTCTTTGGTGATTTAGATTACTAAATTAGTTTGAAGTGTGTTTGACAACTGCTTGCACATATGATTTGCTTCAATTCATACACAATATATGCTTAGATTCTTTTTTGTACATTTGTTGGTATAGCATAGAAATTAAATATGTATAATTATTACTATTTATCTTATATAGCCCAAAAATTAAAAGAATTTAATTATATTATTATTCTATGATATATTATTTAGTTTAGTTGCAATATTAAAAGTAATTAATACTTGATTGATTACAGTTTAATTGATTCTTTTTATGATATATATATATATATATATATATATATATATATTCAATCTAAGTTAATGTCTTATATGTCCTACAATTTTCTTTCTTTAAAATTTTTTGTTATATATATGCATATATATTTAATCTAAATTAATGTCTGATTGAGGTTTTTCTTCCAATGATATAGGTCTATATGATGGGCTAAAATTCACTCGACTTGAGTTACAGAATACAAAATCAGAGTTGCATGGTACAAAATCTAAGTTATAAGATACAAAATCTCATTTACAGTCTATTAGAAATAAGTTGTTGACGTATGAAAATGAATTGAAGGATATTAAATCCATTTTGGCTAAGTTCTTACCACATCAATTTTCATCTTAATTGTATTAATATTTTTGTTTTTTAATAAAGATTTGTGATAATATTTTGACTTTTAACTTGTTGAGTAATGAATTTAAACTTTTCTATTATTTAATTAATCTTTGATTTTATTACTTTATTTAATTGCAATTATAATTGATAAACTAAATTTATTTACATAAAATTATATTATCAATTTATACTAAGAAATAATATATAAAAAATACAAGCTAATTAAATTATGAGCTAAAAAGGATTTAGCAGCGAAATAATGGTAGCCAATGAAATTTTAGTGACGAAACCATGTTGTCACCCAAAGGCGTTTTAGTAGAGATATAATTTTATCGCCAAAAACTACAAACAGTTGTCGCCGATAACATTTTTGGCTATCATCGCTAAAGGTTTGGGCGGTGATGGCTATTTATCGTCACTAAAACCTTTAGCAACAACTATGATTTTGTCACTAAAGCTTTTAGCGATGATTTTTGGTACTTTTAGCGACGACTTCTATTATCACTAAAAATTGTTTCTTATTTTTCTTTTAAGTTGGATCGGGGTGTTACATATTTGGTCTTGCCTTACCCATATCAGATATTCAAGATTCTCAATAGTTACACATTTTGCTCCTGATCTACACTTACCGACATTCTTCTTGGAGGCCCTCCATTAGCATCAATGAACCCCTTGAGATTGTTAGCCCTGATGCTAAGTAATACTTGTGTTTTCCATAGGAGTATATAGTAACTATTGGTAAGCTTAATAGGTGCTGCAAACATAAATGGAGTATTTGTTTGTGTGGGAGTGGAGTAATGTTTGCAGGTGAAGAGTTGTTGATGCTACTCTAGAAGCTATTGTGGCTCTAATACGAAGTTAGAATTTCTAGAAAATGGTATTGTATATTTTCTGTATAGGCACTTGACAATAAGTGTTATAATTGTTGCATTTTTATATTGGGCAAAAAGTGAAATAAAGAAACCCTAATTTACATATGTATATATTTTTGCCTACGTTAGCCTAGTTGTACAATACAATCATCACTTACAACATCTTTCTTCATCTTTCTCTTGCTCTTTCCCAGTCTTGTTTCTCGTATTTATCTTTTTCTGCGGTGGCTGCTACTATTGTTTTCTTTCCAATTAATTCCCGCAATAATTGTTAATTGTTTCTCATCATTTTATTTGAATTTTCCTTTGGTGTATTTTTTCTTAGTCTGTTTGTAGGTTTGAAATTTCTAGTAGTCTTTTCCCGTGTTTTATCCAATACAAAAGAAAAAAAAGGTCTGTTTACTGTGTGCTTTTCCTTTCATGGTTATTAGTTACTTATTTTACTTATTATAATTTGATTTAATTACATAAAAAAGAAAAAGAAACCAAAAATTTCTATCAAGCTCTTACGACCTCTCAACTTTTCTTGCTCTTTCTGAATCTTGTTTTAAGTTTCTCATTCGCAATTACATATAAAAAAAAAAAAAAAAAAAAACCAAAACTTTCTATCCAGCTCTTACGAACTCTCAACCCTTCTTGCTATTTCTGAATCTTATTTTAAGTTTTTCGTTCGCTTTGCTTAATTTGGTAAAGCAAAAGAAAGAAACAGGCAATGGCTGCAGCAAATGTTGGAATATAGGTGGCTGCTGGCATTGTAACAGAAAGTGCGAAGTCATTTTACCACACCATCAAATAGCAGTTATTTTACGTGATCAAATATCATAGCTACATGGACGACCAGCTAGATAGAAAAGAAAAGGCGGAACTGCGTGTTGAACATGCTAGAAGACAAGGAGATGAGATTCATAGGCGTTTTGAACAATGGATGACCAACGTGGATGAGCTATTTCAACAGGTAGAGAATGGAGGTCGAGCTAAGACAGCGCTGTTTTAGAGGGATGTGCTGCAATTTGGTGACACGTTACATGGTCGACAGGAAAGCAGTGAAAGCTGCACAAGCTTCCAATCTCCTGGGAATAAATTTTCTTGATGTTTCTTACCGTCTTGGTCCGCAGAGAACAGCGTCCATGTACGTCAATAGGATGCTAATGTCAATAGGATTGGCGTGTACGAGATGGGTGGTGTGGGTAAAACCACACTTGTAAAGAAAGTTGCCTGGCTAGCAATAGAGTACAAGTTATTCGATGATGTGGCTATTGCTGATATAACGTAGAAACCAGACTACAGCATGATTCAAGATATACTTGCTTCGGATTTGGGTCTCAAATTTGGACAGAATGAGAGTAAATTTGACAGAGCTCGTAGACTGCATAACAGGTTGAAGAAAGGGAAACGGCAGGTCCTTGTGATATTGGATAATATTTGGGCTAAGCCCGACTTGGAGGCCATTGGAGTTCCTTACAGAGATAACAGAAAAGAAAGTGCTCTTTGCATTGGAGACTACAAAGAGATAAATGGTGATGATCAGGGGATGTACAAAATTTTGCTGACATCAAGAAGTAAAGACCTATGAAGCATATATTGTCTCATGAAGAAGCACAGACTCTGTTTTGGAAGATTGTGGGCCAATCTCATCCAGAGAAAAGTTTGACTGATTTCCAGACTACAGCTGAGAAAGTCGGAAAATGTGCAGGTTTGCCGCTTGCAATTGCAACAATTGCAAATGCACTGCAAAATAAGAGTATGCAAGCTTGGGAAGATGGCTTGGATAAGCTAAGAATGTCCAATCCAAGAAGCCTACCAGAAATGGATGAAAGAGTGGTCTCCGTTTAAGAACTGAGTTTAAATCTTTTACGAAATGATGAAGCGAAGTCGCTACTTCTGCTCTGCAGTCTAAAAGTCTATTGATTACGAAACGGGTTTGGTGAGATATGGTATGGAAAAAGGAAGGAATTTGGTAGATGCGTTAATCCATGAACTCAAAGCTTCATGCTTGTTGTTAGAAGGTGACTGACACTAACACGGGTGTTAAGATGCACGAGGTCATTCATGCTGTTGCTGTATCAGTAGCATCAACATGCAAGCTTATGTTTAATATATTGGAAAATATTATCAATAAATAGCGAAAATTTAAGTTAGGAGAATTATAAAATTTATATGAGTATACATATTTAAAAAACAACAAAATAGTATAGAAAAATTATCTTTCTATTTTGTCAAAATAATTTTGTTGCAGGTTTTCTTTCACCAATGGTTTCCAAACCAATACTTCAGCAGTTGCCGTAAAGAGAAGAGTAGGACTTCTTTTCTAATACAATGGTGGTTTAGAGAAAAACTAATTTTTCTCTGAAATACACAATAAAAGAAAAATATTTATTTTTCACTACTACTATCTTTGGGTTTCCACCCTTTATGTTTCTTTTATACAACTTCTACTTTAATTAAAACAATTTTAATTAAAAACAAAATTAATTAATTAATAACATTTATTAAATAATTAAATTTGTTAAACAACTTTTAGTAGAAGTGAAACTCTAATTAATTCAAAATTAATATTTAAAAGAAACGATAAAGAGAATAAATATCTCTATGAGAATTTATCCATTTAATTTCTTAAATTAAATTATTTAGATATTAATGAAAGATATTTATCTTAAAATATCTTATTAATTAATTCTTAATTAATTAATTTAATATTCAAATTAAAACACGTATTCCAGAAAACTATTTTCTGAACATAAAAATAATTAATGTAATAATATTATCCATTGTATTATTTACGGCACTGATCTTAAAGGTGGTATTGGGAACCTATGGACCTACAATTTCAAACTCCAATAAATTTAGATAATTAATTAAACTCTTTAATTAATTAACCAAATTTATTAATTCCAGTATTATTCCACTAAAAATTTAGAATTGAACTCTTGAAATTATAGATATATTTTTTACTCAGAAAACTTTGAGCAGTCCATTGATATAATCATTACATGCAGTTTAACCCTCCATAAACGATTCATAATTAGAGCTAGGTCAATTTTCCGTTTTACCTCTCTAATTACATCTTTATCCTTAAGTTCCATGAATTTACAATTGAACAATTAATTTATAAACCAGTTATAAATTGAGCGCTCAAACTGTTCAATTCTAGAATTAACACTTAAGAAAACCATCTTTCTAACTTCTAATAGGAAGGAATGGATTTCATATGTATATATCACATTCCTAACTATTTATCCTATTAAATCTCCAAGAAACAAGTATTGAACTTGTTCTTAAAACAAACCTTAACAAGTAACTCAAAAGACTCAATAACATAAACAGGAGTTTATAACTACTCAGGATTAAGATTGATCTACATATGATCATTTATTGAAATTGTTTGAATTCTCAGTTAGTAACGAAATTTATATGAGAATTTTAATTATGTCTGATCTAGTCCTATATAATCATATTATATAAAGTGCCTCTACCATGATATCGCTACATTGACAGTTCGGATAAAACTATCACGTTCTTAATGTTAGTAGACCGCACTAGTAATATTTAATTAAAGAACCCAACTTTAATTAATTTATTACGGACTATTTCAATTTATTATCCATAATCTTAATCCTCTTGTATATATAACATTTATATATACTAAGATTATGGTTACATAAATAAACTAGGATTTTTCTGATATTAAAATTAAGTATAATTAAGTATAAAGAAATGCTAATTTTATTTATTCCAAAAAAAATGTACAAATTACATACTTTTAGGATATTATCCCTAACATAATATTCATGATGCTCCCAACTTGAATAAAAGTACTGGAGAGGAAAATATCTCAAAATCCAACCGCTATCTCTTTGCCTTATAGAGATATTTCTAAGCTACCTAAGAGGTTGGGGCGCTCGAAACTCGAGCTATTTTTTCTGCTCATGAAATCTCCTTCCATAAAAATCCCAAGCAACTTTTTTGAAGGTATGGAGCAACTCAAAAGTAATAAATTGTGGTTGCATTAATCTCCAGTTACTACCTTCATCATTTGGCTATCTAACAAACCTTCGAACCTTGTGTTTGGAAGATTTCCTGTTGGGAAACATATCAACCATTGGAGAGTTAATGAATTCACAGATTCTCAGCTTTTCAGGTTCAAATATTGAACGGTTGCCTAAAGAAATTGGACAATTGACACAGTAACAGTTGTTAGATTTGAGCAACTGTTCATCGCTTGCAGTAATCCCAGCAAGTATCATCTCAAGATTGTCTCGGTTGGAAGAACTATACTTGGACAACAACTTTTTTCATTGGGATGATAAACTTCACAATCAAGATGAAGGTAATGCTAAGCTTGCTGAGTTGAATCAACTGTCTCACCTGACCACTTTAAATATATGTATTCCGGATGCTCAAATTTTGCCACCAAATTTGCCAATGCAACAGTTGAAAAGATATACAATTTTGATAGGAAATGAACGGAATTTTTCTGATACAAATCAAGCCTCCACAACATTGAAGCTCAAGCTCAACAACAGTATTTACTTAGGGTACAAGTCCATTAAAGTATTGTTGGAGAGGACTGAAGATCTTTGTTTAGATGATCTGGGTCAGAGTAAAAATGTCCTTTACGAACTAGATGAAGAAGGTTTTCCAAATTTGAAGTATCTTCATGTGCAAAATAGTCGTGACCTTTTATACATTGTTCCCTCGACAAGACAGTCCCCTCGTAAAGCATTTTCGATGATGGAGAAGTTGTCTCTTAATCATTTGTTTAAGCTGGAGAAGGTATGACATGGCCCACTAAAAGTTTGAAAGTAAGCAAGTGTGATAGACTGAAGCATCTTTTCTCAATCTCAGTAGCCAAAAGTCTTTCGCAGCTCCAGGAAGTGGAAGTGACTGATTGCAAGAACCTAGAAGGGATTTTGCTGTGGAAGGTGATGAAGTTCGAGTCCACCAAGAAAATGAAATTGAGTTAGCTCAGTGGCGCTCCCTAAGCCTTGAGCGCCTACCACAATTCACAAGTTTCATCTTTAATGTGAAGATACCAGAAATCACTACAGTGGATGCTCATGAGAATTCCAACACACTTTGTAGTAAAAAGGTAAGTATTTTTCTTTTTCTTTTTTGTGTAAAAAAGTAATTCGAAAATTTAATTTAATAAGTTGCTCCATACAAAGTGCGTTTATTCTTTTCGTTTTTAAGAATAAAAAACAATGAGATGTTGTTGACGGAGGAGTAAATCACCTGCAGGTTAAATTCCCAAGCTTGGAGAACTTGCAGCTCTCCTCGATTAGCATTGAAAAGATGTTACCCGACCAACTTTATCAAACTGTAAAAGGCTTGACTTTGGAGAATTGTAATGCTTTCAAATTCCTTTCTTCATCATCTATGGTTAATAGTTTTTCACAACTTCAATCTCTTACATTGCGCAACTGCAAGTCATTAGAGGGCATACTTGATACAGAAGGATTAGGAAGACAACAAAGCTTCAACTTTCCTAAACTTATTCACGTGGAGCTCACAGATCTTCCAGAACTCAGAATATTTGGCAATGGAAATATAGTTGAATTCCCCTCCTTCATTGGAATTACTATTAAGAATTGCCCTAATTTAAGGACACATTCTAGCAATGAAAATATAGTTGAATTCCCCTCCTTGTATGGAATTGTTATTAACAATTGCCCTAATTTAAGGACATTTTGTTCCAATCATGCATGTACAAGTATAACCATGAGTGATGAATCTGAGGGAATGAGCTCACAGGAGAAACTCAAAGCTGAAGGACAACCTTTCTTTGGTGAAAAGGTACATATGTATTCTCTTCTTATCAGTTCTTTACTTGATATTGATTGTGCATTAAATATATTCTCTTTATGATAATTTTTTTATGTCTCATCTTTAATTCTGTTTGGCTATATATAATTGATGAATGTAATTGAATTTATAAAATTGATGCTCAGATCAGACTCCCAAGGTTAAGTTTGCTGTTATTCTACAAAATGGATAACTTGAGAAAAATATGGGACGATGACCAGCTCAATTTCAATTCATTCAACAAATTACGTGAAAAGAATATAGGTGTATGCAATAAACTGTTGAATATTTTTCCATTTATGCATGGGAAACTCCATAGACTAGAGGTTTTGAGGGTAGTGGATTGTGTTTCAGTAGAAGAGATTTTTAAATTTCTAGCACTTGGTGGCCGGGAAAGAGTTGCCATATTTTTCTCTGAATTGAGATACCTGCAGTTGTATCATTTACCAAATCTGAAACATGTATGTCACACGCACAACCGAGAAGAAATATGGAACCGTTATCAGTTCAATTTGGATTCTTTCAGCAAATACTCCAAAAACTTAATCCAGTTTCCATCCTTATCAAATTTGGAGATTGATACCTGCAATAGTATGGAAGCATACATCTCCAATCCTATAGTTGCGAAAGCTGAAGGATCAGAGGAAAGCCTGTATGCTGAGATGCCATCTCTTTTTGATGAAAAGGCGACCTTCTCTCTTTGGCTTTTCATACTTCCTTTCAGATTTCTTCTCTTTCACATTGTTATCATAAATTAATAACAATGGGTACATATGGTATTGATGTGAAGATATTAAATCAAATTTCTTCAGGTCTCACTCCCTAATTTAGAGCGTGGACTGTGTGCAACATGAATAACTTGAGGAAAATATGGGATGATGGCTGTCTCAATTCGAATTCTTTTAGTAGATTACGGAACATAAGGATAGGGTACTGCAATAAACTGTTGTATGTTTTTCCATCTATCATGCATTGGAGACTCCAAAGACTAGAGGTTTTAGAGGTGTAGAATTGTGATTCAGTACAAGAGGTTTTTAAACTTCAAACATTTAGTTGCCAGGAAACAAATGGTATAATAGCATCCCCATTGAGAGAACTTCAATTATATCAATTACGAAATCTAAGCATGCCTGGAATATGCTATCAATAAGCTCATGCATGGCGAATGAAATTGTTCACAATCAGGAAGAAGTAGAAGTAGTTCCAAGGTTGATGTTTCACCAATTGACCTCGTTGATATTAGCAGACTTGCCAAACTTCGAATATTTCTATTCAGGGAGACATATTTCAGAATGGCCTGTATTAAAGCGGTTAGTGGTGCGAGGATGTGTGGAAGTAAAGATATTAGCTTTAGAATTTATGAACCTTCGAGAGAATCATGAGGAAAGCCAGCACAAGATCTCAGTTCAACATCCCCTGTTCTCGGTTGACAAGGTATTAACAAAACTAGCTACTCTCGGAAATAGATTTTATTTTATGCAAAACATGTCATAGATATTTAGATACAATGATTTGAGTGATAACCATGAAAAATCTCATAATATATCCCCTATACTTACAGGGCTATGTTAACTTCTCTACTCAATCGTGTTCAAAGCTTTTATAGTAGTGATGTTGTGTGAGACAATATATGTGTTTTGGAAAACCGAATATCATAAGTCATGTAACATATTGTTTGCATCATCAGTGCCAACTTGTTTCGTTGCTTGCCGACTCATTTCTCTCCTTTTCTTGTTTAATACTTTTGTTCACCTATAGGTTTCATTCCCCAGTCTGGAAGAGTTATACTTGTCAGATTTGCCTAAATTATTATCTTTGTGGAAGGAAAATTCTCAACGTAGCAAAGTTTTCCAAAATCTAGCTACTCTTAAAGTATTGAAATGTGACAAGTTGATAAATGTTGTTTCATCTTCAGTGTCATTCCGCAATCTTAAGACCCTGGAAGTATCAATGTGTGAAAAATTGACAAGCTTATTGATAGTCTCAACAGCATAAGTATTTTTGATTGCAAAATGATTGAAGAAATCATAACACAGGCAGGAGATGGGGAAAATGATGATAAAATTGTCATCGAGAAACTAAAGTATTTAAAACTTGATCATTTACCAAGTCTTACAAGTTTTTGTTGTTTGGAGAATTATGTTATCGAATTCCCATCCTCGGAAAAAGTAATTGTTGGACAATGCCCAAAGATGGTGAAGTTGGACAAAATGCAGGAGACATTGTTTAATGAAATGGTATTTATTACGCATCTTCTCTGCTCTTCTTTTCCATTAGTAATTTTAATATTTTGTAATCAATCTCCCAGGTCGATCTTACGTGACTAATTCTTTGGTTATGCAATCTTTTATTTTCTTTATGTCAAGAGTCATATGTTAGCTTTAATATATATAGGTGCCTTGCTCTTAGAATATTAATGACTAATCATGCCAAGTTTTGGAGTGCTTCAGCAGGTTGGGTTTCCACAATTAAAATACCTAAAGTCTCTGAATTTCCCCAGTTGAAACAAGTATGGCCAGATGAACAATTGCTTCCAGGCAGCTTCTTGTGCAATTTAACATCACTGGTGGTGGACAAGTGTGCCGATATTTCACGTGCTATTTCAGCAAATCTGCTCCAATTCTTGAACGATTTGGAAGCATTGGAAGTACGAAATTGTGATTCTCTATAACAGGTGTTTGATTTGGAAGAACCAGGTGTTGATGAACATCCTGAAGTGTTGTTCCCAATTAAGTCACTTTTACCTCGTCGACTTCCCTAGGTTGAGTCATATATGCAAAAGTCACCAAGAAATTTTAGGCTTTAAAACCCTGAAATTTCTGGAAGTTGAAACCTGTGGAAGCTTGAGATCATATTTACTCCGTCTATGATTTCGGGTCTTAAGCAGCTTCAAGAAATGAAAATAAAAAATTGTGCTATGATGGAAGCAATCATCACAAAGGAAGGAGACTGCATTATTCTGGAATCTCTGCCTAACTTGACGAGTTTCTATTCTGGGAGCAGTATTTTGGAATGTTCTTCCTTGAAAACTATTACCATAATCTACTGCAGGAAAATGGAGGAATTTGTTTTCACTGATATGAAGGACCTCCCTCCCCGTATTGCACCTCTCCTTAGCAACAAGGTCAATTAATTGATTACAATATTCTCTGATGCAGCAATGCCTTGTCAGAAAGGCTCATCCTTATACTCTGTTTACTGCCAACTTTATTGATATTATTATTTATTTAAGTTTTTGCCCTTATTTGGTATTTTTATAAATTCTCTTAGGTTTCAAATTGTAATGCAAAACAAATCATTTTGCAAGTTTGACTTTAAAGGGTTATGTTATCTTTTTTGAGAGACAGAAATAGATAGAAGATAATTTTTAGCAAAATCCTTTACTGTTTTCTTTTATTTTTCTTTAGTTTCTCTTTGGTTGTGAGATAAAGATCGAGAATCCTAATTCACCGAGACAAGTTCTTCTCGAAAAATCTTGTTTCTGCAGCATTCTCTATCTTATGGTAGTTTAAATCAGTCATATTTCCAAATGGATCCTTAATCCCTACTTCACAAAGAAAACATAACTACTAAAAATAATTTTGATTAAGAATTCTCTATCATTAGGAAATATAGATTTGCATGACAATAAAATGATTTTCCTAAAAATTAAGAATTTTGATTCAATAATGTTCGAAAATACATTGTCTTCAGGTTGTGTTACCCGCAATGGGGTCTTTGAAACTGTCCTCTGTCGCAATGGAGATGGTATACCACAACCAACGAATCCCTCTAACATCTTGCTTTCAGAATTTAACAACTTTGGAGATCAGTGATTATGATAACTTGAGATATTTACTTCCACCTTCCGTGGTGAAATGTCTTGTCTAACTACGGAACATTTATATATGCAATTGTATATACATGACAGAGGTTATATTGACAGAAGAAGATAGAATAAGTGAGAAGATGTTGTTTTCTAGAGTAAACGTTTTGATGCCTCTGTTGAGAATATAAAAAACAAACAATCAAATAGAGTACACAACTCTAATTGATTAACTCAAGAAAATATTGCACAATTTATTTGGGGAATTTTTACTACAACAACTTTAGAACTCACAATTAAAAAACACTCTTTTCAAATAACACACTTACAAGGCTTATAGTTTTATTTCTTCTAACACTCCTCACTTTCTTCTTCTTTTGGATATTGATTTTTTATTGATTGAATAACTAAAAAAAAATGAGTTATTTATGGATTACAAGAAGCAACACACACTAGGGGTGGGCACGGTCTAGTTCGATCCGAGTTTCGCCGAAACCGAGCCGAACCGAAAAATTTTCGGGTTCTAAATTTTAAAATCGAGCCGAACCAAATTTAGAGAAGAACTGAAACCGGAATCGGACTAAATAAATAAAATCGATTGGTCCGGCTCGGATTTTATTATTTTTTTCTTTATTTTTTAAAAAACAACGTCGTTTTACTATTTATTACTGTTTCAGTCCGGTTTCAAGATTTTATACTAAAACCAAAACCGAACAGAAATTTTCGGGTTTTTAAAAAAAAGAACCAAAATTGAACTAAATAATTTATAAAACCAAACCGAACCTATCGGTTCCGATTCGATTCGGTCCGAACCCACCCCTAACACACACCACACAAATAATAAAATACAAAATAATTACGACCGTACAATATGGAAAACATACACCTAAAATTCCAATAATTATCTAACTCAAATTATTACCCTTACCAACCAAAGGAAGCTTCCATTCTATAGGTTGGACTTATCACAGTTCGGGCTTCAATTGGGCTTCAATTAGGCTAGTCAAAATTTGGGCTGGTTTGACTTTAACACTCTCCCTCAATACCAGCTCAAATTCTTTATACTCATCAATCAACTCATATGGATGATGCTTTATCTTGTAAACCCATTTGCAGGATATAGGTTTCACATCTATAGGCTTTGGCACTAGATCCCAAGTCTGATTTTGCTTTAGTGCAGTGATTTCTTCTTCCATAGCTTTAACCCACTCGGAGCTTTGTGATGCTTCTTCAAATGTCTCAGGTTCTTTTGTAGTTGCTTCTTCAACTATGGTTGCATTAGCATACTTAGGATTTGACTTTCGTACTCTTGTTAACTTTCGAAGTTGTGATTGTGGAGTTGACTCTTTCTCTCCACTTGGTCTATCATCTTGTCAATACAAACCAATTTGCCAAGGATTTTGATCTATTCTTTGACCATCATTGCCATCCTCGTACAAATCACCACCTTCATCTGAATTTGATTGAATTTGATCTATCATTTTTCGTTGCAACTTGTCTTCGAATTCTTTCGAGTCTGACAATACTTCTTTTTCTGGGGACCACCAAGAAGATGCTTCATCGAACACCATATCTCGTGATACATAACACTTTCCAATTGTAGGATCACAACATTTCCACCCTTTTCTTTGATTATCGTATCCAACAAAGATACATATAATTGCTTTCTTGTCAAATTTGTTACGTAAATGATCATGAACAAATACATAGCATACACAACCATATACTTGAAAATAATTAACTGTAGGCTTCATGCTCCACAATTTCTCAAAAGGTGAAAGAAACCTTAACCTTGGTTGAGGAAGTTTGTTGATCACATTGGTTGCAATTCTCATAACCTCAGCCCAAAATCTTCCAGGTACATTCTTTACATGTAGCATACTTTGACAGACTTCTGTAAGATGTCGATTCTTTCTCTCTTCTACACCATTCTATTGTGGCGTATTGGCACAAGTAAATTAATGATGTACGTGGCATTATTGTAGAAATTGAGAAAACTCACTTGAGCTATACTCCTATTCTCCTTCAACTATCTCTTTGAACTCTTTAAACTTTGAGAATGTGTCAGATTTTTCTTTCATAAAAAAAACCCACATATACCTGGAGAAATCATCAATGAATGTCACCATATACCGCATTCTACTAATTGATGACTGTTTAACTAGCCCAGACATATTAGAGTGAATTAACTCTAATGGTTCTTTTGCTTTAAACTTTGATTCCTCATATGGTAACTAATGTGCTTTACCATATTGACATCTAGCACAAATCGTGTCTGTTCTCACGTCAAGTTGAGGAAGTCCTTTGAGCATCGACTTCTTCACCATCACACTTAGCTTAGAATAACTAACATGTCCCAATTGCATATGCCACAATTCTGCTGTCTCATTCCTTCTTGTCTTGTCTACATATGCAGACTCTGTTGACATCACATAGACTGACTTAAATCGTCGTCCCTGTATTGTTGGCTTTTCTAGATTTTGAGGTCTCGATACACCTTCACATCAAATGGACTGAACAAGACATAATAGCCTGATGATGTCAATTGAACCACAAATAACAAATTTTTCTTCATTCCTAGAACATGGTAAACATTGTTCGTGATATTTTATATAATGTGCAAGTGTACACAGTCACACAAGTAATATAATGATAAGTGAGCTATCGTCTCCCAAAGAATTGTTCAAGTAACAAATTGTCAAAATCAACTCTAAACAATTCAGAAGTAACCAATGAGTCAAATGAGATCTAATGGGAACTAAATCAATGTAAGACTAAAAACAACATATACTATAGAACTCAAATTATAACTACCCAAATTTCAGTAAATATTATAATGACAATGAGCTAGAGTCGTGAATTCCCCTAAAATGCAAGGTTGGTAAAAATACTGCAGAGAAATGCTACAGCAATCTGGGCTTCGTTAACTGAGAATTCTATATATGTTCATAATCTTTTTCCAAAGTGTTTATAATTTTAATTCCTTCGTTAAACTAACATATTCCTATGCCAATTTAATTTCAATAATGCAGTGATAAGCTCCAACTCCCTTTAGTCATGCAAGGTAATAATATATTCCTATATTAACACAAATCGATTTCAATTAAAAAAATGAATTTGCATCAATCAAGTTTAGTCCATTAAAATTAACCCTTCCAGTATTAATTTTAATTCAGCAACTCACTAATGATGGCCAAACATAAGCAAGCATTAATCAATATTTTCACAAGATTGAACAAAGCTAAACTACTTTAACATTCCTTGCAGCAAAATGTTCCAATTTACATTGAAGGGTTCATCAACAACTCTAGCTACCAAGAAATTAGTTCATATTCAAACGCTTAAAAATATTCATATACAACTTAACCATTAATCCACAAGAGTTTAAAAGAAAAGAGGATTAAAATACTAAAGATGAAAGTAAGAAAAATCAAGCCTAAGGTTGATGTCTCAAGTTGGTCCTTCTTCTCCTTCTTCTTTTCTTCCAAAACAGTAGCCTTTTTCCCCCAAAACTCTCCTCTCCAAAACCTTGCTAAAAATGTGGATACCTTACCCTTGACGGCTAGGCTCCTTTTTATCTTGAGTCAGGACAGTGCCCTAAAAGGAAATTTTCCTTTTTTTCTCCCTCCATATCATTCTATTTTGTCCAGCTCAGTAAGTGGTTCAATTGCTCTCCATGTCATCCAATTCATTCCACCTGATGATTCGTTTGTTGCGACAATAATGTTGCAGCATTCTCGGAAGTTTCCCTTTTTTTTTCAAGTCCTGTTTCAACGTTTCAGCATTAACATGGATAAAATGAAATGAAATAAAAAAAACTTTGACTCCTACATAACATAAAAGTAAAATTAATCAAATTGAGTATTTACAAACACAATTCACTCTAATTAAATGACTTTTCAAACTCAAAAGCATCTTAAATAACTCCATAAATATAGAGTTATCAGACATCTTCAAGTGGTACCTTGTTAGAATTGTAACAAGGTATAACTATTGTCTTATCCATGTGAGCTATTAGTAAACTTGAGCTGTTAGCCGTCACCACTACATGTTTTCCTTTATACTCAATCAAGTTTTGTAACTTTTGTTTATCACTTGTCATATGATTTGAACAGCCTGAGTCGATGATCCAATCATTTTGATAGTCAATGCGATTAGTTGTAGTTGCTGTGAGAGTTAATTCCTTCTCTTCCACGACTAAAAAGGCTTTAGCGTCCCAATCATCTTCGTTTTTCTCCTTTGAATTGGAAGTTGCAGTGTTGCTTTTGGCTGGCTTTTTCTTAAACCAACAATATTTCGCCATGTGGCCCTTTTTGTGGCAATTGTAACACTTGCCCTCAAATCTCTTACCATAATTCTTTGAAGCTCCCTCTAGATTAAAGCCTCTATCTCCTTGATGGTTTTTCATTTTGTCACCACTCTTCTTAGATCCACTTCCAACGTGCTGCTTGAAAATACCTTTACTTTTGTTGATGTGGAGTGCCACCTCCTCAGCCTTTAGTCAGATTCTTCCCATTTGCTTAGCCATAGATTCTTGACCGGTAAGTAAATTCTTGAACTCAACAAGTGATGGTTGTGTCGGCCATCCTTGTATTGTAATAACAAAACTTCAGTATTCAAGTCTTAAGCCATGGATAATTATTCTTTTTATCCTAACTTCCCCAACTATAGCTCCTAGATCTAACTTGGAAATTTCGCGGCATATTGTCTTAACCTTGTGAAAGTATTGGGTAATTGTCATGTCAAGTTGTGCCATGGATAATAATTTATTTTCAAGAAGTTGCAATTTAGTGTAGTTCCTTTTTGAAAATAGTGTAATAAAAGTATCTCATGTTCTTTGGGTGTTTTGGCATCTCAAATATGCTCCAACATTTCTTCTTCAATTGTGGTCTTTAAGGCAAACATCATTTTCCCTGCTTTAACTTCCATTTTCGCAATACACCATTAGTATCTTCAGCCATCGGTTGTGTAACTTTATTACCACTGACAATCTCCCAAAGATTTTGACCTTGCAGGTAGGACTTCATACACGTTGCCTATATGTTGTAGTTTTGGTTGTTGAGTTTCTTGATTCCTCCAACTACTTGAAGATCATCCATCATACTAGCAAGACTTCTACTATACCGAACAAACTTGTAGAGTACAAAACTCCTCACGACTCAAGATAACTCCAACAAGAAATTATTTGGACTACTTTACAAGATTTATAAAATAATTAATTAAAAATATAAATCTTACAAATTAAGGGATCCAAATGAAATTTTTTTAATCATCTTCGATGTCCCACTGATACAGTAAAATTTCAATCCTTAGTGCAAATAGTATATTAGAAAATTTTTAGAATAGATTAGAGAAGTCACAACAATCTCATAATTTTTTTAATACACATATTCACCCAAGGTGAAATTAATCTTGTTCTAATACTAATTGTTAAGAATAAAAAATAAACAATTAAATAGAGTACACAACTCTAATTGATTAACCCAGAAAAATATTGCACAATTTATTTAGAGAATTTTTACTATAACTTTACAACTCACAATTAAAAAATACTCTTTTTAAATAACGCACTTATAAAACGTATAGCCGTATTTCTTCTAACACTCTTAACTTTCTTTTTCTCTTGGATATTGATTTTTGATTGTTTGAATTACTCAAAAATAAGGAGTTATTTATAGATTACAAGAAGCAACACACACCACACTAATAATAAAACATAAAATAATCACAATCATACAATCATACAATTTGGGCTAAAATTCTAATAATTATCTAACTCAAATTATTACCCTTACCAACCAAAAGAAGCTTTCATTTCATGGGTTGGACTCATCACAACTTGGGCTTCAATTGGGCTTCAATTAGGCTAATCAAAATTTGGGCTAGTTTGACTTCAACAGCTTCTAGGTCCTACAAGCATCAAAACGTTATGCGAAGGCGCAGGGATTGAGTTTCAATCATTAACAAAGTTACACATAGTGAGTTGTGTAAGTGTGGAAACATTCATCTCCTATTCTACATTCGCAAAAGCTGAAGGTTCGAAGGAAGACCTTCATGATGACTTACAACCTCTCTTTGACAAGAAGGTGATGATCTCCTCGTCCTTTGATTTTCTTTTCTTTTTCCTTTAACATTTATTTTAATTCTTATTAGCTGACGTCCATATATATATATATATATATATACATTTGTGTCTTCTGTCTAATTTTGCTCAGTTACAAAGGTATCGATGCGATTAAATCAAAATTCTTCAGGTGTATCTGCCCAATAATTTGGAAATATTGATAGTAAGGAACATGGATAAGAGGAAAATATGGGATGATAACCAGCTCAATTTGGATTCTTTTGGCAAACTACGTGATGTGTGGGTGGAGAATTGCAATAAAGTGTTGAATATTTTCCATCTATTATGCATGGGAGACTTCAGAAACTACAATTTTTGACGGTATGGAAATGTGATTCAGTGGAAGAGATATTTAAACTGCATGCCCTAATTGGCCAGGAAACAAATGCCGCAGTAGCTACTCAATTGAGAAAACTACGATTGTCTAATTTGTCAAATCTGAAGCATTTATGCGGAAGAAAAACATGGGATAAGGACCAGCTTAAATTGGATTCTTTCATCGAATGTACAGGAAATTTAATTGAGTTTCCATCATTTTCAAGTTTGGTGATTTGTAACTGCGTTTGTATGGAAACATTTATCTCCTACTCTATATCTAAGGATAAGCTCCATGCTGAGATACAATGTCTCTTTGGGGAAAAGGTGATATCCCTTGCCCATTTGGCTTTTTAATGCTTTCCTTCACACCTGTTTTCTTCTTATCTTTACATTTGTTTCCTTACAAATAACAATGATGGTTATGGTGTTGATGTGATTAAATGAAACTTTTTCAGGTGTCACTTCCTAATTTGGAGACATTGACGATATTGAAAATGGATAACTTGAGAAAAATATGGGACGATGAGCAGCTAAATTTGAATTGTTTTAGCAAATTACAAGACATCACAGTCGGATACTGCAATAAACTATTGAATATTTTTCCATCTGTGATGCATGGTAGACTACAGAGTTTAAGGAGGGTGTTTGTAAGGAATTGTGATTCAATAGAGGAGATATTTCAGCTTCAAGCACTCATCAGTTCTGGAGAAACAAATGGTATAATAGCCACTCAACCAAATGAATTAGCCTATCCAGATCTAGGTACTCTCAGAGTATTTGAATGTGTCAAGTTGACAACTATAGTGCATCCTCAGTCTCTTCGCACAATCTTACAGCTCTGGTAGTATCAAAGTGTGATGCATTGATAACCTTGGTGACATCCCCAACAGCATGAAGTCTGATGCAACTCATAATAATGGATATAAGTAATCGTAGAGAGATGAAACAAATCATAGCAGTCACACTTGGAAAATGAAGTGAAGGATGAAATAGTTTTCAAGGAATTGGCGTACTTGCGACTTGCATGTTTACCAAACCTTGGAAGCTTTTGCTTGGGAAACTGCACTTTGGATTTCCCATCCCTGGAACAAATAATTGTGAGAGAGTGCTCAAAGATGGAGACTTTTTCTCAAGGAATCTTAAGTACACCAAAGCTCCATAGCCTTCAACTGACTCAAAGATGGTATGAAGGGCATTGGGAAGGCAATCTTAATTCCACCATACAACAGATGTTCGAAGACATGGTACGTTATTGTTATTGTTATTGCTAATTGCTACTGTTTTATTTTGTTTTTCATGACTCTAAGAAGTAATATAGAATTATTAATAAAAAAACATTGAGGGAATTTTATAATGCATAAGAAAATAAATGCAAGAAATCAATGAAGTTCATAACTGATCTGTCAACTAATGCTGTACATAACTGAATATTTATTCAGTTTCTGAATTGTTGATTGTCTTTACTATGTACGAAGGATCATATATGCCTATTTTGAAAACACAAGCATTGCTGCTCTAATATGTTATTTTTATTGTTTCAGAATGACCAGGTTTCAATAGAAATGATTTTCCGTCATTACCTAAGGATATTTTTCATGCTCTTATGCTATTACCTGGTTGCAAGAACACTATGAACCTCACATGTATCGGACAACAAGTGATTCCATTCTATATCAGCCGTATCTTCAAAGCCACAGGTACTTAGATATCAAACATATCCTGATTGTAAGCAAGCTAGCTTTCTGTATGAATGTGCTTATGTTTGAATGTATTTGTTGAAAGGCACAATATTGGAAAATACTGCGGTGTTTAGTCATTGTCAATCTCCATAAACATTAAATTATTAGTCGAATTTTTGGAACAGAGTACGTACGTACAATTACGTTATATATAAATCAGGGGACACCTAATTTAAGGTCGGTTAAAAGAGAGTTGGGCCCCAAAAATTTTTTATTACTATTATTATTGAAAATAGTGTAATAGTCTTTACAACCTAAAAGTAAAAAATAAAAATGTCATCATTTTATATTTGAAGATAAATTATATTTCTTCAAAAGAAATGGATGAATTATATTTAAAAAGAATATAGATTTTCTAAAATAACTGAGAATTTCGTGGATAAAATATGATAAGAGTATATAATATTCGTATAAGATATGAGTAGGATAAATATTCTGAAATAATATTCTGTAAATATTCTTATATGATATCTATTTTATATTTTTTTTTCTAAATTATGTTACGATAATTGTTGATGTAGATTATTTGTTAATTATTATGACTAATTTTCTCAATTAAATTTATATACTTAAGTTTATTATTTTAAATTGTTATAAATATTTTAATTATTGTATTAGTCTTTGTCCTTAGACTTTATTCTTCAAATAATTTATTTTAAAATTATATATATTTTTAAGATGTTAATATCAACTTAATTATTTAATTTAATTTATTAATTATGAATTTAAAAGTTTTTAAATTTATTTTTTTCATTAAGATAGAAATATAATAATATCGTTAGAATATGGATATAAATAAATATTTATAGTACATGGATTTAATATTCGTTGCGGATACAGATATAAAAATGAAACTTAATGAAAGAATTTTCATTTTTCCACACAAGCACAAAATTAATAATATGCAAAAATAAAGAAAAAGAGTGAAGCAATGCAACACTAGAATTTATAATAATTTGGCAAAATTTTAGCTTATATCCACTACTTTAAGTTTCACTTAAATTTCACTATGAACTAGTCTTGAACACCTAAGATTTCAAATTAGCCCAAAGAGATTTTGGTACCCTTCAAATAAGGGGTATCAACGAAGAAATGTTAGGTAGCAGATTACTACAAACTATTAAGTTATACTAAGAATGGAAGTCTCTCATATCCGTTTGCTTGTAATTTATGTAAATCTTACTTAGTTCTCAGCCGAGGGGTAAGGTCGTATATGATCAAGTACGTGTATCACACCCTTTATTAATTACAATAGGCTACTGAGCCCTCAGAATTCATTAAATGTCTCTAACGATAAAATCAATGTCAAAGTCATTAATGCAAGATGACAAAAATCTATTAAAAGAGTGGCTTAATTTACATATTCCTAAAAGCCACCTTCACATGAAGCTTCCCCATTTTATCCAATTTAAAGCCATCTTACACTGGGCATCCATATTTTCAACAAACTGCTATCATTTATGCACACATTTAGCTTTTTTATTTCAAATAAATTTTGATTTTTAACCAAAATTTTCTACCATCAACAATTAAACCACTTAAATACAATTATTTGAAACTCATTACTTTTAAATTTAAATTCTTAAAGGTCAAGTAACACTTCTATATAATATCATATCAAATTTATTTTCACAATAGTGTGATCGAATCCCTAAACAATAAAAAGTTTAAATCATTATTTGAATCCATGTGATAACAATCATTACTTAATATGATTGAAAAAAGAAAATTTTCAATTTAATTTGTTTTGAATCTTATAGTAGTGTTGATACGTGAAAATTAACCTTGGCTCAAGCTTAAATCCAAACTAAAACTATGCTATTTTATTTCGATAACATACAAAAAAGTACAAATAAACTCAAGTTCCTCTTTGAAGCTCAAATTGTGAGTTGTGATGAGGAAGGTAAGAGTAGCCCAACTCTCACACAAATTAACATAATGATTTTGGTCTAACTCACTTAAGGAGAACTTAAGCCTAGAAGATCTATTATGTGATTATGTTATTATATAAGGAATACACGAAATCCGAAACTTTGAACTCCTTTTTTAACCCAAAACATTATTTAATTAATTTAAGATTAATTAAAATAAGCATTTTATTATAGATATAAGTCTTTGAACAACTCTTCCATTAGGATTAAATCATGCTAATTTAATTCATTGACAAAGATTTATCTAAGAGAGACAACTTGGATTAGAATAAGATTGCATGAGTTAGTTATATTCTGCTACAATTCTACATGGCACACTATATAAGAATACATGATTCCAAGTTCAAAGATATCTGGGCATCCTTGGAAGATCTTAGGATCAAAGATTCTTGAAACACGCTCTCAGAGACTTTAAGATCACAATCTTGAGGCACTACTTTCTTTCTACATCAAAACAAACAAATACCTAGTAATCCATGTTTCTCAACCATCTTTTTCCATAAAAACTGGCCTTAAAAATTATCTTAACATCCTTCACATCTTTTTTGTATTTGTAGGCATTAACCTGATTACTTTTAAGCTTTAAAAATACCTTTTCTACAGCCTTAAATTTGACAGGTTGTAAATAGATATATCAAATACAGTCGCAAGCAAGTTTATCTGATATCAATATGATCTCATAGTGATTGTGACATGTCCTTAATAGCTGTGTTCATTTAGATTGTTACTGAGACTATCTCACTCTCACACACCGTAGACTCATAATTTGATTTTCATGTCCTATTATATACTACAAAAGCAATAATAATGGTAATTAATCTTCCAAGACAAATCCAAGTTAATTACATAAAATTGTAATATCATGACTCTCGAGCTATCAAGTGAGACCCAACGGACGTAGTGGGCCTTACTTCCTACAACTTAGAAATGATGCGAAAGCTCAATTTGGATCGAAAGGCTTAGTAATATTGAAGTCCATCAAAAGCAATAGAAGACCTACTTAAGCAATCAAGCAATCACGATTTGACATGTGGATTGATAGATCTTCCCTGAACAAGTGAAAATAATGAAGACAACATCTTGAGTTAGCATAGTTCTTTTATTGCTTATAAAGGGGAAGAAAATTGATTTCCATTTTATTTTTATGCAAACCAAGTGAAGGAGAAATTTACATGTATATGCCACAAAAGTTTCACCAAAATCATCTTCAATACTATTAAACCTGAGCTAAGCGACCAATATCGACAGGATAAGTATCGGAAGAAAATTTTGCACTGTATGATCTTCCTGCTAGCAACACACTAGCAGCCTCACTTGGATGAGTTGCATCCCACCATAAGTATTCACCTCTGTTCTCACATGGAACTCTAAAAGGAGTACATATTAACAAGGCATTATTTCCCCCGACTTCACAACACGGCATGTTGGTAACACGAAATCCTGAAATCCAACCGTAACAATAGTCAGATAGAATATACACAAAAGGTTTGAGATTTGAATCTCGCTACAAGAAGTTAATTTTTGTACCGGATGATATGGAAGACATTATGTCGTAAGAATTGACATAGATAAATTTGGCATCCTGAAAATTATTATTGAGTTGATCTACAAGTGATTTGAGCCTTGTATTGAATAATTGGATTGATGTGTTAATGAAGTCTACACATAGAGAACCATTTGTGCCAAAGATTGCTATATTGGCTGGTGTGCAACCAAGAGGAGTCAATCCGAATAGGGCTACCTTCCTTGCTCCATAGTTATATAAAGCCTAGAAAATTAACAAATAAAAAAATATATCCTTTAATTAGACCCAAAAAGTAGAAAAGATTAAAAAAAATACTAGGATGTTAAATAAAAATAGAATAAAATTTTGTTATGCTTATGTAGAGATAAATTTTAGAGGTATTAGAAATCTAACCAAAAAAGAAATGATAAAATTTGAGTTATATATGAGTAAAAGAATTTTAATCCTTAAAATTTGTCCATTAGAATAATAAGTTCTACTAACTTCAAAAATACTCTAAACTATTACAGTTAGTTAATTATAGATATTCGCTTAGATGGTATGAGAAAAAAATAAAATAACAAGATGCGTCTATATATATAAAATAGAGTGACAATAATAGGTATTATAGAAAATTAAATGATAATAATTGTATGGACTTTTATCTAAATAAACGCCAATAGCTTATAAAATTAGGGTGTTTATGAGCATTTTTGAAACCATCAAAGCTAGTAATTATAATACATCAAACTTTAAGATCTAAAATATGTATATTACCCTATACAAATTTAAAAGGAAAAAGAATTTTTTATCAAAATTTGAAATTTTGTTAAATATTGAAATAGTGAAAAATAGGATTTTGACTAAAAAATTACAAGGCTGCCTTGTTTTATTCTTATTCTTGATTTCTGTAGAAATGGATTAATTTTAAATTAAAGGAAAGAAGAAGGGACCTTCAATTGCTGAGAATACTGTTGAATAAGAACGATAGCATATTGCTCTGGGGTGAATAAACGACTTGTCGGATAAAACCGAGGCAAAAAGTAATTGCTAATGTAATCATTGGTGCCCATTCCAACTGTATAAATGCATTTCCTCAAATATTTTGAAGCTGATTCCTTATCTCCCAATATTTTCTCAATCCGAAATATTATATTCTGATGATTTATTAGCTGATTATTCAAGCTAATTACAACACCCTGAAAAAAAAATGAAAAATGGTTAATTTTTATTAAATTGGCTTGTAGAAAGAATGTGTGTGTGTGTGTATATATATATCATACAAATAACTGGTTAACATTTTGAGAAGTCAACTTATTAGTCTCTTTCTACCATTGATTTAAGTTGAATTAATGGATTAAAATTTTGTTTTGTTATTTTAATCTAAATCTAAATTAAATTAAATTAATTTAAATAATATATATAATATCTAAAAACTAATAATTTTACCTATCATATCTTACAAATAATTAAAATAGACTCCATATTTTAAAAAATAAATAAAATTTATTAATGTGTTTTCGTTTATTATAATTAAATATTTATTCTAATTTTATATTTTAGCATAAGTTATAAATTTTAACTTATTTTATTCATATATAATTACTACGATTTTAGTGTTAAGTAAAAAAAAAAGACACTACTTGGTACTAAAAAACAAACAAACTTTAGGATAAAAACTTAAGTTAAATATTGCAGCCCATATTCAAATAGAAAGTAAAATACCAATTTACGTTTATGAAATAATCCTACATTTATGAGACAATGAATAACTTTTACTGCAGTGAATTAATGATATTATAAATATCTATCTATTTATCGATATATATATATATATATATGAATGTATGTATGTATGTATGTAAGTCAAAAAGGGTATGAAATATATTTTTATTTACTAAATGTTGTCCAGTTTCATCACGAATTCCAGCGCTTCCAGATGCATAATTTACACCTTTGAGAATGTCCTGGCCAATTGCACTTGCAAAAGATGGAATTGATTTGTCAAACCCTAAGAGTTCAGCTGCAATATAAAATTTCAATAATGCTTTTAGAATATAATATTATATACATACATTAATTATCTAATTGTTAAATTCATATTAATTGCTTCTTAAACCGTCACATATATCTAACTGCTAATAGCATGTGAATGTTTGGATGTCCAAATTTTAGTTAAATTCATATTAATTGTTCTTAAACCGTCACATGTATCTAATTATTAATAGCATGTGAATTTTAACAAATAAATTATTGTTGTCATATATAAACTCTCAGATAAAAACCATTAATATTACTGCTTCTTAACAACTTTGTAATTTGTAAAATTGTGGTAATATTTGTTTTCATCTTTTACTTGTCTAATTTTGTATCAAATTTAGTGAAAGAAAAAAACTATTATCAAATCAAATTTATCTTCATCGATTTTTTATTGTTAATATACTAGGTTGGATCTAACTAAAATAGATCAGATAATTTTGACCAATCTCGGAGTAAAATTTGTAAAATGACAAATATATATTATTAATTAAATATATTCTCATCAATTTTTTGAAGTTAATATACTAGCTCAGATCTAACTAATAAAATCGATCTGAAGATCACCACGCGCGCACGCATACACACACATATATATATATAAATTTATGGGTCACACTGGATTAAATTATTTTAAATTGAGCTGAAAATTAGTTCTAAAATATAATAAATATTCCAATAAAAATTTCATAAAAACTTATTGATTTTGTGGATAAGATTCAACGTTAATGTAAATTTTACCGGAGCGCAAATACATAGTAGTGATTGGTAATTAATAAACAAATCTTAACCTCACATTAATAACAACATTTAAGAAGTTTGGTTAGTTTATATCAATAAAAAATCCTAATTTTACCTCAAGAGAAAAGAAAAGAATCTGCTATCAATATATACGTGAACATAACGTTTATGCAGGAGAAATGAAGAAGAAGAAGAATATGTACCTATAATATCAGCCATATTTCGACCATTGGAAAACCTTCCTGTTTGGCCAGCGGGAAAATCAATCCCATAAGGAGGAAAATTTGCTCTGGAAAGAGTAGGAAGGAAATTATTGTTTCCATTATCATATAATGAAGCTCCAAAAATGAAGTAACATGGAACTTGTGCTACTCCAATTATCAAAGGTGACAAATTCAATATGAATAATAATATTATTACATATTGTAATTTAGGCCTCTTTTCCATCTGTAGATTGAAAACGAAAGAGAAAATAATATACAAAGTATAAGAAGATATATCAAATTTGAATTCCTCTGATCTAATGAATTTTTGAATAAGAAAAGCTTTGCAATGGGTTAGATAACAATATGAAATGATAATGAAATTGTTTTATACATGAAAAGAAGTATGGAGCTTGATGGAAGATGATTTTTATTAATTATATTCATATCCATAGCTGAAAAATAATATTTATTCTACATAGAATACTGAATTATTAGTGTTGAAGAATTGTTTATTGGAAATGTAGTTGTGGGTTGAATTTATTTATTAGTTTAAATGAATATCTCAATAAATGATTTAATAAGTTGGCTTCTTGTTAGCAATATTTGACTGGAAGAAAGGAAAACTCCAAAAATTGGAGTTAGAGAAATGATTTAATAAGTGATTGAATCTGAGATATTGCGACAGAAATTCCAGCTAATGGATAGCTGTGCTTCATGGATGCAACCAACTTTAAAGAAGAAAATTAATTGAATTCATGTCTGCTTTATTTCTTCTTTTCTTTTGTTTATTTATTTTATCTATCTTTTTAATTGATGAACTTATGATAAGGTCACGAGAAAATAAAATGGGAATTTTAATTGTGATTAAATTTGACATTATTAAGGTATTTAAATTTCTAATTAGTTTAATAAATCATCAATGATATTAAAAAATGACAGTTGATTTTATTATAATTGATAAAGAATTTTTACAACTGTATGCATTTTGCCCTTGATTTGGAAGTATTATTTTAACACGAGATTCTTGAAAAATTGAACTCCAAAAAGGGTGAAATTGAGCATAAAGTTATTTATACATGAACTAATACTGGACCCTTCCGCGATAAAGTTAACTTCTACTCCGAAACCTGAAGGAGCCACACTGGACCCTTCTGCGAATCAACCTCTGCTAGTATCTCAGTTACCAGCAACATGTGCAAACTGAACATCTTTGTTTATAGTTATTATTACTCATCAATGGAGGCTACAAGCTTTTTTCTTAAGCCTAAAATAGAAAATTGAAGAAAAAATATAGCCTTCTCTGTTTCTGGTTTCTATGAACGATCAGAAAAAATACAAAACATCATATATGTTGTACTTTTCATTTCAAGGTGTTATATATGTGTCCTTAACTAACTACTTCCAACTTGACAGAATTGATTTTCAGCTTACTGATGAATCGTTACATGAATCATTTTCCCATAGATTTCCATTTATTTTTATGCAAACCAAATAAAAGAGAAATTACATATAGATGCCACACAAGTTTCACAAAATCATCTTCAATATTTTTAAAGCCTAGCTAAGCGACCAATATCGATAGGATAAGTATCAGAAGGAAATTTTGCACTATATGATCTTCCTGCTAGTAACACATTAACAGCCTCACTCGAATGTGTTGCATCCCACCATAAGTGTTCACCCCTGTTCGCACATGGAACTAGAAAAGGAATACATATTGAAAATGCATTATTTCCTCCGACTGCACAACACGGCATGTTGGTAACCCTAAATCCTGAAATCCAACATAACATTAGTTAGATAAATACACATAATGTTTGATATTCCAATCTCGCTAGAAGAAGTTAATTTTTGTACCAGATGATATGGAAGACATTATGTCGTAAGAATTGACATAGATAAATTTGGCATCTTGGAAATTGTTATTGAGTTGATCTACAAGTGATATGAGCCTGGTATTGAATAATTGGACTGCTGTGTTAATGAAGTCTACACACGGAGAGCCATTTGTGCCAAAGATTGCTATATTGGCTGGTGTACAACCAAGAGGAGTTAATCCAAATAGGGCTACCTTCCTTGCTCCATAGTTATATAAAGCCTAGAAAATTGACCAATAAAAGAAATAGAACCTTTCAGTAGATCCAAAATTAGAAATGGTAGAAAAAAAATGCTAGGATTTAAGTAAAAATATAATAAAATTGGTGTATTAGAATTCTAATAAACAAACTGGTAAATTTTGAGTTATATATAAGAGAGTAAAAACATTCGAATTTTTTAAACCAACAGAACTAATAATTCTAATAAACTAAAGCTTAAGATGTATTTTTAAACGAAAAAGATTGGTACTAAAATTCAAATTTTTTATTAAAATTTATAAAATTATGAAATTTGATTAAATATTAAAAATGAATTGTGAAGGAACGAAGAAAATACCTTTAATTGCTGAGAATATTGCTGAATAAGAACAATAGCATATTGCTCTGGAGTGAATAAACGACTTGTCGGATAGAACTGAGGCAAAAAGTAATTGCCAATGTAATCGTTGGTGCCCATTCCAACTGTATAAATGCATTTCCTCAAATATTTTGAAGCCGATTCCTTATCTCCCAATATTCTCTCAATTCGAGATATTATATTTTGATGATTTATTAGCTGATTATTCAAGCTAATTCCAAAACCCTGAAAAAAGAAATTAAAAAAATTATTAAATTTTATTGAAATTGACTTGTAAAAAAAAAACACACACACACACATATATATATATATAAACTCATTATTTTTATACATATTTTTACATCATTTGTAAAATTTAAAGTTATACATATCTAACAGTTGATATTAAATCTGACATATACATTAATTATGATACATTAATATATATGTTAAATTCAACTTTAACCATTAGATAAGTATAAATCTAATGACCTACAAAAAATGTAATAAATAAATAAATGATTAACATTTTAAGAAAAAAGATTTGATATTTAATATTATCAACTTATCAGTCTCTTTCTACCATTGATTTAAGTTGCATTAATGGATTAAAATTTTTTTCTTACTTTAAGTTTGGTTTCTTACTAGATGTAGTCCAGTTTCATCACGAATTCCAGCACTTCCAGAAGCATAATTTACACCTTTGAGAATGTCCTGACCAATTGCACTTGCAAAAGATGGAATTGATTTTTCAAACCCTAAGAGTTCAGCTGCAATAAAAAGAAAAAAAAATTCTATTAAATCAAATTTTTATCCTCGTCAATCTTTTATAGTTAATATATTAGTCCGAATTTAAATAAAATGGGACCAAATAAACTCTATATATTTAGTTTGAGACAAAAATAACAGAAAATAAAATATTTATAAAACCAATTTATTAGTGATAATACTTAAATAAAATATTTAAATAAAATGGAATTGATTCGTATGTTTCTAAAATTAATGAGGGAGAAATTAAACTGAGAATGCTCTGGAGAAGATATATACATAATTTATGAGTTGCGTTGGATTGCACTGAATTGATATATATTTTGAATTGAACTGAAAATTGTACAACGTAATAAATATTTTAACAAAAATTTCATCAAAACTTATCGATCAGTTTAGGCCAGATTACTGTTTAATGTTTATATAAATTTTTACGAACAAATACACTAGTGTGATCGTTAATCAATAAAGATAATAATTTAAAAAATAAAATCTATATATTAAAAATAAACAAAATTTATAAAGGTATTTAGTTTATTCAAATTTCAAACTTTTAGTAAATTTGTTTATTTAAAATTAAATCTTCACCGTACATTGATAAAAATATTTTAAAAGTTCGGTAAATTTATATCAATACAAAATCTTAATTTTAATTAATTCTAATTTAAAAGAAAAAAGAGAAAAGAAGGAAAAGAAACGGCTATCAATACATTCATGGACTATAACACGTGTATAGAAATGAAGAAGAAGAAGAAGAAGAAGAAGAAGAAGAAGAAGAAGAAGAAGAAGAGGAAGAATATGTACCTGTAATATCAGCGATATTTCGACCATTGGAAAATCTTCCTGTTTGGCCAGCAGGAAAATCAATCCCATAAGGAGGAAAATTTGCTCTGGCAAGAGTAAAAAGGAAATTATTGTTTCCATTATCATACAATGAAGCTCCAAAAATGAAGTAACATGGAACTTGTTCTACTCCAATTATCAAAGGTGACAAATTCAATATGAATAATAATATTATTACATATTGTAATTTAGGCCTCTTTTCCATCTGTAGATTGAAAACGAAAGAGAAAATAATATACAAAGTATAAGAAGATATATCAAATTTGAATTCCTCTGATCTAATGAATTTTCTCCAATAAGAAAAGATATATAAAATGATAATGAATTGTTTTATATATGAAAAGTAAGTATGAAGGCTTGATGGAAGATGATTTTTATTAGTTATATTGACAATTTGACATCCATAACCCCAAAATAATATTTATTCTACATGAATTATTTTTAATAAGTGATTGAATATTAAAATTCTGAGATATTGCAACAGAAATTCCAGCTAATGGGTAGTTGTATGTTTGTGTTTCATGGATGCAACCAACTTTAAAGAAGAATATTAATTGAATTCATGTCTGCTTTATTTCTTTCTTTTCTTTTATTTATTTATCTATCTTTTTAATTGATGAGACATGTGATAAGGTCACAACTCACGAGAATATGAAATGGGAATTTTAATTGTAATTGTAATTAAATTTGACATTATTTAGATACTTAAATTTATAATTAGTTTAATCAATCATCAATGATATTGAAAGAAATCAGATTAATTTTATCATAATTAACGAAGACTTTTACAGCTGTATACACTTAGCCCTTGAGTTGGAAATATTGTGTTAGCACGAGATTCTTGAAAACTTCTACTCCAAAAAGGGTGAAATTCAGTATAAATTTATGTTAATATTTCAATATCATATTACTTCTTAATTTTCAAGAATAATAGATAGTAAAATTTGATTGCTAATATTTATTTTTTATTTTATCTATTTTTAATATTTAATAATTTCATTAAAATTTTCCAATTTTAAGTTTAATAAATTTAATAATAGTTTTGTAAAACTACCATGTAAACTATGTAACATGTCATTATATCTTAATCTTTTTTAAAAAAAATTGATTAGAGATCCATTTTGGTTTCAAAATTTTGAAACCATAAACATAATCAAACTATTTAGTTTTCATTTTAAAACCAAATGATTTTTATTTTAAATAATAACTTAATTAAACCACCTGGTTCAGTTCAATGTTATTAAAAAAATTTAATTTTTTATTTATATCTTCATTTCTATTGGGCTTAACTGGGCTTGGTTACTTTAAATTGGGCCTATTTTCTTTTTTCATTTTCTTTATCTCATCTCATCTTCAAATAATAACACTATCAAGCCTATATTTATATGATAAAATAAATTGTAATGTAACAATAAAAATATGTATAAACAAACTTTTTGTTATCTTTTTGTTAAATTGACAAGGATATGACAGCAATTTGAAAAATCATGTCAAATAACATCATAAATTATAATTTGAAAAATCATGCTAAATGACATTGTGAATTATTTGATAAACATTTTTCATAAAATTAATTTTCCCTATTTAGAGCAGCTACATTTGAATGCAGATTATGAAATAAAAAAGTTATTTTTTTAATGGAAAAAGTTCTCATGCTTCTCCTAAAATTTGTAAATATTTCAGTTTAAAAAAAAAAATTGTGGAAAGGGATACAAACCTCCCCTATAAACAGTAAATACTTACCAAAATACTTTAAATTTATTTTTTTAAATTATAAAATAAAATTACTAAACTTTAATGGAAAAGAGTAATATTTTAAATATTGCACCAAACACATTTTAAATATATATTTTACAATCCTTAATAAATAATTCTTTTGAGAATGTATATTTAATAATTTCTATAATAATTAAAATTATTTTGTTATTATAAAATTTATAATTCAAAAAAAAAATCTATATAATAACTTGAATTTAAAATTATTATCAAATAATAATAAAATTATTCTTAAATAATTATTAAAGAAAATAAATTTAAATAGTTATAAAATAAAATTATTATTAGCACTAATAATTTTAAAAAATTATTTCTTATATAATTGCTTAAACAAAATCAATTATCTTATTTAAAAATCTAAATAATGATAATTATTTTGAAATTTTATAATTTAATGATAATAATAATTTTAAATTCAAGTTATTATATAAAATTTTAATGATTATAAAATTATTTTTGAATTATCATTTTTTATAGTAACAAAATAATTTTAATTTTTGTAAAAAATTATTATATATATATTTTCAAAAGGGTTATATACTATAAATTAAAAAATATATTATTAAAATTTATTTTAGTATAGTAATTAGAGTATTGGCCTTTTTTATTAAAGTTATAGGTTCAAATTTAACCTAAAATAATTTTATTTTGTAATTTCAAAATAAATTCAGGATATTTTAGTATTATTTGTAAGGAATGTTTGTAACTCTTTCCACAAATTTTCTTTCAAATTGGGATTTTCATAAACCTTAGGGAAGGTATATGGATTTTTTTCTTTTTTTAATCAAACACAAACTTAAATAAAATTTATAAAATAAATTATTTATTATTTTTCAATCGCAATTCTAAAAATAGAAGCCATCCTTTTAAACTTAATGTCTATATTTCATTCATGATATTCTCAATGGCAAAAATAAGAATATTTTTAACATTTTCTAAAGCTACTCTAGCCTCTATCGAATACTTGAATACTTCCCACATATAATCAAACAATCAATTATCTTACCAACAAAATATTGTTGAAAAATTTCTTCTAGTTTTTCTCCTTTAATTATTTTTTTATAACTAACAAAGAAATAAAACACATATAGGTTGATATTCATATGAAAATTCACACATCCAATTTATGTTACAAAGAAAGATGAACAAGGCTTTGAATGTCCAATAGGGTAAGTATCATTAGCATGTAGACCAGCGTATGATCTTCCACCAAGGATCACACAAGCAAATTCACTCGGATGAACTCCATCCCAAAATATGGATACATCTCTATTAGAACATGAACTACTAAGAGGAATGCATGTCAATATGCCGTTGTTCGTCGACAGATTTGCTACTGGACAACATGGAGCAGTAAATCCTGTTAAATCTTGTATTTCAACTGATGTGATCGGAAAAATCTCAAAAGCGTTTATATAAATGAATTTGGAATCCTGAAGGTTGTGATTAAGCTCATTAACTAGGGTTTTGAGCTTTGTGTTGAATAGTTGAACTGCTTTGTTAATGTGATCAACACATATGGAACCATTAGTTCCATACATAGCTACAGAACCTGGTGCACAACCAATTGGACCTATTCCAAAGAGTGCTAGCCTTCCTTGCTCCGTAATCATGCAAGGTCTATAACAACCAACAGAAGAAACAAAGTTAGAAAGAAGAAACAAAAAAAAAGTAAAAGAAAATATCAATACCATGTTATTTGGTTTTAAGAATTCTTTTTTTTTTTTGTTTATTTAATATCTATTACAATCTATTAGATTAATTACCTTAATTTCAATTAAAATTTAACTTTCAAAACACACCTTTAATGATTTGTGATACATTTGAGCTTCCAAATAATACTGAATTTGAATAACAATATAAAGTAAAAATTTAACATTGTATAAGTGAGATTTCTCATTTTCATTGAAAATATTTATTTAAAAAAAATTAAAATTTTTTTATTTAAATATAATATAATATTATCATATTAATTTATATAAAGATGAATCCTCTCTCATGTTAATTTGGAAGGAAAGATTTCTTTGGTTTAGTTAGTAATATAAAAATTTAGGTACCTAGATGGTAAAAACACATACTGAAACCAATTAATTTTGATAGCTATTTGGTAGGTACGATTGACAGACTCAATTATTGTTATATAATTAATTTCGATCTGACCTATATGGATTGGATTTCATTTAATGATTAATGAGTTAGGAATATGGTACATAAGAATATACAGTATTTATTTTTAATTTTTCTCAAATTTTTATAATAATTTTAACTTTTTTGTTATAATTTTAAATTTTAAATTACAATTCTCAACTTATAAATTATATTTGAAAAATATAATAAAAAATTAAAAAATTGCTATGAAAATGTCCATAATTACGACAGAAAAAGTTAGAATCGGAATAAAAAAAAAATGAAAAGAATTAAAATGCATGTACATCCTTATGCACCATAGCATAACCCTAATTAATATTACCAGAATCAGAAGTAAAAATTGAAATTGAATGCCAAAATAGAGAAGTAGTTGAAACCTTTAATTGCTGAGAATACTGTTGAATAAGAAGCGTCGCGTACTGCTCTGGTGTGTACAGACGACTTGTCGGATAAAACTGAGGCAGCAAGTAATTGTTAATGTAATCGTTGCCGCCAATTCCAACTGTGTATAAGCATTTCCTTAAATATTTTGTAGCCGATTCGTCGTTTCCTAATATGCTTGAAATTCGAGACACAGTCTTTCGGTGATTCTGTAATTGCCCATTCAAGCTAATTCCGTCACCCTGTTGATGAGATAAGAGAAAAATTATATATATATATATATATATATATATATATATATATAAAGTGCAATTTTTTTAGTATATATTATCTAAACTAAATCTAGTTTGATGTTACTATATTTTTAAATTTATATAAAATTATTGTAAGTTTAGTTTTCCTTTTTTTTATTAATTAAAATTATATTTTTAAGTACCAAATATTCTTTTTAATTTATTTTATATTGTTCAGTTGATATTGAAAAAGTAATTTTAATAATTATATAAATCTTTTTCTTCTTATTCGAAGAAATCAAAATTTTAAATTTTTAACAATAAAATTTTTTAAAATGTTAAATGGTCTAAAAATTATTTTATTTTAAAACTTTAACGTTATTTTTTTATATTATAACTTTGAAAACTTGTTTATTAAAATAATTATACAACTTCTTTTAAAATTATTTATGAAAACTAAACATTAATAAATTTTTGCTAAATATTTTAGGGAGAATTCATGTTTTCGTCCCAGTTGTTTAGTCTAATATCTCATTTTTCTTTACTATTTTGAAAATGTTACATAATAGTGTAACATAATAGTGTTAAATAAAATAATATATGAGTTTTTAAACTTTATACTATTACTTAAATAATCATAATAATTTTAAAAATATTTATATAAATTTTAATTTATTAAAAAATTATGATTATATTCTTATATAATAGTAATTAGGTAAAAAATTATTTTCAACTCCTAACCAAAAATACATATAAAATAATAATATATATTATTTTAAAATACATTAAATATAAATTTATTTAATTTTTTAATTTCTTTTTAATATTAATATTTTATTTAATTTAAAAATTATAAAATTGATCATTTAATTTTATTTGATATTTACATAGATCTATTATATTTAAAAATTTAAAGTTTAGATAATTTTCTATTCTAAGAATAATATATAATATTTTATTTGATATTTAATATAACAAATATTTTTATATTGACTAAGAGATATAAAAAATAATACATTAAAAAAATATCATATCATTACCATTACATATACAAATCTATCTATATAAATTGATAAGATAATACTATATTATATTACTATACATTCTACATTTTTATAAAAAAAAATTAGTTTGAATATTTTTTAGTTGTGGAATCAATGTTTTTAGTTTAAAATATTATTTTTTTGAGTTATGGAACTTATTATTATTTGAAATTCTTTAAAAAAAATTAACAACATACGAGTCATAGCCTATTAACTTGATTAGTCATGGCTGGTAATTTTAAAAATACTCATAATTTTAAATTATTATAAAAGTTATGCTCTTATTTAATAGTAGTTAACTAAAATAAATAAATAAATATATCAAATATATAATTTATTTTATTTATTTTCTAATACCTATATAATATATTGTAAATTTTTAAAATAATATTATAATCCAATAATATAAATACTGTATTATAACACATTTTATTTATATATTAGTATTTTTTATAATTTATTTTATAATATTTAATTAATATATTAAATTATTAATGTATTGTAAAATAAATAAAATTATATTTTAATTATAATATATTAATTAATATTTAGTTATTAATATGTTATAAAATAATATAAATTATTATTTTATATTTTATGTTCACACGTTAGTTGAAATAATTTTTTAACTAATTACTATTATATAAAAATATAACCATAAATTTTTAATAAATTAAAATTTTTATAAATATTTTTAAAGTTATTATAACTATTTAAGTAATAATTTAAAGTTTAAGAATTTATATATTATTTTACTTAAAAGAATAATCGAGACATTTACAAAATAATACGAAAGAAACAAGATATTAAGCTAAATAACAAATAACAACGGAAATTATTCTAATATTTTATTTATAAAAATTTTATTGACAGAAAGTCCATTCTTAAAACCTTTACTTGAGAAACCGTTAATATTTTGGTCGAGACATTTTTTAGTTATTTAGGTGCAAGTGGTAGTGAAATCACTCGCCTAACCAATGGCGCAGAAGCTCTTCAATGGCCCCCCAGGCCTTGACTGAAGCTCCAAATAAAATATTAGGAAGATAGACATTTTGGCAAAATACTCATTTTTAAAATTAAGTAATTTCATTATTATATTTTAATTTAAATAGAGAGTCTGACTTTTTATTTTTTTAATTACTTACTTTTAAATTATATATAATAAATTAACCAAACATACTTTTTCTTTTACAAAATTTCTTATTTAATTTTGTTCTTCATATAATTAAATTTTATTTTATAAAAATTATATAATTGAAAATCTTTTTTGTAAGAAAACTATATATTTAGAAAAAAAATTATGACTAATGTGTATATAAATATATCAATAGACCTCTATAAAATAATAAAAAATACTTTAACTCTTTTTTTTTATTTTCTCTCTTTTTCAAATCAAGGTAAGGAGAAAAGTTACTAAAAATTAAAAAAAAAAAAGGTTAATATCTTCAAAATATTTTTTTGACTCTTTCAAAATTCATGTACTATTCAAATATATAAATACAATTATAAATTAAAATAATTATGTATATAATGTTATTTTATGTAATAAAATAACACAAGAAATGTAACTTTTTTTATATTTTACATATAGAAAAATATTTACGATTGATTTTTTTTTTAAAAATACTGAAAATTTAGAAATTAATTCATCGTTACAAAAAATAACTTTGAAACTCTTAATAGAATTTTATTTATCTATATTGTTGATGTTAAATAATAAAATTATTTTTTAATATTTTAATTTTAATATTTTAAATATTTAAATTATCATTCAGCCCCTGCAAACCTTAGATTCTAGCTCTGCCGTTGTATCTAACCCAAGTGATCAAGAGCAAGTTTATCGAGAGGTGCAGGCTTAGACCATTACTAATAATAAAGGAATTTATTCCTATGTTTGGTAGCATATCAACTATATGTTGCGTCAACTATTCGCTATAAATAAGATTTATTATATTAGAATATAGTTAAAAAATTTTTTTTTTGTGAGAATAGACATTGTTTAAATTGAATATAAATATCTTAACAATAATTTAGATTTGACTAGATCAAAATTTTTAAATTTTTAATAAATTTTTAATATAATATTAATATATTATAAATTTAATTTATAATATATAAGTGATAGTATTTACAAATTTTTTATAAATATTTAATTCATATTATCTTAATACTTATATAAATTTTAAGTTTTTTAATTTATAAATAATATTAATGTTAGAAAAGAAGAAATTACTTCACTTTTCACTTGCTATTCATTTTTCATGCTCCATCTTTATTGTCATTATTGTGATTTGATTGATGCTATTAATTAAAACGGGGTAGTTGAAAAGGTCTTTCTAATCTAATACGAATCATAGCTTGTAATTTAATGCTCCAAATGTGACAATAGTATGATATAATTACGACCTTCTTAAATTAACATTTCTATAAAAGTGGGAAGATAATCTTCTATGACTATTCTATTTTAAACAAAATAAATAAATATAATATTTTAAAACATGTAATACACACATAAATATAGACTTATATAGGATACTTTAGTTTAATAGTTTTGACATGTAAATATAAATTTGTATATATTAGTAGGTTTTCTTACATATTTAAAAAATTTACATATAAAAGTAAAAAGTAAAATATTAATTTAAATTTTTTTATATGAGTGTACAAATAAAAAAGATGTTTAGAGTATTTTATTATACAAATAGACTCATCTTTTTTTTCAGAAAATTGGATTTTAAGCATCCGTATAAATTGTCTATGAATAAAGGAGACTTTAATAATTGTTATATTTTAATTTTATTAGTCAAATATTTTTTTAAAATGTTTTGATCTCGAGAGAGATCACACTCATGATTTGAAGGAAGAAATTTTTCTAAAATTTTTATTCAATGTCAAACAATTTTGGACAATATTTATAAGTAAAATCCATATGAATTTTAAATAGTTTTATCAATTTTAATAATTAAGTGACTTTTACGAGGTCCATTTTTAATGTACCAACAGTGTCAGCACATGGGAGACATAATTCATTATTTACGGATGCAAATGATAAAATAACAAAGTTCAGGGGGTCAAATAATAATAAAATAACATTTACCAGGTTGTTTTGTCCAGTTTCATCTCGAATTCCACCTCCTCCAGAAGCGTAATTAATACCTTTCAGAATTTCCCGATCCGTTGCAGTAGCAAAAGGTGGAATTGAATTGTCGAATCCAAGAAGTTGAGCTGCAATATTAATTAAAATTAAATATAATATTAATTGAATATATATTTATAATTCAATTTGTATTTTAATAATAAGAAGTTCAATTTGTCTGTTCTTTAGCTAGGTTTGCTTAGATAACAAAAAGTAGATTTTGCTTACTTAAAGTTCTTTCTTGAGAGAAGCACTTATTAGGTTGCTTTTATATATTAATAACCACTCTTTTCCCTTTCTTTAAAGAAGAAATACCTTTTATTAAATAAAAATAAATTATTTTTGTTTATAAAGTTTAAATATAATTAAATGTTAGTTATTAAGACATTAGAAAGGCACTCTTTTTTTCAATTTAATATTAAAAACTTGATAATTATATCTCAATAAATTTAATTAAAATTTTTAACATAATATAGAGATTTGAATAATTTTAAAATGTACTTACAAATTTTATCTTTTTGATATATATCTATAACATCAGGAATATTGCGACCATTAAAAAAGCAATTAATAAGTAAAGCATTTTAGTTTCTTCTACATAAAAGCTTAATTATTGATTCGAAAACATTTTCTGAAAACACTTCAAAAAGTTGACTGTATTAGGAGAGATTATCAAAGAGGAAGAACTGAAGAAGATGAAGATATATATATACCTATAACATCAGGAATATTGCGACCATTGGAAAATCTTCCAGTTGGGCCTCCTGGAAAATCAATCCCATACGGAGGATAATTAGCACGAGCTCTGGTTTGACGATTGTTGTTATTCCCATTATCATACAATGAATCTCCGAAAATGAAGTAACATTCTACTTCTTGTGCTCCATGAACCCTACTACTTGATAACTTCAAAATCAACACTACTACTATTGCTAGATCCCATATTCTAAGCCTCCACCCCATTAACAGAATAAAAAATATATCGAAAGAGAAATGGGAGGGATAAGTTGTTTTGAAAAAAACTCGTCGAGAATGATTCTGATCTAGTGTATGATGAAAGTTTTTAGAGATAGAAAATAGAAAGAACTCGTCGAGAAAACTAGTTTAGGATGAATTTTTGAAGGTAAAGGAGAAGTTGATGGTTAGCTTGATAGTGAAAGAATGAAGATTTTGTTTGTGTATATGAATAAATGAAGAGAAAGAAGAGAGTTTGATGAATAAGTAGGATGGAGATAAAATATGGAAGATCATATGTATGTATGTATGTATGTATGTATGGTTGTCATCATAATATCATTAATTGACATCCATAACTTAAAAGACATAATAAATAAGGACCATGCTATCTTGGTAAAGGGGATGGGAGACCTTTCTTTCTTATTTATTTTTTATCAATTTGATACATATATTATCGTTGGCTAAATTATTTTAAAAATACTATGAATAATAAATAATTAATTCACTTGGGCATAAACAAAGAAGTGTTTGATCTGGCTTTAGTTATGTTAAATTTAATAGTGGGATATGGGAGACATGTTAGTTATAATATAATATTTATATTATTGTTTTAGTTGTGTTAAGAGATACAAAATTTCATATAAATTCTTATATACAAGTTGATTTAATTATATCAATATATATTATTAATTATTATTAATTATATTAATGTTATAATTTTATTAATCAGTGTTTCATATTACATAATTAGTTTGTATGCAATAATTTATATAGATTGTATTCTTTATATTATTTTATTATTTTGTTAATTGAATTTCGTTTTTTGGTTATATATGATTTTTTTTAAATAGAAAATCAATTATTGGAAAACATTATAATTAAATTTCACAATCTTTCGGAACCTCTTCCAACTAAACTAGAGGTTCTGAAGTAGACAAGGCTTTTTTAATAAGAAAGTGTGTTGCAAGATTACAAGATTTGGGAACATATTGAAATTTATAGTTTGAATCGTTGTTTACCAAATAAAAAATATTACTCAAAATCTACCTTAATTCTCCTCTACATTTAGTCTTTTCTAAATGTGATTGACCACATTAAAAGAATCAGATTCAACAAAGTTAAGCTAAAGCCCAGATTCTTTAGCTAATCTGATACCTTCAAGGATTGCCAATGCCTCTGCTAACTCCACACTTCCTAAACAAGTTGTCATTGTACACAATGCAGCCATGACCTCTCATTTTGAGTTTCGGATTATACATCCCAAGCCAGCTTTATTCTCCAAAATGTGTACTGCAGCATCCACATTTAACTTTAGACCAAAACAAGGGGGAGACCATGCCATTGCTGGAGATGTTGTCAACTGCGAGATTGATGTTGTTTTATTCTTACACCCAGCTTGAAAAACCTCTGGCAAAGATTCTGCCCGAGACAGAATTAACTCTGGGCACTCTAACTTTTTGTTATGCAAGAGGTTATTTCGAGCCTTCCAAATTGACCAACACACCACAGATAATAGCTCCACTTCAGCTCCGTTCAGTTTCTCAATTATTGTCTAAATGAAACAAGAGAAAGAAGTGGGAGTATCCAGCTTTCAGCTACAGATGAAAGTAGCTAACTTCCACATTTTTTTAGCAAATCTGCAGCCTACAAGCGCATGAAAACAATCCTCTGAAGCCGTAGAGCATCTAGAACAGCAACTCTGATCAATGATCCTTCTATGAACCAGATTACATTGAGTTGGCAAGAATTCTCTCAAAGCTTTCCAAAGAAAAATTCTAATCTTTTAAGGGATTGCTAAATTCCAAATATAATTCCACCGGCTAGATTGATTTTCAGAGCAAGAAGGTAAATCAGGAAATTTCAACTTGAACGCTACTTGATAACCACTTTTAATAGTGAAATAACCTTTTTTATCGAAGTGCCAAGTGATTGAGTCCTCACAGTGATTTCTGGGAATTGGAATACTGAGGATAACACCTACATCTTCTGGAAAAAAACTTGATTTAATCAACTCTTCATTCCACTCGCCTTGATTTTTCATTAAATCCATAACAAGAGAATTATTAGGCAGTGTTTGAGGAGAGAAAGGCCTGAAATTGTATGGTCTCGAAATCCAATTACTCCCATAGACCAGAATTTTTTTACCGTTACTAACCGTCCACCTTGAACCTTTCCTAATTACCTCTCTTCCCCAAAGAAGACTCCTCCGGATAATAGAAGGGCAGCTCTTTACTTTGCTATGCAAAAACTCTGTGTGGGGAAAATACTTAGCTTTGAGAGTTCTAGTCACTAAAGCATCTGGGTGGAGAATAATTCTCCAACATTGTTTGGCAAGGAGAGCTTGATTAAAAGCTGACATATCTCTGAACCGCAAGCCTCCATCTTTCTTTGACTAACATAGAAGTTTCCAAGATCACTAGCGGATTCCTTTTGAGCTATCAGAATGACTCCACCAATAGTCCAAGAATAGTCTTTGTATATCATTGCACAGAGATATAGGTAACTTAAACACACTCATTGTATATGAGGGAATAGCTTGACCAACTGCCTTAATCAGTTGTGAAAAAACTTGAGTTCTATTCCTTCCAATCATAGATGGCAGCCCAAGATATTTTTCATACCTAGAAACAACATCCAAGTTAAAGATATTCTTAATAGAATCCACTAATGAAGAGCTAGTGTTTGGGCTGAAGAACATAGAAGATTTGTTGAAGTTGATGACTTGGCCTGAAGCTGTAAAATAGAGATCCAGGATGTCCTTCAACTGTTGGCTTTCTGCATTATCTGCTCGAGTAAAGATTAAGCTGTCATTAGCAAAAAAAAAAAAAGGGAAATGGAGATACTTGAGTTGCCAAACCCAATACCATGAATGCGGTTATCTTGCTCTTCTCTGATTATTGAAGAAGATAAAGCTTCTGTGCAAATTATAAAAAGATTGGGAGAAAGTGGACATCCTTGCCTTAATCCACGTTCAGAGGTAATGTATCCATGAACCTCTCCATCAAGCAGCAAAAAGAAAGAGGATGAGGAAATGCACTTCATGATAAGCTCCACTCAATTTCAGTCAAATCCCAATTTTAACATTACTGCCTTCAGAAAATTCCACTCAATTCGATCATATGCCTTGCTTATGTCAAGCTTTAAAGTCATATAACTTTGTTTACCCTTTCTCCTATACCTGATTTTGTGAAGACACTCATAACCAATAATAATGTTATCCGTTATGAGTCTGTTTGGGACAAACGCACATTGATAAGGGGCAATGATCTCCTTAAGAATAGCCTTCAGTCTATTAGCCAGCATTTTTGCAATTATCTTGTAGCTGACGTTGTATAAATTGATTGGGCAGTAGTCTCCTGCTTTTTCTGGATTTTTATATTTTGGAATTAAGGCAATGTAAGTATGATTTGTCACATCTCCTCCCTTATTTAAAATGTTCAAACAAAATTCGGCAACTAAATCCCTAACTGAATCCCAATGATTTTGATAAAAGGAGATTGGAAAGCCGTCTGGACTGGAAGCCTTACGAGGATTCATTTGAAACATTGCAGTACTAACCTCTTCCTTAGTGAAATTCTGAACAAGAAGTCCATTCATCCTGTCATTAACTCTTGACTCTATGGAAGCAAGAATTTTTTCCATGTGATTTGTTGAGGGATTGGAAGATTTGAACAAAGATGAAAAGTACTTTACAAGTTCTGCTTCAACTTCTTTTAGCTGGTCTCTCCATTTATTGTCTTTTGTCAGTATTCCTTCTATTGTGTTTCTCTGTCTCCTTGATTTAGCCTAAGCATGGAAGAGTTTTGTACTTTTATCTCCTACTTGGAGCCAGGTAGTTATGGATCATTGCCGCCAATATATTTCTTCATCGCGCAAGAACTCTTCAATCTTCTTTTTGGCTGCTCTTATCTCTGCTGGGTTCTGCATTGTAGAAGGTACCTGCTTTAAAGTGTGAAGTTTCTCTTGAACAGCTCAATAATATTGCTTCCTTCTCCCAATTTTCCTATGTTCCATCGTTTTAAGGCCAACTTGGACTCCTCAATTTTCTTTAAAAATTTTGCAGTGAGATCATAATCATAAGGCTCTACATTATTCTTCCATACTTGGGCAATAACGCTCTTACAATCGTCATACAAACCCCAAAAATTTTCATAGTGGAACCTTCTACTCCTGCCATAATTGGTATCCAACCTACACTTTTTACAAATATCAATCATAATAGGAAGATGGTCCGAACCGCAAGCCTCCACATTGTACGCTTTAGCTCCTTTGAATAACTCTTTCCAATTTTGGGTACAAAGAAACCTGTCCAACCTTTCTTCAATTAGATTACTGTCATATCGTCTATTCGACCATGTGAAAGGGCTACGTTTGCTAATCACATCTTGTAGCCCACATTCTAATAGTGTATTATTAAAATCGAGCATGGATTTTGTAAAACGGAAGACACCTCCTCTTTTTTCTGCAAGTCTTAGAATTTCGTTAAAATCACCTCCACAAAGCTATGGCAATGAGGACATAGAAGCCAGTCTTTGTAGTAGATTCCGCGTATGTCTTTTTTCCAAATGTTATGGGATGCCATAAACACCAGTAAACCTCCAAGTTAAATTACTTCCCTGCACAATAGTATCAATGTGATGTTGCGAATATGATTGCATTCTGACATGAGTATTAAAATTCCATAATAATGCAATCCCGCCTTTACTTCTCACTTTGTCAATAGAAAAACAAGAATCAAAATTTAATTTAACCCGAATAACTTCCATTTGATTTTATGTTACCTTCGTTTCATATAAAAAGATTAAGTCTGGCTTCTGTTGTCGGAGAACTAGTTTCAGTGCATTGAACGTTTGAGTGTTCCCCAAATCGCGAATGTTCCAGCATAAGGCCCTTATTTTTCTCGGCGGGGATGAATTTCAGCCACCGCTGTTGTTTTTGACAAGGGGGATGATTCAGGAGAGTTAAAACTGAAGGAATTTTCTTTCTGCGGAATTGCTGTGTTCACCTGTGCTACCTCATTGCCACTGTTGAAATTCAAATTATTTGATAACTTGATGTTTTTTTATTCTGCACCATCTTTTTCTATTAAATGAATTGAATTATTTGATAAATATTTATTTATAGTTGATCTATATTTTTATGTGATAATTAATGGGTTTATAGTAGAGATATTTCTATTTACTTCTTAATTTTTTAAAAAAAAAATAGATATCTCTTAGTATATAGGATATCTAATTGTAAAATATCTCTTAAATTTCAAAAAAAAAATCAACTGATACTTTTACTTGATTTTTCATAAATTTAATTTGTTTAAATATTATTATTTAATACTTAAATTTTAATAAAATAATAAAATATAATAAATATTTATAATTAATAAGTTAATATCATTATTTTTAATATATTAAGGACTAAAATGTTAAACATAAAAATTTAATAATAATTTATTATTATTTTGAAAAACTTTAATACCATAATATAATTAATTAAATTAAAATATTAAAAACAAATTTCAACATATGTAAAAGTACTTTAAACCTTCATTTTCTTTTCTTTTACTTTCTTAATAAAAATCTCTTTTGATTAATTATATTTATAAAATATAATAAATATTTATAATTAAGATAATTTTTAATTTTAACCATTATTTTATTGATAATTTTTATAAATAACTTTAATTTTTTAACAATATTCAGCAATGCCCTTTATTTTTTGATAAGTCGTCAATAATACTCTAAAACAGAATAAAATAACTTATTTATCCTTATTGTTATTAATATTATGTATATAAAGACAAAAATAACCCTATATAGTTAAAAAAATAAAATTTAACTTATATATAATTAATAATTTATATTTTATTGAGAAAAATGAGTTACTGATATATTAAAATTAAAATAAAATTTTCACTTAAATAATAAATAAATAAACTTAAATTAAATTATATACCAAAATAAATTGCATATATATTAATATTAATTAATTAATTAAAAATAGTTAATTAATATTACTATTATAATTGTGTATATTTAAATTTTTTACTATTTTTTCTATATATTAAATATCAAATTATTAATTAATATCTTTATAAATATTAATTTATTTATTATTTTTAATTAATTAATTAATAATTAATATATATATACAATTTATTTTGATATATAATTTTATTTAATTTATTTATTATTTAAGAGAATATTTTACCTTAATTTAATATATAAGTAATTCATTTTTCTCAATAAAATATAAATTATTAATTATATATAAACTAAATTTTATTTTTTTAACTATACAAGGCCATTTTTATCTTTATGTACATAATATTAATAACAATAAGGATAAATAAGTCATTTTATTATATTTTTTGTATTGTTGATCACTTGTAAAAAAATTAAAGGTACTGCTGAATATTGTTAAAAAATTAAAATTATTTGTGAAAATTGTCAATAAAACAATGGTTAAAATTGAAAATTACCTTTATAATTAATAAGTTAATATCATTATTTTTAATATATTAAGAACTAAAATGTTAAACATAAAAATTTAATAATAATTTATTATTATTTTGAAAAATTTTAATACCACAATATAATTAATTAAATTAAAATATTAAAAACAAATTTCAACATACTGATATGTAAAAGTACTTTAAACCTTCATTTTCTTTTCTTTTACTTTCTTAATAAAAAAATTAATTAATTAATTCACTTGGGTATAAAGAAGAAATGTTTAATAGTGCCTTGGTTATGTTGAATTTAATAGTGGGATACGGGAGACTTGTTATTTATGATACTGGTGAAATTATTATATTTTTGTTTTCGTTTCCGTTAGAGATACAAATATTTTGTAAAACATTTCTGTATTATGTATTTTAATTTTCTACAAATATTATTAAGTTATTAATTAATATAAATAAAAAAATATAAAAATATTTATAAATATAGATGATCAATATTCTTTCTTAACTTGTTAAATAAGAATATGAGATATATCTAATTATAAATTCTTTTGATACAATATAATTTAGTATTTTTTATATTAATTATTCATATAGAATAATTGTTTATATTTAAAATTAATAAAAAATTTAATAAATTTTCTTTTCTAGTATTATATCATGTACTTGTTATTTTGTTTTTCTAATTCATATAAAAAAATAAATAAAAATATATATTAAATAGTATATTATCCAACAAATCATACATATTCAATATGATTTTCAATATCATTCATAATATATATGAAATTTTATAATGAACAATAATTCCATAATAAACAAAAGCAGATAAAAACTTATGTGTTCTAATACCAATGTTAAAAATAAAAACAAATGCGGATATATATCTTTTTCGCTTTGGATCTTGAAATAGGTTATTCTATCATTTTTAAGATGGTAAAAAATCATATAAGAAAAAATTCACTCGCTTTATAATACAAAAAATTCACTCTAATTTTACTCATTCTCTATTCTCTGTGTATCTAAATTTTGGACATACTCAACACTATTGAAAGGGACGAATAAGCATTATGTTTATAGTACCGAGGAGATGAAGAAAACCTCCTTTGATTAAGATTATAATTACGTAATTCTAATTATAATTTAATTAAAAACTTAATTGTTTATTCAAATATATATATTTTATCACGTAAAAAAAATATCTTTTAAATTCTTATTTATCTATAATAATTAATTAATTATTTATTAAGATAAATAAAATTTATTACATAAATAAATATTAACACATTAATTGAAGGAAAAATGACAACTTTCCTAGTTAAATTTTAAGAAAGAAAACCCAGTAAGTGAAGTACAAACAGAGTGCTGATGTTTTGAAGTTCTAGTCTTAGGCCCAGTTGCTCCGATCCCAGCATCCATTCACGCTTCTTTGCTCTTTACAAATATGGAACCAAACACAAAATGGCCCAATCCCAAGTCAAATTCTGCATACCAAACAATTAATGGCTGAATGGTGCCAGTCATTGCCAGCAACCCACTGCAGAACAACAAGCCGGTCCACTTAATTTCTTCCCTGGAATTAATTCTACATTATCTATATGTTCAGTGAATATTTTCACTAACAGCATCTGGGGATGTAGCTCAGATGGTAGAGCGCTCGCTTAGCATGCGAGAGGTACGGGGATCGATACCCCGCATCTCCATTTTTTCACATTTTTTATTTTGTAAAATAAGCATACTGCAAATTATACATTCCCATCACTACAAACAGTATATACTATTTTGCTTCAATATAAAATTTAATAATCGCTTCCATATAAAATTTAATAAAATTTAATAATTGCTTCAATATAAAATTAACAATTATCTCCCTAATAATTCAAAAAATGCTAAAACCCTCCTACCGTCTAATTTTTCTGTTAAATTAATAGAAAAATTGTACTTTTACATTAATATCTCTAGGACCACTTGTGATGATGTCTGAAAGGAGAGATGATTTGATACAAGAGATGATAATATAATATTATCATATAGTAAAAGTAATATTATATTATAAAAATAAATATAAATACGACAATAGATATAAATTAAAAATATACATTTAAATTTAGATATATATATATAAATTAAAAATATAAATATTGATATTGATATTGATATTAATATATAAATCTAAATCTAAATAAAATTAAAATTAATAAATTTTCTTTTTCTTTTCATTTTAAGAAACTGTAAAATCATACACAATGAATTGTCAAATCATACTCAATTCATGTCGGTCAATATAAGGTAAATTATTTATTTTATCCTTAAAAAATAAGCTTTTCTTGCTAGAAAACTGACCCGCAGAAAGGTTTTGATATTTTTCGAACTATCAGACAAAAAGGGAAAATTCCCTTTACTCCCTTAAAGTTTGACATAATTACTCACTTTTTCTTTGAAGTTTGAAGAAAATCATTTACCCCCTCACTGTTACTGCCTTCTCTATTAAGAACAACTTTATCAAAGGTAAAATCTTATTTTGACATTTTAAAAATTAAAAAAAACATGTGAGATGATGTAATATCTAATTTGCCTATAAACATGATTATTATTTGTTGATATTAGATTTCATCACTTGATATCAACTAGTGAATTTGTTTTATTGTGGGAGCAAAAAGTCTCATTTTCTCTTTTTTCTTTTCTTTAAATATTTATCGATTCCTTAAGTTCTTTTTAAAAATTAGTTCGAATGAGATTCTAATTTGAAATAATTCTAGATTCAGTGAAATTCTAGTTTAGAGATCATTTAGTATTTTAGTTTGCCTTTAATTCAGATTATAAGAGTTTCTATTATATTTGATCTTAATAAGAAATATTAATTAAAGTTTTATAAATTTGGATCTTTACCCTTTATCTTTTAAGTCTTTGTTCTATAATATGGGTCCAAGTAGTTATCTTATTGGACAAATATACAAGTAAAATATGGGTCCAAGTAATTATCTTATTGAGCTAATATGCAGGTAAAAATCGACCCAATATTGATGTTTAGAGAAACGGTTCAACAGTAAGTCCCCCAATTTCAAAACTAGCTGATAAGTGCGTAAAACACGCACTAAATCATTTACTTTTAAACTTCAATTGTTTGTTTAATCCTCAAGTTTCTTTTGGATTTGATGTATTTTGGTTGTTTTGTACAGAAAATGATAATTTTAACTTTTGAAAGTTAATTGGGCTCAAATAGGATTAATTCGGCTCGAAAAGGAAGAGACCGGAGCATAAGAACAGGGTGGACCAAAATGCAACAAAATCAGGACTAAAATGAAGAATTATCACAGTAGAAGGATGAATCTCAAATACATGAGAGAAAGGGGACCCAATCGATATTTGCTGGATTTTCTAGTTTCATTGGCAGAAGCAGGTGCGCGATCGCGCGCCTTGCTATGCGACCGCGCACCACGTTCTGCCAAGGTGGACTAAATTGCAACAAAATCTAGATTGAAGTGCAATAAAATCTCCATCCATGACTAAATGTCTGATTAATTATAAATACAGAGATCCAATTGATATTTGCCATTTAAATTGCACCCCTGGACAGAATTGGGGGCTGGACAGCGTGGCACTTGGGGACCCCATAATTGGACGAATTTGAGGTTTAAAAAGGGAAGAAAGGGAAGGAATAGGGCAGCCAGCCCTAGGGTGAGATTTTTAGACAAATTGGAGAAGAAAGAGAGAAAGAGGAAGAAGGAGGAGAGAGGGTGGATTGGAAAGAAGAACTTGGAAAAGAAAAGCTCTCCTAATATAGTTTATCTCTTTTCCTTATTTCGATTTATTGTGTTAACTGAACAAATTTGTGAATTCCGAATTTATGTTTTCAATTGTTGAATTTATTATTTATAAATTTGGATTTTACCCAATGTGTGGCTAAACCCATTTTTCTAGGGCAATGATTTAGTCTATTGAAGCATCCATTTATGAGATTGTGTTGTTTAATTGATTGAGATTATGTGTTGAGTGTTTATTATAATAACTAATGCTTTTAAATATTTGGCCAATATTTAGATGAATTGTGAATTGATGGGATTTGAGAAATGAACATCACATTTAGACCAATTGATAAACACCGTAAATTGCATGTTAGATAGAGATATACTAATATGATTTGCGTAGTTTGATTAATAATTATCACAAATCGTAATGCGTTTTCGTTTAATCAATTTCATATAGAGATATAGTGAAGTTTTAAACGCGAAATAGATTCGAGTTATCTCGAGAGAGACAATCGAATAATTTAGGATAATTAACTAGCAACACGTAGTTTAAATTAAAACAACGTCAATTGAATAAGTGGATGTGACCAAATATGATAAATCATTAGCCCTAGACATTTTCGTTAATTGAATTCTTAAGTGTTTTGCTTAATTCTAAATTTTAATCTTCTCAACCAAAATTATTTCATTTTCTTTAGATAAATTTTTTTATTAATCATCTTCGGTAATTATAGAATTAATATTCCTCGTGGGATCGACATCCTCTTATCACTTTATTACTTGTTTGCGACACGTGCACTTGCGTTCGTTAATTTTACACGCAACACCAGCGTAGTTATTTTTTAAACTAATGAGAGCCCGAAAACTCGATAATAATAATTTTTTTTTCTTATATGCTGTGAAAACGATTTCTGGTAGTTTAAAAGGACAATGTTTTATAGCCTTCGTTGGGCATTGCAACTGGCACTACAGAGGTGTATTATATTGGCTTTTGTCAAGCATTGAAGTTTGCACTGCGGAGGTGCATTGTGTTTGGCCCTCATCGAGTAATCAAGGTAGCACTGCGGAGGTGCATTGTTTGGCCCTTATGGGGCAATGAAGCATAGCACCGCAAAGGTACATTATCTTGTCCCTCGTGAGGTAATGAAATTGGCACCGTATAGGTGCATTATCTTGACCCTCGTCAGACAATGAAATTGGCACCGCGTGGGTGCGTTATGTTGTTTCTCGTGGGGTAATGAAGATGGCACCTTGGAGGTGCATTATCTTGGCCCTCGTGGGGCAATCAAGCTGGCACCACGTAGGTGCAGTGCATTTGGCCCTCGTAGGACATTGAAGCTGGCACCGCGTAGGTGTATTGTATTTGGCCTTCTTAGGACATTGAAGCCTGCACCACATAGGTGCATTATCTTGGCCCTCGTAGGTGCATTATCTTGACCCTCGTGGGGCAATGAAGCTGGCACTGCGTAGGTGCATTGTATTTGACCCTCTTGGGGCAATGAAGTTAGCACTGCGTAGGTGCATTATTTTGGCTCTTGTAGGGCAATGAAGCTGGCACCACGTAGATTCATTATCTTGGCCCTCGTAGGATAGTGAAGCTGGCACCGTGTAGGTGCATAGCCCTCGTAGGACAGTGAAGGTGGTACCACGTAGGTACGTTATCTTGGCCGTCGTCGGGCAGTGAAGCTGGCACCGCGTAGGTGCACTATCTTAGCCCTCGTGGGACAGTGAAGCTGGCACCGCGTAGGTGCATTATCTTGGCCCTCGTGGGGCAGTGAAGCTGGCACTGCGTAGATGCACTATCTTAGCCCTCGTAGGGCAATGAAGCTGGCACCGCGTAGGTGCATTGTATTTGGCCCTCGTGGGGCAATGAAGTTGACATCGCGTAGGTATATTATCTTGACCCTCGTGGGGCAATGAAGCTAGCACCACGTAGGTGTGTTGTTAACATTTTTAATCTTCCTTCTCTTAGAAATAATGAGCAAATGAAAGTTTATACAAAAGTACTAAAAAATGATTACACATAAACAATAAATGATGATATATGTGCTTAAAATACTTGTATTTCATACATAAATTAAATATATTACTATGTCATGATAAATAGAAAAAGATTGAAGGAGAAAGTATGTCAGATTATATTATATATACTCAGAACATTTATATTTAATATAAACAAATAAATGATGACATATATATTTAGAATACTTAGTTATAATATACAATTTTTGCTTTTTCTATGTACCATGTATAAGTTTTATGAGTGGAACAAAACTAGTGTTTTAATACATTTTCAGTTTTGGAGTTTTAATAAGGAAAAACAAAAATTTATAAAAGTAATAACTATTAATAGTAGAGTTTTGAACTTTCAAATTAATATTTTAATAAAATAAAATTACAACTGCATAAATATTATAGGATATTGTATAAATAAGAATGATAAATTTAAAAATTAAATATAATTAGTCCGATCAACTACATAAATGGAACACGTTATAGTTGTAGTTAAAATATTGTTATATATTACGAATAATTATTTTAAGAAGAAAATATGGAAAATTCATATATATCATGTTAACATGTGGCGCAACAATTTTAGTCTAATTTTCAATCTACTAACCAATTTTTTGAATTAAATTTGATACTTACAAAGGACTAATAATACTTATTATCTATTGAGTGACATTCTCAACAGGCAGGATTATTACAATTTAATTAACTAATTTTTAAATAAGCAAATTATCAATTGCGTAAATATTATGAATATCCAGACTCCCACAAAGTAAATCATTCATAAAAAATAACGCGGTAAAAAATAAAGTATTATTGGATCCCTCTTCACAACACAAGTCAAAGTGATAGGAAAAATGTTAAGCCCCAAAATTTCATAAATATTATCCCAATACAATACAAAAAAGAAAACAAAAAGATAAAGAATTTTGTATGGAAGTTTGGAATAATATCTATTTCAGTTTCACTCATTCACTTCTTGTAGTTTGAGGGGTAATAATTTGAGCCAATAAAGTTTTAGGATAGAAACCTATGTAATTGAAATGCACTAATATTGCATCAACACTCAATTCAAAGTTTATTCAAATAATTAATCTTTTAACTTATTAAATAACTATACACTTGCACAGTGTATATGGTTGATTTGTAAGGGTTCTATACGTCAAATTTTTTTCAACGTTTTACCAAACTTGACAAGCTATGAATAGTTCTTGAAATCCTACTAGTCCATCCTTGATTCCTATTCCTAGTTAATGGAAGAAAGATTTATGGTGTTCTTTATCGTAGATCTAAGCCTCCAATTTTGAACCACCTAAACTGTTTCTTGTCCCATGTTTTCAATTTTCGGATATCCAGATCTTTCGTTGTTAATATCTTTATAATTTCTTTTAGACTCTTTAATGTTTTATTAACTGTCATAGTGAATTTTAAGTGCCTTTTATGTGTATTTGTGGTCTGAAACTCAATACAACTCTCAATATCATATTTACTTGAATTAGCTCAGAGCTCAAATTTCAGATATGTATCAGATTATCAGTTATATTTTCTAATCTAAATTCCACAGCCGCAATACTATAAAGTATTTTGGTAATCCTTTCTCGTTTCTACTTGAAGTATTTAGTAATCTATTTGCCTAAATAGAGAACTCAAAGCAGTGAAACCAATTACAGAGAACATGATTTATATAATGGCAAGAAGACAAGTATAAGGACGTATACTACATAATATGAATAGGAGGTCGATGCATGTATCCTAGAAAGGCATATATAATTAGAATATTTTGAATTCTCATTCACAGAAGAGCTGGAATCTCTTCTCCAATTTCAAAAAATTGACATATACATATCTACCAGGCCTTATTCAGAATTATGGAATCCGTCCATTATTATGTGATTTCAAATGCAATGGTAGAAAACTATTGTTATTGCTCACAAAAAAATCCAGAAATTAAATCATAATTTATACTTGTGAGAGATTGACAGTTTGTAAAGTTGTGTATAAGAAAACAAGAAAAAATTGCAAAATTTTGAAACAGAGAAAATGGAGTAAAAGTGCTAGATCAGATATAAGAAAATAATAATAATAATAAAATTATGGAAGAACAAATCAACATATATATTTTTTTATAATCTCTCTTGAAAATTAGAAATTTATTTTACTTTCTATTTTGAAATATTTAGTTTTAGCTCTCTAAACATAGAACCAAAAATCAAAGTACTAACATATAGTCAAGCAGTGAGATCAAGGACAAAAACAAGAAGATATAATACTAAGAAGGTGAGCTTGTAAGGATAATATGGACAGCAAAAGGGCATGCATACATACCAGAATTGGGACACTTAAGCGTGTGAGATTTATCATGGCAAATACACCCAAAATTGTCTAAAGACTGATTGGATCCCGCTACTCCATTTGAAGACAATCATTTGTACTTAATTAGCTTTTATTGGCTTTTTGTCTTTTCCTACAGACGACGCCAACTATTGATACCAGATTTCGTCACCTGATATCAATTAGTGAATTTGTTTTATTGTGAGAGCAAAAAACCCCCTTTTCTCTTTTTTCTTTTCCTTAAATATTTATCGATTCCTTAGGTTCTTTTTAAAAATTAGTTCGAATAAGATTCTAATTTGAAATAATCCTACATTCAGTGAAATTCTAGTTTAGAGATCATTTAGTATTTTAGTTTGCCTCTAATTCAGATTATAAGACTTTCTATTATATTTGATCTTAAGAAGAAATACTGATTAAAGTTTTATAAATTTGGATCTTTACCCTTTATCTTTTAAGTCTTTGTTCTATAATATGGGTCCAAGTAATTATCTTATTGGACAAATATACAAGTGAAATATGGGTCCAAGTAATTATCTTATTGGGCTAATATGCAGGTGAAAATCGACCCAATATTGATGTTTAGAGAAACGGTCCAACATTATTTTTGGTTTTTTTATTAAAAAAAATTAAGAATAGTACAAGAGGCTAGTTGAAGCTTAAGGTGATCGTAGGCATTCTCAAGTGCTTCAATTTGGCGCCATAAACTCACGCCTAAATGAGTGATGCAGATAGATAACTTAGAATTTTTGGCTTCCATTGTACGCCATATCAAAACTCTATTTGCAACATATAAAGAGAACGAACCGTGAGCAGAGTGTATACACAACTATCGCATGATCATCAATCCATGTAAGTCATCTTTTTCATCAATTTAAGTTTACTTCTCCATCACTTTAAGTGAGAAAAAAAATGACATTTTGATGGCTTGAATATTGAAAAGAAACTTAACACATGAAATGGTTTTGTCACCATACCCATGGTTTTGTTTTAGTGGAAAAAAATAGGTTTAGGAGAATGAAAAATGGTTTCTTGATTTTGATTATGGAAAGAAGTGAGTTTTAGTTTTGTAATCTCATGAGAGTGTAAAAATGAGTTTCATATTGCATGGCTTGTGTGTGTACTATGTGTTTACAAGAAATAATGAATACTTTATGGGGCTGGTAGGTTCGATAACTGTATTGTGCAAAATGGATTTTGTATATCATTAGCTAGTTCTTATTTATTTTTATCTTATGTTATAAATTATATTTCTTGATTTCGATTATGGAAAGAATTGAATTTTTTTTTTAAACTCATGAGTGTAAAATCGTGTTTCATATTGCATGGCTTGTATAAGTACTGTGTGCACACATTATTCATTTGTCAATTTGTGCGATATAAAATGGAGTTGACTTAGTTGGGTTGGTATGTAGAAGTAGTGGTTATCCAATTATGTTATGAGTTAATTATTGATATATTTGCTTATTTTATATCTATATAGACAGAGTGCAGAACCATGAAAATAAATCGAATCCATATGATAGCTTTGTTTTGCATTGAAGAAATTGATGTTGGTTGGTATAATATCGATCGGATTAGTCTAGTGAGTACAATAAATCATATACTGCAGGAAGTGTATTACAGAAACAAACATGTTGATGAGGAATTTATTATCAAAGTCATTGTACCTTGGTCTAGTGAGAAAATAATTTTGAAGACTGACCAAGAATATTTGGACGTGATCAGCAGCATGATGAATAAAGGGTTTGATTATGTGAAAGTGGAGATGCATGTAAAGCCATTATCATCAATAAGCCCAATTCAAAAAATCTTGTTAAGTGATACTCATACTTCTTGTCATGGTGCTGCTGATGGTTTAGAAGCACCAAAAGTATTTCAAACCTCCTTAAATTATCCTCAGCATCAAACATGTATTGAACCATCATTCCTTGATCAATCTGACCAACCACCTAATCCTAACCCCAATCCTTTATATACTCCATCAACCACAGCATAGGAATGGACCAAAGATTTTGATGAACAAGTGTTTGCTGCTGCGAATAAGATATATGATGCATTTGGTTTAAGGAATATGTAAGAAGAAGACCAAGATGTTGATGAAGTAGTAGTCAAAGATGCTGATGAAGCATCAGGTGCAAAACCTACAGAACATAACGGTAGCAAAGAGTCAAGAGATAATGAGCATCAGATGGTTTTGATGATGCTAATAGTGTTGATACAATCAATTGGACAGATGATGAAAATGCAAATCCACCAGATTCAAGCAGTGATGATGAAATGAGAGGAAGTAATGATCTTAGATATGCTGATATACCCAATGAAAATGATAATTTATTAGAGTACGATAGTGAAGATAAAGAATTTGCAGCCAATGATGAAGAAGATGTTGATTCTGTTAAGAATCTGCCAAAGATTATTTTCATATTCTGGTGATTTTGGTCCAAGCTGGCTTAACCAGAGTATCTTGGTTTCTTTGCGAAAGTATTATACAAGAATATTTATTTTTTATTTCTCTGATTTACCATTGTATTTTTGCCTTTTATAGTCTGATTTGCATCAGTGAGACTAACATATAAAAACCTAGGAGTGGGCAAAAAATCGTGGACCCAAAAAACTGAACCGGATCAAACTGGAATCGACGGATTCGGTCCGATTTTATATTTATTCGGTCCGATTTCGGTTCTTTTCTTAAAAAACCTAAAAATTTCGGTCTAGTTTCAATTTTAGTACAAAAACCTAGAACCGGACCGAAACAGTAAAAATAATAAAACGATGTCTTTTTTTAAAAAATAAGAAAAATTAAAATAAATTAAAAATAAATAAATAATAAAACTTGAACTCGACCAATCAGTTTTATTTTTTCAGTCCGGTTTCAATTTCGATTCTTTTCAAAATTCGGTCCGGTTCAGTTTTAAAATTCAGAACTCAATAATTTTCAGTTTGGTTCGGTTTCGGCGAAACCCGGACCGAACGGACCGTGTCCACCCTTAATAAAACCTACTATGTGTACAATAAATATATATGAAAGAAATACTTTTTCCCTAGAAGTTTCTTCATGGTATCAAAGCCGACTTTACTTAGGGAATCAGTCTATTTTTCTTGTTTTTAGCTTCCTTGATGTCTTGTAAAATGTTGGAGATTACCGCTAAGACTTTCGAGACCTCAGGATCTTGTTCAAGTCATGGATCGAATGAAAGTTCTTCGATTCATATTACTACCCATAAATTAAATGGGAGCAATTTCCTTCGCTGGGCACAATCCGTTAAATTCTTCATCAAAGGATGAGGAAAGATGGGCTGGCTGGATGGATCAAAGACAGAACCAACATCAGGAGATCCAAGTTGTGAGGTTTGGCAAGCAAAAAATTCAATGGTACCTACTATGTGTACAATAAATATATATGCAAGAAATACTTTTTCCCTAGAAGTTTCTTCATGGTATCAAAGCCGACTTTACTTAGGGAATCAGTCTATTTTTCTTGTTTTTAGCTTTCTTCATGTCTTGTAAAATGTCGGAGATTACCTCTAAGACTTCCGAGACCTCAGGATCTTGTTCAAGTCATGGATCGAATGAAAGTTCTTCGATTCATATTACTACCCCTAAATTAAATGGGAGCAATTTCCTTCGCTGGGCACAATCCGTTAAATTCTTCATCAAAGGATGAGGAAAGATGGGCTGGCTGGATGGATCAAAGACAGAACCAACATCAGGAGATCCAAGTTGTGAGGTTTGGCAAGCAAAAAATTCAATGGTACCTACTATGTGTACAATAAATATATATGCAAGAAATACTTTTTCCCTAGAAGTTTCTTCATGGTATCAAAGCCGACTTTACTTAGGGAATCAGTCTATTTTTCTTGTTTTTAGCTTTCTTCATGTCTTGTAAAATGTCGGAGATTACCTCTAAGACTTCCGAGACCTCAGGATCTTGTTCAAGTCATGGCTCGAATGAAAGTTCTTCGATTCATATTACTACCCCTAAATTAAATGGGAGCAATTTCCTTCGCTGGGCACAATCCGTTAAATTCTTCATCAAAGGATGAGGAAAGATGGGCTGGCTGGATGGATCAAAGACAGAACCAACATCAGGAGATCCAAGTTGTGAGGTTTGGCAAGCAAAAAATTCAATGGTACTTGCTTGGCTAATTAATTCAATGGAACCAGAGGTGAGTCAGAATTTTATCTTGTGTGATACAGCTAAGAAATTATGGGACACTGTTAATATGATGTACTCAAATCTAAATAATGACTTGCAACTTTATGATTTGAGGAGAAAGGTTCATGACACCAAGTGTAATACCATCTATTTATAGATATTACAAGATTAGAAGTTGTTAAGATTTGAATTTTAAATTTTAGATTTTGAATTTGATTTTATAGAATAAGATTGAAAGATTAAGTTTAAGGATTTAAAGATTAATGGATTGAGATTTTATTAATTTGATTTTAAATTTTAAGTTTTGAATTAGAAAAGAAAAGATAGAATTTTAATTTTTGAATGTAAAATTTTGGCTATAAATAAGAGTCAGTACTTCCCTTCTCTTCATTGTATTTCTAGACTCTTACTATTATTGATGATCTTTGAAAATTTTGGTTTCTATTTGTTCCTGAAGCATTGGTCAACCTTGGTTAAGCATAGAAGTATATAGCATTTTACAATAATTTGAGGTAAGTAAATATGTGCATAATATATTTTTGCTCTTCTTAAATGGATATGAAAACTTGTTATGTAAACATAATGATTTCATGAATTATGTTCTTAAGGAAATTATATTTTTTTTAGACCTTTAAATTGTTTATAAATGATTTGTTAATTATTCATAATCATTAAATATTTTATGTACAACATAAATGAGAATTTTATCAAATGTTTGAATATAGAAATATATTTGTATAAATGTTTTACTCATTGTTCTGTTACGATTACTATTATCATTCTGTTACGATTACCATTATCGTTCTGTTACGATTGTTATATCGTTCTGTTACGGTTATTACCGTTATGTTATTGATTGATTATTGAACTTCGAAATACTTTCTACAGTTTTAATTGTATTTTATATGACGTGAGCTTTAATAATTGAATTAAATAAATATTTATAATTATGCTTACATATTTATGAACAATGATTTATGTATAAATGTAAGTCTTTAATAAATCATAAATGTTATGCACATATTTATTTACTGAGTTGACGACTCACTCCTTGTTACTAATATTTTGCAGTTGATTGAAGTTCGAATTGTGAAATAATAGAGATTTTCAATTAGCTTAGACTATTGAAAAGATTGAAGTTAGTATCAAGTAGAATTTTGGGTATTGTATTTAATCTGAAGAAATATAATCTTGGATCTTTAAGCATTGTAATTGTACGTTAAGATTTATTTACTCTTTAAATGATTTAATTGTATAATTGAAAATTTTGGAGTTTTGGACTTTATTTCAAATTTGTCATATGTTTTAGTTTGGCAAATTTGGGGTGTTACACCAAGCAAGGAAACCAATATGTTATGGCTTATTTTAATGTTCTTAACTAATGTTGGTTGGAGTTAGATTTGTATCAGGATTTTGAACGGAGAAACGAAAAAGATTTTCTGTAATACAGGAAGATCGTTGAAAAGGAGAGAGTTTTTTACTTTATTAGAGGTCTAAATTCAGAATTTGACGCTGTTCGGGGGAGGATTCTGAGCATGAGACCAATCCCAATGGTTACTGAGGTGTATGCTAAGATTAGTATAGAAGAGAGTAGGCTCATAGTTATGATGAAGAATGATACTCCTGTTATGGCAAAAAGTTATGCACTTGCTATAGGTAAGAATGACCAAACTTGGGGAGGACAGAAAGGCCCCCAAAGAAAATCAGATAACGGGGACAAATTATGGTGTGATTTCTGCAATAAGTCACGACACACTCGAGATAAGTGTTGGAAGAATCATGAAAACTAGCAGGTTTTGGGAAAGGACCTAATTTCAACAAGGGATTCCAAGCCATGACTAAACAGCAACGTGGTAACCAGGGGACAGAAGACCAAGTTTTCAATAAGTCCCAAATGGAACTTTTGCAGAAAATGTTTGGTAAAATTAATTCACAACCAAAGCCATCTAATGTCACTACTAATACTGCTCAAGTAGGTACGTATACTAGTGCTCTTCTTGTTAAACCGAACTCAAGCTCTTGGATAATTGACTCGGGGGCTTCAGACCATATGACTGGTTCTTCTAAATTATTTTCAACATATGTTCCCTATTCTGGATAGCAAAAAGTAAAAATAGCAAATGGATCTTTGTCTTATGTTGCTGGCAAAGGCTCCATTATCATTTCTAAGAGTCTAGTCCTTGAATCAGTACTCCATATACCGAATTTGTCTTGTAATCTGTTATCTATTGGAAGATTGACAAAAAACTTGGATTGTTATGTTAATTTCTCTTCTAGTGGTTGTGATTTTCAAGATATGCGTACGGGGAAGAAGATTGGCAGTGCTAAGGAAGTGAATGGTCTCTTTATTCTTGAAGAAACCAACAAGAGTCAGGCTTTGCAAGTTATAGGTGCTTGTGACAATAAAAAGGAGACCCTGAGTTGACATTTTAGATTAGGACACCCAAATTTCCAGTATCTCAAATTGTTGTTTCCCTCACTCTTTAAAGATAATACAACTTTAGATTTTCATTGTGAAACTTGTGAATTTGCTAAGCATCATCAAGTTCCCTATCCTATTAAAAATTACACACCAACTGTTCCTTTCACTTTGATTCATAGTGATGTATGGGGGCCATGTAAGGTTCAAACTATAAAAGGTGCTATATGGTTTGTCACTTTTATAGATGATCATACCCGAATGTGTTGGGTCTATTTGCTTAAAAGAAAATCTAAAGTAGCACCTGTCTTTGAAGTATTTTGAAATATGATTGAAAACCAATTTTAACAACAAATTAAAATCCTTAGATCAGATAATGGGGCTGAATACTATTATGAAGTTTTGGGAAAATATCTTGAAAAATAAGGGAGTATACATCAGTCTTCTTGTGTAGGTACGCCACAAAAAAATAGGATAGCTGAGAGGAAGAATAAACACTTATTAGAAGTAGCTCAGGCTTTATTATTTCAAATGAAAGTGCCTAAAGTGTTTTGGGGTGATGCCATTCTCACAGCTTGTTACCTTATTAATAAAATGCCAACAAGAGTCCTTAAATTTAACACTCCCTTTAAAACACTAGAAAGGAGTTTTCCCTCTTCCAAACACTTAATTTCTTCCTTACTACCTCGTGTCTTTGGGTGCACTGCTTATGGCCATAATCAGGATATTCATTAGTCTAAACTTGACCCTAGGGCATTGAAATGTATGTTTATTGGCTACTCTCCATTACAAAAGGGTTATAAATGTTTCCATACTCCAACTAGGAAATATTTTGTTTCTCTTAATGTTACTTTTGTTGAAAATCAACCCTACCAGCCTATTCTTTAGGGGGAGAATATGAGAATTGAAGAAGAGCAGGCTGATGGAGAGGAGACTTCTGAAAGTTAGAAGGATATCTTGAACATTTTACCCATAAGTAGTTCAAGTCGTAAAGAAGAATTAGAGACAACAAATGATTTGTTTCAACCAGATCAGATTGTGGAACCAATAGCTTCATCACAGGAGCAACAACATCCTTCTTCACCATAGGAATTGAAGGTTTATTCTATGAGGCAAAAAGAGACCATTCATTCTCCCAAGCTAAACCAATCTTTAGAATCGGAAAAAGCAATCCCTGAAGATATGAGTAAGTTTCTTAATTCTTCTTTAGATGATTTGGATATTCCCATAGCACTTCGAAAGGGTGTGAGATCCTGCACTCAACATCCTATAGCCAACTTTATTTCATATAAGAAAATAAATCATCAATACAAGGCTTTTATTACTAATGTTTCTATTTATAGAAGTACCTAAAAGCATTCAAGAGGCTATGAAGGATCCGAAATGAAGAGCAACATTCCTTAAAGAGATGATAGCACTTAAGAACAATGACACATGGGAATTGATTAAACTACCTATAGGGAAGAGAATAGTAGGTTGCAAATGGGTGTTCACGATTAAATTCAAGGCAGATGGAACTATAGAGAGGTACAAAGCAAAGCTGGTTGTAAAGGGGTACACTCAGACGTACGGGATAGATTACCAGGAAATCTTTGTTTCGGTTGCTAAGATGAGTACTATTCATGTCTTACTATCTCTAGTTGTCTACAGGGACTGGTTTCTATATCAACTTGACGTGAAGAATGCATTTTGGCATGGAAACCTAGAAAAAGAGGTGTATATAGATGTTCCTCTGGGATTTGAAACAATTATAGGGGCAAATAAGGCGTGTAAGTTAAAAAAATCATTGTATGGCCTTAAGCAGTCACCACGAGCTTGGTTCAAAAAGTTCATTAGTTCTATTCGGTGCAAAGGATTTCAACAAAGTCAAAGAGACCATACATTATTTTTTAAACATAGAGAGAATGGTAAGATTATTGCTTTGTTAGTTTATGTCGATGACATCATACTTACTGGTAATGATGAAGAAGAAGCAAGGAGATTAAAAGAGGAGTTGAACAAAGAGTTTCAGATAAAAAACCTGGGAATTTGAGGTATTTTTTGGGTATAGAAGTGGCAAGATCTAGAAAAGGGATTTTTCTATCTCAAAGGAAGTATATTATTGATCTCTTAAAGAAGACTAGTATGCTTGGTTGCAAAGCTGTTGGCAGTCCCATTGAAGTAAATCACAAGTTTGAAACTCTCAAAGGAGGATTAGTCAACAAAGAAAAAGTACCAAAGATTGGTGGGTAAGCTTATATATCTATCTCACACTCGTCTTGATATTTCCTACTCTGTTGGGATAGTTAGTCAATTTATGCATAATCCTAATGAAGAGCATATGAAAGCTGTTCTTAGAATTATCAAATATTTAAAGAATTCTCCAGGAATGGTCTGTCGTTTACTAAAGTAGAGAAGATAAAGGTTGAAGTCTATACAGATGCAGACTGGGTAGGATCATCTCTTGATAAAATATCTATCTCAAGTTATTGCATCTTTTTGGGAGGAAATCTGGTTACTTGGAGGAGTAAAAAACAATCCGTAGTTGCTTGCTCAAGTGCAGAAGCTGAGTTCAAGTCAATGGCCTTGGAGATTTGTGAAGTGATGTGGCTGAAAACTATACTTAAAGAGTTAAGGGTTGAGACTTCAAATCCTATGAAGCGGTATTGCGACAATAAGGCAGCTATCAGTATAGCCCATAATCCTATTCAACATGATCGAACTAAACATGTTGAAATAGATAGACATTTTATAAAGGAGAAGATAAAAGAAGGCATAATTTGTGTCCCATTTGGTCGTTCAGAAGATCAACTAGCAGATGTTTTTACTAAAGGTCTTCCAACCCAACATTTTTGGAGGATCTTGCCTAAACTAAGGATACATGACATCTTCAAGCCAGCTTGAGGGGGAGTGTTAAGAATCTGCCAAAGATTATTTCCATATTCTGGTGATTCTAGTCCAAGCTGGCTTAACTAGAGTATCTTGGTTTTTTTGGGAAAGTATTAGACCAGAATATTTGTTTTTATCTATCTGATTTATCATTGTATTCTTGCCTTTTATAGTTTGATCTGCATCAGTGAGACTAGCCTATAAAACCTACTATGTGTAAAGTAAATATATATGAAAGAAATACTTTTTCCCTAGAAGTTTTTTCATATTCACTAACCATGATGCAAAGGGACTTGCAAGGTAGATTAGTGAGAAAGCCTCAGTTTGGTGGTATTGACCTACATGCTGGGCAAGTGTTTGAAACAGTCCTTGAGTTTTGAATAGTAGTAAAAGACTATGCCATTCAAGAGGGTTTTGCCATGGATAGGATAAAAAACGAAAGTGTTAGGTTCACTACGAAGTGTATAAGACTGGGCTGTTCATGGAGAATTCATGCATCTCTCTTGGTTGACAAAGTCTCATTTATGATCAAAAGTATCAATGAACCACACACTTGTGGAGGGCTATTCAAGAATCCAGAGGTCACTAGCTCTTGGGTGGCTAAAAAATTGTTTAACACTATTAAAAACAATCCTAGAATCAATATTGAAGTCATCGTCGGAAGGCTACGCATTAGATTTGGTACAGGAACTACAAAGAAGAGGTTATACAAAGCTAAAAAAAGAGTTTTAAACATGCTTGCCACTGACTTTGAAAATTCATATGGAAGATTGCAAGATTATGCCAATATTTTACTCATAAAGAATAGAGAAGCAACAGTGAAGATTGAACATGAGCTTGTTGGTAAAGAGACACGTTTTCAAAGACTATTTATGAGTTATGATGCTATGCGAGAGGGATTTATGCAAGGCTGTAGGAAGTTTGTTGGTATTGATGGTTGCCATCTCAAGACGAGCTATGGTGGAGTGTTACTTTCAGTCGTTGCTTTGGATGCTAATAATGGGATTTTTCCATTAGCTTTCTGTATTTGTGAAGGAGAAAATAAAGAAAGTTGGAGCTGGTTTTTAAGTTTGTTTAAGAAACATATGGCCATACCTAAGGGCATGATGATTACCATTATGTCAGGCACACAAAAGGGGCTTATTGCAGCTATCAATGACTAGATGCCATGGTCATCTATTAGACACTGTGCTCGGCATATTTTTGCTAATTTCTGTAAGTTATACTCAGCTAAAACATTTAGACCATTATTTTGGAGGGTAGCAAGGGCAGCAAACAAAATGGACTTCGATATTGCAATGAACAATATAAAGAATATATATCAAAATGGATACAAATGGTTGGTAGATAGTCAACCAACAAATTGGTCTTGCCATGCATTCCACTTTTTCTTTAAGACAGATCATGTCACTAATAACATGACTAAATCCTGAAATTCTGTGTTACCTGAGTATAGAAAGAAACCAATCATTGAGTTGATGGAGTTCATCCGATTAAAGATGATGAAATGGTTGATTAGAAGAAAAGAAAAGGCTCAGTAATGGGATACTGACCTGCCCCCAAGGGTTCATGAGAAGCTTGCGAAGATTGCCAAGGTTTCAAGGCATCTACTGGTTATTAAAGCTAGCACATATGAGTTTGAGGTCATTGATCATGTATTTGATACTGAGAGGCATTATGTTGTTGACATTAAGAAGCAAAGTTGTGATTGTGGTGCTTGGGAGGTGAGTGGCTTACCTTGTAAGCATACCATGTCTTGCATAACACAAACCAATCAAGATCTAGCTAATTTTGTTGACATCTACCTTAAAAGAAGCACATATTTACTGACTTATGGACACGTGATACATCCACTACCAGACCAAGTTAACTGGCCCAAAACTAACTTACCTAGAACTAACTTGCCCAGAATGAAGCCTCCTGTTATGCATTCTAAGGTTGGAAGACCTCAAGTGAGCAGAATTCAAGAGCCAAATGAACCTCCTGCTCAAAAGAGAAAATATACTCTTAGATATGCCAATTGCAAAAATCTTGGGTACAATAAAAGAGGTTGCCCATTAACCAAACATGTAGTTTTCTTCTTATCTACTACTATATACATATGTATTTTTTCACAAGAATTAATACTCTTTTAATTCATTGAATTTTGTGTTTCAGGCATCTTCAACACCTACTCCAATATTATCAGCAACTAACTCATCAACCCAAGCTAGGAGAAGGCAAAGACCTGGTTAGACCCTACAATATTCTTCCTTATCTATTCCAGCACCATCATCAGGTATTATAAACATCCATTTTTTTTCATTGTACTATTTAATAGACTAATACTGCTAACTCATTAGTGTGGAACATTAGAGCATGCAGTTGGAAGAAAGAAAAGAATGAAAAGAGCTTCTAAATCCTATGAAATGGGGCTGGAAACCGAATCTCATATATACTCATAAAAGGTTTTTGTTTATTTCATACACAACTATTTTCTCAAGTAATATCTCTATTTTATACTCATTTTTTAATTAACAATATTTTTTAAATTTATCTTATCTTGCAGAACATGCCTAATACAATAGCTAGTAGACACATTTTTTGATTAAATGCCATCAGATTTGGTTCAGTCAAGGTTTTATTTTTTTGTTTATTTTTTGAACTTTTGACTTGGCTGTTTTAATAGCCTTGTGTGCATGGCACTTGTGTCCAAACTCATAACTTATCTCATTGCAAACTTAGGAATATATTAGAGACAATGCATGCACATACATACTGGTGGAAAATCATACATTTGTAACTTTTTGTAAATCTTTTGATGTTGTAGACTACAAACCATATATGTTGTATCAGTACATAATTTTATATATTCCTCAATGCATACATTTTATTTCTTCTATGGTATAAATATTTTGTTGATGCTATTACACACGTCTACGCATTATTTGGCCATCTCTCCATTATCAACAGCAGTACACATAGACATAACAAAAGCATAATTAAATATAACCTCTAATAAATCACATTTATTTTACTCAATTCTCACTAACATTTTCTATTCAACTGAAATCATATTTACATTCTGCCCTGCTTTGTCTTTGGCTTTAATGTTTGGATTTGTGTTAGAAATTAGTTGCCATTCATTACTCGTTGCTTTGAGATTTTTGGTGTTGAAAATTATACTACAAAAATATTTGAAAATTAGAGAAGAGAAGATTGTGTAAGGTATGTATGAAGTGTTAAATATCTTTACAATTATTATTTTTTTTATACGTAATGTCTATTTTTTTACTATTTGAAAGCTGTTGTTAGGGAGGTTCTGCTAGTTGCAAATTTTCTTTTTTTTAAATAATAAAACACAAACATGAATTTTTTTTAACTTATTATATTAAAGGTTGGATTTGACAATTACAATCTTCTAAGTCTGTACAATGGTCCCACACTCATAAAGTTATTCTTAACATAAAGGGCATCCATATAATTTCACTTGACAAAATTGTTCTTAAGAGATGGCAGTAACGGTGAGGGGGTAAATGGCTTTTTTGGAATTTGAGGGAGGAAGTAGGTAATTATGTCAAACCTTGAAGGGGTAAAAGGGAATTTTCCCCTCCTAGAATTTAACAGGAGCAAATTGTCGTGTTAATTAAATTAGTTTTCTAGACTAACTAGATCAACTCATGATGGGCATCCTATTGAGCCTAGTCATTTCTTTAACGAAACATTAAAGTATTACATCAGGATATATTTATAAATGGTTTTTATGTACATGAAATATTATCATATTTTTCCTCTAAAATTTTTATATCACTTTAAAAAAATATATATAAATTATATTACATACAATTAAAGTGTTAGTCAACTAACTCTCAATGTTAAATTTACTTAAATATTTTTGATGATTTTTTTATTAAAAATATTTTTTTAATATCTATTTTTATCTTGTTATTTGTATTAATTAATTCAAGTGTACAAAATAAAGAAAATAACTATAAAATAAAATATAAAAAAATTAAAAATTTAATTTAAAATATTATTATTTTAATAAGTATTTTTCAGATAAATACTCATAAATATATATAAAAAGACAAACAAATAAAAAAAATTCTAACTTTTTTTTTATTGATTGTATAAAAAATTAAAAAAGTAAAGTTTTCTTCTTTAAATAAAATAATAAATATCAAATAATAATATTTTACACATCTACCCTTATAACTAACAATTTAACTAACAGTTAAATATAATTACAGAGGAGGTAAGTGATACATTTCTTATAATTTTTAATTAAGTAATACAATTTAAAACGATAATATCCCTTATGTATAGAAACAAACGTAAGTAAGAAATAAATTGAGTTCAAGATTCTTTTTAACTAAGATATTATTTATTATTTTATTTAAAATTTGAATATGATTGTAATTTTAATTTAATTGATATATTATATTTTTTTACTTTAAACGTTTAAATATAAATATTAAGTTATTAATTTTTATAAAAATAAAAAATTTAAAATTGATAGATTAATATATATATTTTAAAATTTTAATTATTATATTAATAAATTATTAATATATAAATATTAAGTAATTAATAATACCTTTTAAATATTTAAATAATTTTATTGTTATATATTATTTCTTAATATTTCAGTTATATATAAATAAAACCTAATAATTTATGGTATTTTATAAAATACATTTACTTAAAAGGATTTTCTCTTGATTGTTTCGTCACTTGATATACGAACTCTTAATTAAAAAGGGATGCAACCAATTAACATTTTTTAATTAAATTCTCTATGCCCTTTTTATTTATTATAATTATTAAAATGACTCTACCTTAATTTTAATAAAGTATCAACTTTGACTCATTTACTGCTTCTTATCATTAAATGATTTAGAAATAAAACAGTCAACATATAATTCTTTTGTATTATTTTTTTATTTATGTAATTTTAATATTTTTATTAATTAAAAAAACTCATCCTTTGTCCATTATGTTTTTTAGATATCAGTTATAAGATCGTTTAGGAGTATGAAGAAAAAATGTTAGTATATTTAACACTTATATTTTTTAGTACTTTTTCTTTTAATAATTCTTACATAATTAGTTACGGTTTAATTATCAATTATTAAAATTACTGTATTTTAAATTTTAAATTAATTGTCTAGATGTATATTTACAACAATAAATATTATATACATACATATATATATATAATTTAATTATGATATAAAATTAAATATAAAAATAATAAATATTTTAAAAAGTAATTAAAATATTTATAAAAAAATAATATTTTTATTTTTAAATATCTCAAAAATATTTAATATTTGTTGTCATGAAATGGTGGAATAATTCAAGTAAATAAACTTGCTATAAAAATAAATGCGACTTCAATAATATAAAAAATATATAATATAATGATTAATTGTAAAAATATATTTCGACGTGCTAATTAAAAATAATCATCTAATTAAGTGCTAATTCAAAAATTACATTAAGTAATAATTTGATTTAAATACGTAGTTTTTAAAATAAAAATTATCAAACACGTCAATTGGCATTTCATAATACTAGGGTATGAAGTGCTTAAATAATACTATCAAAAGGATTGCTGGCTTTTTGGCTTTACTAGGAAAGCACAATGCTTCAAATCATTTTTTTTAATTTTATATATAGGAATATTTCCACATACCTCCCATGAAGTTTGTGGAAAAGGTCACGAACTACTCGTACAACGTTTTCTATTTGTTAAAAAAATAGTAAATTGACCAAAATACCTCTAAGTTATTGCAAAATAATATTTGCCTTCGTGAGATTCGAATCTAGAACTCTTAAGGAAGAGAGGACCATCACTCTAGCCAACCCACAAAAAACATTATGCTAATATGTTTCTTGAATTGATCATACAAATAAATTTCAAAAATAATTTTATAATCATTAAAATTCTATAAAAAATAACTTTAGATTAAAATCATTGTCAAATAATAATAATAGTAAAATTATTCTTAAATAATTCTTAAAAAATAAATTTAAATTGTTATAAATAAAATTATTCTTAACTTTTAATTAGCACTAATAATTTTAAATAATTGTTAAGTAAAATAATTATTTTATTTAAAGAAATAAATATACATAATGACAATAGTTATTATTCTTAAATAATTATTAAAAAAATAAATTTAAATTGTTATAAAATAAAATATTTCTAAAATTATTATTAGTACTAATAATTTTATAATTATTAAAGAAAATAAATTTAAATTATTATAAAATAAAATTATTTTAAAATTATTATTAACACTAATATTTTATAATTATTAAAGAAAATAAATTTAAATTGTTATAAAATAAAATTATTCTAAAATTATTATTAGCACTAATAATTTTAAAAAATTATTCTTAAATAATTATTAAGTAAAATAAATTATTTTATTTAAAGGAACAAATATAAATAATAATAATAGGTTTAAAATTTTATAATCTAAAGATAATAATAATTTTAATTTCAAGTTATTTTTAATGATTATAAAATTATTTTTGTATTATAAACTTTTTATGATAATAAAATAATTTATTATTAAAAAAAATTATTATATATGTATTTTTAAATGAATTATTTATTAATAATGAAAAATATTATCACATAAATGTGTTTGGTGGGTTGGTTATAATGATGACCCTCTTCCTCAAGGGTTCTAGATTTGAATCTCAAGAAGGCAAATATTATTTTACAATGGCTCAAGGTTATTTTAGTTAAGTTACTATTTTTTAACAAACAAAAAAGTCTTATGAGTATTTTGTGACTCTTTTCTTAAATATTTTCGAAAATTAAAATTTTCACAAATTTTAGGGGAGGTATGTAAAAAAACTCTTTTATTATATATATATATATATACAAAATATTGATGATCAATCATATTAATTTTTGTCTTGTAGAAAATGATGCCAAGTGAAGAATCTTGATTAATCTGTGTTACAAAATAAAATAAAAAATCTCTGTATGTACATATAATTAATATTTTTTTTTGTTATATGAACTTACAGAATAAATATATTGATTTTCATAACCTAATTCCATTACATTACATTTATTAGATTCAACCTTCTTCTCATAATTTTGTTCTCATGAAAGCTACGGTAAGTAAACTACTAAAAATAATTATAACATAATTATATATAAAATATTAACAACAAAAGCTATAAATGTATTCAAAATAATAGTAATAAAATTATTTTTAAATAAATTTAAAATAAAATTATTGTTAAATTATTTTTATTGATAATAATGATTATTATTATTAAATTTAAATTATTTTAGATTATAAAATTATCTTATACTAATAATAAAGATTATAAATAATTATTGAATCGTTTTTCAGTCATTTATTGAACGATAACCCCTCAAGGTGACAGACATACATAATTTAAATAACAAAAAAATCTATTTAATGCAATAAATTAAATATTTATTTTTAATTAAATATTTTTTGTTATATATTTTAAATAATGAATGTAAGTGGTGTAATGGTAAGTAGCTGCCAAACTAGGTCAGGGACACTTATAAGAGTTTGAACTGAAGATTTTAAAAAAATTTACTAATTTACTTATCACTACATCACTCAAATTTATTCAATAAAATATGTAAATAAAAAATATTTAATTAAAAATATATGTCTAATTTATATTTTTTAAAAAATATTGTTTTTAAATTATTAGTATGAATATAAAATAATTTGTAATCTAAAACGATTCAAATTTAATTATTATTATCATTACTAATAACATAACAATAATTTTATTTTTAACAATTATTTAAAAATAATTTTTTATTCTTATTTGTATTTATAATTATTTAAAAAAATAATATATCTATTTTCATATTAAAATTTATTGATTTGAATACATACCTAAATTATTTAACAAAATTTAACTCCTTTAATTATCAGTTTTTTAAAAATACATTATCGATTTTTAATTTTTCATCAAATCTCATAATATAAATTAAATTTTTATATTTTTTCAATAATAATAACTTAATTTTTTATATGCGAAATACTAATTTCATATATCATCAAAATAATGTTAATAATAAATATTTGACTTTTTATAAAATAATTAATGAAAATAAATTGATTGATAGCTGCCATCAATTTATTATAAGATGAAAATAAACTAAAATATTACAACTTATAACAATTTGGTTAAACAAAATATAAATTTGATTGATACGTTTACTTGAATTTTTTTATTAACTTATATAAATAAAAAATAAACAAACATATTTTTAAATTATAATTCAATTTTTAACAGAATTGATAAAAAGCTAGATAAAATATATTACATTAATTTTAGAGTTTAATATTTTTTAACAATTCTACAGAAAAATATTTTATTTTGTAAATAAAAAAGAATATATGAAAAGAAAAATAAAATCTTTGAGAATTTTTTTATTTTATAATATTATATTAAAATAATTAATTCATTAATTATTTTATATCAATTAATTCTTTTCAGTTTATCAAAAAATCATTTTTTTAAATTTAATTTTAAAAGTTATTTATTTTTTTTAAGGGTTAATTTCAGTTTTATCTTATTATTTATTACTTTTTGTTGAAAGTTATCACTCCACTCATCAAATAATGGTAAAATAATAATTTTACGCTTATTTTAATTAAGAAATATCAACAAATATTTTCCTGAAATTTTAGTAATATTTATATATAATTAAAATTAAATATAAAAATAATAAATATTTGTATATTAATGATATGATATTTTAAAAAATAATTAAAATATTTTTTAAAATAATAACATTTTTATTTTTAAATATTTTGAAAATAATTAACATTTACTGTCATAAAATGGTGGAATAATTCAAGCAAATAAACTTGCTATAAAAATAAATGCGACTTCAATAATATAAAAAAAACATATAATATAATGATTAATTGTAAAAATATATTTTGAAGTGCTAACCGAAGAAAATCATCTAATTAAGTGATAACTTAAAAATTGCAATAAATTGTAATTTGATTTAAATACTTGTTTTTTAAAAATAAAAATTATTTTATTTTATCAAAAATCATTATTTCAAATTCAATTATTAAATGTTATTTTTTAAGGGTTAATTTCAGTCTTGTTCTATCACTTATTAATATATATGATATATAAATATATATATATATATTATTAAAAATAATTATTTCACCTCCTAAATAGTGATGAAATGACAATTTTATCTTATTTTAATTAAAAAATATTGACAAATTCTCCTCTAAAGTTTTAGAAATGACAAATACCCTTCTAAAATATGAAATATTATAAATACCCTATAAACTTATCGAGCAATTATACAAAATAAATATATTACCCTTACATATTTAGAAGATTTATAACTTTATTATTTTAACCTTGTTACTACTACATAATGATCAATCTAATTTTATAATTTATTTGTTGATGATTATGTATTCACTATTTTTGGTAATTAATTTCTAAAATATTATTGTTATTTTATTTAAATAATTAATCGTATCATAAACAAATTTATGTGTCAAAACCTCTAAATCTGAACCTGATATAATTATTAATCGTGTTACATTATTATAAAACATTTATTCATTATATTATATAAAGTTAACTCAAACCTTGTTAATCCTATGTCATGATTATGTCAGGTTGATGAGCTGTGTCGAAAATCGTCACCCATCTAATATAATAATTTTGATTTTTGGTCATATATATCAACAACTAAATATTGGTAAAGATCTTGATTTTAGATACAGAGAAAGAACTTCATTATTTTCATTGATTTTTATTGTATCCTGCTCAAAGTTGGGGAGAAAATTTTATTAACTTGCAATTTTCAAAATCATTTATCAATCATACAATTTCATCGCTCACTTGATGATATCATTTGAGTTAGAATTTTAGAATAATTTTTTACAATATGTATCATTAACTTCAACAAAATTCCTTTTTTTTTAGACTTTTAATTCATCAAAAATTTCATCACATGCTTATATTTTACTCTTAATTAATAACAACTGATATTTTATAGGGGAGAATGTCCAATACCTCTTTATTGTTTTGACCAATGCCCTACCATCCTCCTATATTTTTTTAAATATCCCAATACTTTCTTAAATTTTAATTTTTTCCTTCAATAATTAAAATATTTTTAATTTTACCATTTGTAATTCAAACATGAATAAATTGAAATAAAGGACAAAATCAGAAAAAAAAAAAAAAGAGTTAAAAGGGTGATAGGGTATTGGCTAAAAAAGTAGGAGGTATTGGTCATTCTCCCTATTTTGCTGCCTGAATTTACATACTTGTAGTCAGTCGAAATTCTTGTTGACAAGTAAAATAAAATAAAAAATATTAATTAAAATAGAAATAAATTTTAGACTCAATTATTAATAATCTCATTAAAGTTAGGAATTCAAGGACTCAAAATTTTGTTATTTTTGTTTAATAATAATAATTGTTATTAATGATAGTTTTCCATAGACTGTATTATTTGTATTAGTAAAATTATATTTTATATGCTGCATTAATATTTTTATAAATATGTGTGACATGATTCAATCACATAAGTGCACAAGTATTAAAAAAAAATCTCGTGAGAAACTTACTCAAAATAAATGAATAAAATTGAAAGTAATTTAGTGTATTTAACTTTTAAAATGAATATAATTGAGTAGATATATTATATGGTATACATACATGAAAAAAAAAAAGGGTTTTAACACATATCTCCCTTGAGGTTTGAGACTTTAACATTTAGATGGAAAGTATGAAGAAAGACACACTTATCTCCCCTAAACTATTAGTTGACTATCAATTTGTACTTAAATAATTATAATACCCTTAATTGCTTTAAGATTAAAATTTAAAAAATTCAATTTTTTATTTATATAATATTTAAAATATTAAAATAATTAAAATTTAATTAACAATTTTAATTTATATTTATTTGAATTTTACTTAATAATATTTTAATTTGACCATTTTAGTTTATATTTATTTATTATTTTTTAAAATTAAGAATTTAATTAATAAGAATATAATTTGACAAATTTAATTTATATTTATTTAAATTAGAAATTTAATTAATAATAATTTAATTTTTATTCATATATCATATTTATTCAAATTCTAAACCCTAATGTGTAAAACGACTATCTTTCTAACTTGATAATTTCAGTTTTTAATTATGTATCATATTTAATATTTATTCAAAATTAAATTTATAACTTTAAATAAATATTAAATAAATTTAAATTATTGTTAATTAAATTTTTAATTATTTTAATCTTCAAATATTATATAAATTAAAATTAAATTTTTTAAATTTTAACTTTAAAATAATTAAGGGTATTATAGTCATTTAAATATAAATAGATAGTTAACTAAAGGTCTAGGGAAGGTAAGTGTGTCTTTCTTTAAACTTTCCATCTAAGTGTAAAGTTTCAAACCTCGGGGAGGTATGTGTTAAAACTAAAAAAAAAATAACATTCACCCCTTAAGTTATGATCATATCCACGTGTTAGACCGATACCTGACATTGCGATTGGGCCAGCCCCTTTCTCACGTTATTGTCCAGCAAAATTGGGGGTCAGGTCCATAAAATACAAGAGGCCCATAATCAGACCCATTAAGAATAATTTTTGTTATAAAAATTAAAGCCCTAAACAAATCTAAACTTGGTTACGAGTAATCTAAAAAGAGCTAAGTACAGCACAATTCGAGTAGGCACGTACAACCAAAATTCTACCCGGATTAAAATTCTAAATAACTTAATCAATATGTAATTACTCGTTGGGTCTGGTTTTTTTCATTAATCAAAATAATTTTTTTAATGATAATAATTTTTTTTTAAATTTTGGGTATAGTTTGATTGGCACCGAAAAAAAAATTTTAAAAATTAAAAATATTATTTGTTTTTCTATTAAAAGAAGTTCAAACTTTTGATAATAAAATTTTTCCAACTTTTTTAAAAAGTAGAATTACCTAAAATATCTTTACTTTATGTTAAAAAACTTATGTTATTTTTTTAAAGAATAACATTAAATATTTATCTATTAAAATAATTACTCAAATTTTTCTAAAGTTATTTATAACAATCAAATAATTAAATAAATTTTTAGTTAAAAATTATACTTACGAAAGCTTTATGGACAAAATATATACTTCAAAAAGTCTGTTTGAAAAATTATACCAAAAGGACCTTTAGTATATAAAGGAGAGAGACACTAAGACCTAGCCTTAATGGCCAGAAGACTATACCTTAGACCCTTGCTAATAACAAAAATTAATTCCAACCTATGCATAAGTCCCCTCACTATATGTGAAGTCCATTATGTTTGAGTATTAGTTATAATTTTTTTAATTTGAGAATTAATATTAGTTGAACTATATATGTAATGTGTAATATTTTAAATTTTATTAGTTGATATTATGTGACAAAATCTGATATTAACATCACGCAAATCCCATTAGTTTAATTCTTTAACCATTTCATAAAATTAGAGTAAATTAATATACTCAATTTCTAAAACGAATATATATAATTAATAGTATATCTGAGTAATTGTAGCAGAAAAATAAATAAATCATCCAAATTAACATAATTTTTTTACTGAATATGTTTGTTTTTTAGTATAACATATTATATGTACGAATTATTAATATTGTATTGAAAATCTATCGAAAATTTTGATCAAGTCGCATACAATGCTACTTGGACATTTGCGTCTAATATGGGCCATATCTATCGTCGTAGAGAAAGGAAGTCCACTCATATTCAAATATGATAAGTCCCATATATAATGCGTAGATAATCTACATATATTAGAGATCCCACCTTACAATAATGCAATAATTAACATCTAATTGGAATCATGAATATGTTTTCCCGCAATAATGCATCCAATCCCTACACATGAATTTGGAATCATGAACATCTAATTGCACGAAATGGTCTAATCTTTTTATTTCTTAAACCAGATGGTCTAAAAATATGTTTAGAAAGATTTGTTTTTGAAATAATATTTGTATCTATTCTGCGACATATTTATTCAAATAGATGAAAAACGGGTTATAAAAATAAATAAGATTCTTTTCCTTTAAAAAATACAACAAATATTTTATTTATTCGATTATTATAGAAAAATATTTGTTATTTCCTATACAAAAAACTTCCACTTCCACATGCATCTTAACTAATTTATTCAATCATTTGTGAAAAAGAAGACTGATCTCACACCTCTCCAAGCCCACAAAATACAATAATTAAATTAAATTAAATTAAATTATCTAATTAATTAACGTAGAGACAAATACTTTGCTAGAATTTGGGGATAAACAAATTAATATCCCTTTTTAATTTGGGTAAATAGACACATGCCCCCTTAGAGTTAACTTTTTATGATCAAATCTATCAATTTTAAGTAAAATGACTAATCCACCCCTTATAATTTAAAAAGCTTCTAAAATGACTATATTCACCTTATTAATAATACATAATGGCATTTGTATATAGATGATGCAATGAGACTAATTTTTGTATGAAAATTAAAAAAATTAATACCTAACCATTCATAAGCATCTTGAAACCTAAGAAAACTCATTTTATAGTATTTATGGAGAGAATTGTTTTCTTCATTTTCTTCGTCTTCAAATCTTAGCACAAGATTTCACAATAATAAAGTTTGTTTAAATGAACTTTAGGTTGGATTTCCTATTTTTTCTTTGTATTCTCAAAATTGTTTGTGTAAGATAATTTCAATAAAAAATTCAATGCTTTTTAATATAAACATAAGTAAATTTGTATAAATTTTTAATTCATCTAAATATTTATGTAAAACAATTCATTTAACTAAATTTTGTTAATAATAATCCTTTGATTAAATTATTTATTCATTTAATATGATAAAAAATTAAAACTTTAAATTATAATTATAATTAATTAATTCAAAAACTTTATTTTAAAAATAAAAGTAATTAGGGGTGATGAATATTTTTATGGCATAGAGAAAAGTGAGATACATAATAATAAAAAAGTTTAACTAAGATTTATTTAAACTTCTATTAAATTTTAGTGTTTTTCCCTGGTTTCTTTGTCACATGTACTAGTTAATTACTTTTTCTTCTAGTCGTTGCTCTATTATACACTAATTTTTTTCTACACCAAATGGAAAATAAAATTCATTGCCCTTTAATTAAAAGCAATTTATTTTGACAGGTTATTATCCATTAGCTAACAAACTTTTACTTTAATATTTGTCGATTATAATATATTTTAAAATTATCCGATAACTACAACAATTGTAAAAAAAAATACTTATATGATAATTATTTTTTCGTCAACTTCATTAAATAATTTGTAACGGTAAATAATTATTTTTGTCATAATCGGTTATTATCCTCCAATCTCCAACTACTTAACTTTTATCATAATATCTATAATTACAACATATTTTAAAATTGTAACCTTTTTGGAAAAACTTATTTTATAGGCAAAAATATTGAAACTTATATTATAAGGGGTAATTTGAAAATTATCTACTAACTAATAGTGGATGGAAGTTTGGTCAATTCACCTACTTGACACTGACTGAAAAATTACTACATTAGGGACCAAAGTGATGATTTAAAAAAAAAAGACTTTATATTTAATATGTGAAACATAAAAACTTAAGTGATAGTTTTTAAAATATTAGGGACTAAAATGAAAGTATCCCATTTTTAAAGGATATACCTCCCTCAGTAATAGAGAAAGGACATATGTCCCCTCATGTTTTAGAAATAATAAATACCCTCTTGATGTCTTAAAAAATGACATATACCCCCCTAGAGTTAGTTTGTTGTTATTTCACCATTAGCTTTTGAGGGACAACTTAGTAAACTATCTATTAATTAGAAAACTAACGCTAGTTTAATTTTGGAGCCACCCATATTTTGAATTTAGTATTTTGGAATTTAAGAGATTTAAGGAGGGTAGAATTAATAATTTAGAATTTAGAGGATTTCTATGTGAACTGTTATTTTTGATGGAGAAATTGACAATAAAAGAGAAATAGAGAAGGAGAAGAAAAGATGAGGAGGCGAAGATGAAAGGAGGATGAAAGAATTAGGAAAAAATTTACAGTGGAGAAATAGATAGTGAAGGAGAAAGAAGAAGAAATCGAAATTGGAGGAGAAAGAGAAGGAGAAGGAAGAAGAGGAAGAGGAGATTAAGATTAATGAAATGACCAAATTACCCCTCTAATGCTACCAACAAACTGACGGCAGACTAACATCAGAGGATATATGTCACCTCTCGAAATATCATAAGATTATTTATTATTTTTGAAATATCATGAGGCATGTGTTCTTTTCCTATAGTTAAGCGGATATCTGTCATTTTTTTCATATTATAAATATATTCTAAATTATTGGGATTACCCCATTGCTGTCTAGTGACAAAATTATTGATTAAAATAAACATAATGAGTTTTTATTATAATTATTAAATAATTTTAGAACATGTTATAGCTGTCAAATATTAGGGTAAAATTTCAGTACTTGCAAAAACTAGTCCATTATTATATTTGAACATCTTATAAATAACAAAATACCTATATTATTACAAGTTTTAACAACATTAACTAAAAAAATAATCGTCAAATAGATTTTTAATAATTATTTTAATCATAACATAATTTTAAAATATATTATAACCCTAAATATTAGAAAAAAAAGTTACTAATAATGGCATTTTTATTCTTTTGCCTTAATATTTAATTGATATAATTTATTTATTTTAGATGATTAAGTATGTTTCTTATATAATTGATATTTTTAAATATTTTGTTTACTTTTTTCGCTAAAATTGAAAAGTTTGAATAATTTTAGTAAATCATTTCTAAGCTTCATAATTAATCTGGTTACATTATTACCCATATAAAATCTAACACTTTTTTCTAAAACCCACTTATTTCTTTTTTCCCGTGAAGGTTTTGCCTTTTCCTCAAATTTATTAATCAATATATTCAACTAACATATAGTTCTTAATTTCTTTTTAGTTTCTTTTCATAGCAGTATTATTATTTTTAAATATATTATGTCATATTCAAATTTAAATATATTCATATTTTTCAATTAACATGATCATAAATTATAACAAATTTATGTTAGTATATATATAATTTATACATATAAGTAAAATTGATTTTATTTATATTTTTAAAAATTATATCGTTTATTTTATATTTAAAATTTACAAGAGTACAAATATAAAAATATCAATTTTTAATTTTTTTTTAAGAAATAAACAACTTAATACTTGTATTTAGATTTCAATTTAAAATATCAAACTCATCATTCAAATTCAGATATTGTCCGAATTCATACTTTCTAATTTCTTAGTCAAACAAATGCTACTAAGTTAGGTAACTTACAAATAGTATATTACCATTTTCATCCTTAAACTTTGGTGAAACAACAAATCAATATATGATCTATCCAATTTCAACATTTTCATCCATATTCCTTATAACAACGTTAGGAAGTATTAAAGTGGTAAAGGAAAGATTGAAAATTCATTTTAAAATTTCCATCTCGTTCGTTTTCTTTGTATCAAAGCCTGAAAAACCCACAGATCTTTCAAGGATGTGGCACACACTCTCATCACCACCACACTTGTGAAGGGTTGTGACAAAAGCTCACAAAAACAATGGGTTGGATCTTTCATAACGATATGATACGATTAATAGCTGAGTCTAGTTTGGGTTAGAGATCTTAACATGTGAATCCATTTATGGCACAATTAATTATTTGAATAATCATTTCATTCTAACTCATTTATAATTTGATATATTAATTTTATATTTTTTACATTTTAAGCATATTTAATTATATTTTTAGTACTTTAAAAAGTATTAAATACTATTTAAAACTAAATTTATTAGTAATTTAGATAGATAATATTATAAGTAATCTATATTATATATTATTAAAATATATTAAAAAGTATGTTAAGTGGGTAATATAATTATCAAATGGGTCGAGTTAGAATTTTCATTCTTGACATAATTATTAAATGGGTTGAGTCCGTGTTAGCTTAAAATATATTATATATTTATTTGACACCATAATAAATGCAATACATTAACTCGAATAGTTACCTATAGAAATAAAGGATGAGTAAAAAATGAAATAATAAAGAATGAGATGGAATCAATTAGGGGAATTATGTAATTCAATACCCTTTAATAGATGAAACTAACATTAGAAATGAAAATGTCAAAATCGTATAAGCTATGTCCTAATTTATTGTTTCGCCAAAATTCAGGATTGAAATGTTAATACCCCATCTTATTATTGTCAATAATTTGAGGCATGCAAGAGAAATTTTGTCACATGCCTCACTACCAATTATTGTTTTGGACTTTAATATAAAGACAATGTGAATAGTTATTTTCACGTCACAATGGACCATTTCATTTGGCACTTCTTCAAATATTGTCCAAAATGGTGGGTAGGACTTTGAATCTTGGATTTAATTCCTTCAATTCCTTCAATTTCATTCCATATCCAAAAGATATTTCGAATTTTTCATTTATAGAAAAATATAATTCAAGAATATTTGAAATTATAAAATGAAATCCACAAATAATTTGACTACAACTTATATAAAAATCATGGACTATTATTTATTTGAACCCACGGCAGAATTATAAAATAATTTTATTATACCCTTGACCAAATTCTCTCTCTGTCTCTCTCGCTCTATATGTATATACACATAACATTGCAATCAATCCTACTCAAAAGCCACTAGAAGAAAATTGTTTTTGGCAACAAGAAAAACACTTTTTGAAGAAATATGTGGTGTTTAGCCGTAGTAGTCTTGATTTTGAGATTGTTGGCTACATGGATTAATGGAATAGAGGTAGAGCAAGTGCCTTGCTATTTCATTTTCGGAGATTCATTGTTTGATAATGGAAATAACAATGATCTTCCAACTAAGGCCAAAGCCAATTTTCCTCCTTATGGAATTGATTTTCCCGGAGGCCAAACAGGAAGATTTTCCAATGGTCGAAATATGGGAGATGTTATAGGTATGATTTTTCCTTCTTTTTCTTTATATAATTTCCTAAGAAGAAGAAAAATTCCTTCTGTGCTTTTTTTTTTTTTTGACTACTGCCAATCTTTACTTTCAAAACTAAGAGTTACAATCAAATCTCAATTTCTTTCGGAACCTCTTCCAGCCAAAAAAGAGGTTCCGAAGTAGACAAGGCCAGCTTTGCAAGATTATGAGCAGCAAGATTACATGATCTGGGGGCAAATTTGATTTTACAGTTAGAGTCCCTGTCTACAAAGTTAAAAATTTCATCAAGAATCCATCCTAGCTCTCCTCTAAAGCTAGTCTTTTTTGAGATGTAGCTAACCACATTTGCAGAGTCAGATTCAATAATAGAAAGATGGAGCCCCGACTCTTTTGCCAAACGAATACCCTCAAGGATAGCTAAAGCCTCTGCTACCTCCACACTTCCCAAGCAAGCTCTCTTTGTACTTGCAGCTGCCATTACAGTCCCACTCGAATTTCTAATTATGCAACCGAGAACCCTTCTGATTGTTAACAATTGCATCGACATTTAACTTCAAACCAGACCCAGGAGGGAACCATGTTGCAGTCGATGATGGCAGTGGCAATTCCGTTTGTGCTTGTGAAATTCAGAATATCTTTTACGTGGGACGATTTTTGGATAATAATATTTTAGTCCCTAAACGTTAGTAAAATAACAAATAAAGAAAGCTTTTATTTAATTCAACAATGAAGTCCCTCCTTTACTCCCTGTTCTTATCCAAATTACTAGATGTAATATGTTAAGTTAATTGAAACAATATTGTCGTTGATTGCAGCTGAACTTCTAGGGTTTGAGAATCACATTCCACCATTTGCAAGTGCAAGGAGTGAAGACATTCTCAAAGGTGTAAATTATGCTTCTGGAGGGGCTGGAATTAAGGATGAAACTGCAAGAATCAACTTAGTAATTCCTTTATCCTTAATTTCCAATAAAATGATTATTTTGACTATACTTCTTTTACATAAACCAATTTACTATCACAATTTCTTACAGGGATACGTAATTAGCATGAACAAACAGTTGCAAAATCACAGAGTTACAACCTCTCGGATTGAAAGCAAATTCAAAAATAGAGAAACAGCTAAAAAATACCTCAAGAAATGCATATATACAGTTGGAATGGGCAATAACGATTACATCAACAATTACTTCTTGCCTCAGTTTTATCCTACAAGTTCCCTATTTACACCAGAACAATATGCTACACTTCTCCTTCGACAATATTCTCGACAATTAAAGGTCCTTTCTTCTTCTCTCTCTTAAAAATCTGTTTGGTATAATTTTTCAAATAAAACTTTTAAAAATAAATTTAATATTTTAAACAAACTCAATTTCTATCCCCAACAACCTAAAATATATGTTTCTTAATTTTTTAATAACAACCAAACTGACACGAAAAATATTTAAAAAGAATTTTTAATATTAAAAAAACTATTTTGATTGATAGAAAATTTATGCCAAATGAACCTTTAAATTTTATGTTAATCATTTTACATATTATACTTCAAATTTTGTTGTAAATAACTTATATTCTATCTTGGTACTAGACTTTGTACAATTTAGGAGCAAGGAAGATAGCCCTATTCGGATTAGGTCTAATCGGTTGTACTCCAGGGAGCATTGCTATGTACGGCGCAAGTAATGGCTCTGTATGTGTAGATTTCATAAACATAGCAGTACAAATATTTAACACCAAGCTTGTATTACTAGTTGATGAACTCAACAAGAAGCTCCAGGATGCCAATTTTATCTATGTCAACATTTTCGGGATATCTTCAACCCCGGCACCTGGTATAATTCAACTTAAAAACTTATGATAATCAACCTATAGCTTCATCTCAGGAATGTAATACCTGATCTATTGATGCTCATTTCAGGGATCACGGTCGATTCTCCCTGCTGTGAAGTAGGGAATCTGACAGAGAGTAACGGAGCTTTAACTTGCACTCCTTTCGGTACTACATGTCCAAACAGAGCTGAGTTCATATTCTGGGATGCAACACATCCGACTGAGGTTGCCAATGTCGCTCTGGCAGGGAGATCATACATTGCTAAAGTTCCTTCTGATACTTACCCCATTGATATTCGACGCTTGGCTCAGCTTTAAACGGTGAAGTAGTCATCGCAAACAAGAAGATTTCTGAATCACCAATCAGTATGTATAACATACCATTGACAGTTGCTCCTGTTGTAGTGCAACTTCAAAGGAGTACTGTATATGTAATTTGTACACTTCCTCTTTATTTGTATGGAAATTTTCTTCTAGTAAGCAATTGTTTTATTTTGTAGCTCATTTCTTAGGTGGTGATAGTCTGGTACCTCAGATATCACACCATCATCAAGAATAGAATGATTCACACATTAAGATATAAGAAAATTCTTTTCCCTAAAGTAACATCACAGAGTCATAAAAGAAGAGCATCTATATAATCCATGTTCTAATAAATGAACTCTGTCAACATATATAAACCAAATGACGAAGGGAGGTCAAACAAGAACATGTTTCTTTCTATGTTGCAGTATATGCCTATATTGGATAGGTAGACACAGAAAATAAAAATATGGAGGTGGTCGTCTCAGTTTTAAGTTGAGAACGTATACCAGTCTTCTGATCTTCAATTGGGTCTCCTTGGCTGCTTTAACCTTTATAGCATATTTAAGTATCTCAATAACAATCAGTTCATTTACTCTACCAGCCTCCAAATGCCGATAGCCTTTGTCCCTCCAGTAACCCTAATGGTAGATTGACCTCAAAGTACAACCTGAAAATAAATCTAGAAGATATATATGAGACTTGAGGACATTTAAAGGAGGAAAAATGAAAGCATGATTTGAAGTAACAACTAAATACCCTTTGCCAGGCTAGGTTAGAGTATTTTCAGAGTGTTCTCTGCAAATTATAAAGTTCAACCCAGCAATTCAACATCGTATATTTTTCTTGGAAGGACGGGCATGCAGTTCCTTTGGAACTAGTTTACCCAGTAAAACTTACTTGCAAGTGCAATCCATAACTGAATCAAGAAGCTAGTGACGAGAATAAAAGGTTCAATTAGAGTCGGTTACCCTCTTCTCATCAAGAAGAAAAGAAGTTACAGTTGATTTTCATTATTTGCTCACATGCTTAAAAAAAATGCAAATATTACTTGAAATGTAGACAAGATCACACAATCGTCTACAAAGAGAAACAAATTTCCAAGAAAAGTTCACCTTTCAGTTCCAACTGCAATGGTAGATAGAAGATATAAGAAAAGCTCCTGAAACAGCAACTTTACAGACCAGAACAGTTTCCTGTGAAGAACGCAGATTCCTTATGACAACAAGACAAGTACTAAGGAATTCATCAGTAGTAAAGAAATAGAAAATCTGTACAACTATTATTAATACCAACAGAAAGACTAGCAAATTGCTTCACATTGTTTTCTTCTCTGCCAGTGAGCATGTTGCACAACTGGTTGAACTTAAATCACTTAAGATCTTGCTAAGTTGATATAACATAAAAGAAAATTACATAAAACAATCAATTGGTAACAATCACAAACAGAACAAGGCTTCTTGAAAATTAACCAAATGATGACAAACATTCTGTTCTTTATTTTGTTCTAAATGAATGAATTACAGTTAAAGTAAAATATAGATATACTCAAACAAGACTGAGTATAAGGTACAGTTGGACTACCAGGACAGATATGCAAATATCCAGTTTTTGAGACTAGCTCAGCCAGCAAAATCTGTATGCTCAATTGCAGTGATATCTTTCCATCCTCCAACCTACATTTGGAGCAGTATCCCTTTGTGTGCCTGCCCTGCATAATAACAATCTTATAAACTACTTAAGAACTAAAATTTATGTGGAGTGTTACAAATTCAATGAGAAAAAGAAAATTATAGTTATATATTCTCTTATTGCCATCAATGTTTTGGTTTCAAACAACCTTTGGCAAAAGGCACATTAGTTAGCGTTAATGTTTTTCTTTTTCTTTTTGTTTTTTTTTCTCTTTTGGCGGGTGGGGTGTGCCCAAGTTTTGAAAAAAAAAACAATGCTCAAAAACAGCAAGAATTTGCAGTTAAACCAAAAACATTCATAAGTGGAGGATCCCATAGCTCAACAGTAAAATGGTCTTATAATGACTTTCTAGCATTCTTTACATCAAACACTGATCTGAGTTCCCTGCAAAATTGTCTGGAAGCCACTGCTATCATCACCAGCTTAAATGGCATTGATTTTAAGGTAATAATATCATAATGAATTAGATCAGCTGTTTATTACTAGGTAGAACTTAGATAGTCTCTAGAGCATAAGCTCTATACTAAGATTTCATATAAAGTTGCAAGGAATTGGACAAAAATTTTACATATAACGCATGCATCCCTCAAAACTATTTATGTCCACACATGCTTTCATATGAAATTCTCAATATTTCTGGGAAAGATTCCTGATAATCCATAAAAAATACTGCACTTCCTAACAAGTCAATTCAAGAGATCTGGTAGATACTTCAGCAAAAAAAAAAAAAAAATCTATTTCATTTTCTACAAAATTTGACTGGCCCATTAATGTTTCACTTTCAGTCAACTCTTCATGTATAAACTTAAGGCAGAAAGTGATGATTCTCACAATCAGTTAATTACTTTTTTTTAGATGATAGCATAAAGTTCAATGATCTATGTTGGTTGGTAGCATTTTCCCTGGTTCTGTAAAGGTGTTCCTAGTTTCTTAGCAATTACATCATTTGCCACTCTTCTGTAGTCCAATGAGTTAGTATCCCCAGAAAATTTCCAACATAACTAATGCTCACGCATGTACATAACATAAGTTAATTATGCCATTTCCAGTGGTATATTCAGTGCCCTCCAATTTTTCGGAGAAAGGAAGATGAGCTTTCAGCTTTCAGTTTGTACCTTACTTCCAGTCAGTTTGAACCAGAATCAATGAAGGGTTGCAAACAAAAAAACATGGCAAGCCAGATAAAATGAGGCCTGGCTGGAAAATCAGTGTCGAATATGGCTATCAAATTACAGCACCTAATGTGGCTGCTTTTCATGCTTTCCTTGAGATCTTAATCAATGCGTGCTGAGTACTTAATCACACCAAACATCAATCTAAATTTTGGCAACAGCAGAGTGATATTCATCAGCCCTCCAAGCATCCTTTCCTTTCAGGTTCATATCAGAGCATACAACCTGGGCGTCTTGCAACCTTCCTTCTTGCTTAAGGCCAGTAATAAGCTCATTGTATACAGAGAAACTGGGGACAAAACCATTTTCAAACATTTCTCTGTACCAAATATAAGCTCCACCAAAATCCTTAAGATCACAGAATCCCTTTACCAGTATGTTGTAAGTATCTGCTTTGGGGATCAATCCTCTGACCTTCATGTCATTGAGAAGATCCTTTACTTCAGACAAATTCCCCTCTCGTAAGTGCCCAAAAATCAAGCTATTATACGTCATCTTGTCAGGATGAATTCCACGGTCCACCATCTCATCACGCAATGCAGTTGCCTTTTTGACATCTCCATGCTCAGCACAACAGTGAATGAATGCATTATACACTGGTAGATCAGGAATCAAATTGAACTGTAACATTTCACTAAATAATTTCTCTACAGCCACAATTCCCTCCTTGATACACCCATTAATTAGAGGATGATATGTCCTTACAGTAGGTTTGATGCCCAACTTATTCATATTTTCATATAGCTCAAGACATTTTTGGGAGTTTCCTACATTGCAATACCCTGAAATCAATGAGTTGTATGTAATCACATCAGGACTAAGACCGGTACTTGTTATTTGAGGAAGAATGTCTTCAGCATCCCTTACCCTTCCCTTTTTGCAGAGCCCATTAATAAGGGCATTATAAGTTACAAGTGTTGGACGCATTTCTCTTTTCACCATCTCATCAAAAAACCTGAAAGCATCTTTAATTTTCCCAACTGTGCAGCTACCATCAATGATCATATTATATATTCGAGCATTAGGAAGAACCCCTCTGCCCTCCATATCCCTGAGGACTATTTCAGCTTCAAGAAGCTTACCATCCTTGCATAAACAATTTATGAGAGAACCATAGCTCACAACATTTGGCTTTATTCCCCAATTTTCCATTTCCTCGAGTATCTGGAAGCACCTATCAAAAAGGCCCATTCGCCCATAGCCATCAATTAGGGTATTATTCGTCTCAAGATTTGGAGAGATGCCCTTCTCCACCATTCTCTTTACCCATTCCTCTGCCTTATCCATCTCGTGCAAATCACAAAACTTGCCAATCAAAGAATTGAAAGTGATGCTATTTGGTTTCATCCCACGATTTTCCATTTGCTCAATAGCCAAAATAGCTCTGTTCATGTCTCCCCTTCGACAATATCCATTCACAATAGTGTTGAACATCACCTCATTTGGAACAAGCCCATTTTCAATTTCTTTCTCCAAAACCTCCTCTGCTTTTTCCACCTTCCCTTCTTTGCAGAATGCATTCAACAAAATGCTACAAGTATAACTATTCATCCTAAACTTGCTACCACTCAGTTTTGCATACAATTCCATCACACCCTCACCATCACCACACCTTGCAAACCCATCAAAAAGGATACTGTAAGTATAACCATCAGGCTTAAACCCATGAGCTTCCATTTCGTTAAAAACACTCTTTGCCTCTTTCATCTTCTTTGCCTTACAGAGCCCACTAACTAATGAATTGAACATAACCACATTGACCTCCACACTCTCACTCTTCATCCTTTCTCTCAATGCCATTATCTTGTCAAACGCCCCAACCTTACAATACCCATCAACCAATGTATTATAAGTAACCCGAGTTGGCACCAACCTTCTGTTACACATTTCATCAAACAGATTTTCTGCATCCCTCATTTTTTTCTCCTTACAGTAACCACTAATCAAAACATTATATATAAACACGTTAGGACTCGTTCCCCTCCTCTTCATATCATCAACAATCTCGCAAGCCCTCTTCAAATCACCAATCTTCACCGCAGCTTGAACAGCTTTACCGTAAGTAAACTTATCAGGTCTAAAACCCAAAGACAAAATCTCCTCAAACAACTCAAGAGTCTTATCAAAGTGGTTACAACTTACCAAACATTCAAGCAAAACATTAAGAGAAGCCAAAGAAGGAAGCGTACCATCAGCTTTCAAAGAATGGTAAAGCTGCGTCCCTTCAGTGGGCATCTTTGACGACGCCAAAACTGACAAGAGCATGTTAGCGAAAAGGGGTTTTAAAGAGGGAGAACAGACGGAGAAAAGAGCAAAGAGATCATTGGGTGAAGAGAAATGTGAATTCTTTGAGCAAATAATGGTTTTGATTAGGTTTTGAGCAGTTTCAGTGCGGTTCTGCTGGAGTAGGATTTGTAGTTGGCCTATTTGCTCATTGCGTTCCAAGTCTTGCTGAGGATTATTGTCACTGATTGATGGCTCTGTGCAGAGGCGCATAGAGAGAGTAACAGAGAGGGGAATTCTAGGGTGTTTATGTTGAGCAATGAACGGCAATTTGGGAAGATGATGCAGTCGACTCGCCATTGCTTCCTCCTTTTCTTTGCGACTGAAGACGGCAGGGCGAGGCGGGGCGAAACGAGGAAAGAAAAAGAAGAAAGAAAGAGCGAGGGCAACGGGAAGAGAGGGGAAAAGGGAGAGGGAAGGGGGAGGAGGAGAAGAGGAAGGGGAAGGGGGAAAGAGAAAGAAGGGAGGAGCCGGAGAAGAAGAAGGAGGAAAGAGGAAGGGGAAAAAAGGGAAAGAAAGAGGAAAAGAAAAAAAGAAGGGGAAAGGAAAAAAGGACGAAAAAAAAAGGAAAGACAGCAGAGCAGAAAGGGAGGGAGGGGAGGGGGAAAATTTTATAATAAAATAAATATAAATATAGATAACGAAATACAAATAAGTTTATTTTTTCATTTTTAAAATTTTTACAATAAAATCAAATAAAAATAAAAATAAATAATTTAAATAATTTGATTTTTTTTAATTTTTTATAATAAAATTAAATAAAACAATTTATTTCTTTTTATTTTTTTAATTTTTATAATAAAATAAACTAAACATAAAATAATAAAAACTTAAATTTCTTATAAAAAATCGTTTATGAATAAGATGTTTTATAAAGCTTGAATATATTTTTTTAAATTTTATAATATAAAATAATATTATTTAATAATTATTTGTTAAAATAAAAAATAAAAGAAATTATAATAAAAATTTTATTTTTTATATTTTTTTATATTTATTTAAATTAAATACAAATTTAATTTAATTAAAAGATAAATATGTCAAACGAAAAAATATATTAATATTTAATAGTTATATTATAATAGTAATAAGAACTGCAATGAGGTGGGGGCGAGACTGGGACCCCAATTCTCTCCTCCATCCTTATAAGACTCGGCCTATCCCCACCCTTGACCCATCCAGGTTTTAAGCCAAACGGGGTGGGGCGGGATGTGTCTGTTTTGAGTTGAGATCTTTGTGGGCCCCACCCCACTTTTGACCACATTTGACCTTATAAAAATAATAAAAAATTTATAATTTTTAGGATTCGAACTTAAGACTTTAAAAAAAATATATAACTACCTTACCATTAAACTACACTTAATAATATATTTAAGCACAATAAATAGTTTACTCATATTATTAAAAATATTATTTTTCAATTGTTATTGATATAAAAAAATAGTAAAATTTATCAATAATGTTATCTTAATAATTATTTAGATATAATTTTACATTATTATTTTCTTTATAATTGTTTGAATGAACAATTATTTTATTTTAATATTATCATTTCTAAAATCTAATTAAATAAATTTGATATAAATATAATTATTTTATTTAAAAATTAATTTTAAGAAGTTTTAGAAAATTTATTTTATTTTTTACACATAATTGTTATTATTTAACATTAAGTTAATAATTTAAGTTGTATGATAAAAATAAATATTTAAATTTTTATAAATTAATTGTTAAAAAAAGATAAGAAAAAATTTATCTCAAAATTGTATTGATATATTTTATCATTATAAATTATAAAGCTTGTATGCAATCTTTAGACATAATATTAAATAACATTCATGTAAATTATTAATATAATTAATACATTATTGTATGATTACTCGAATACATTTATACAAATTAACTTAATTAGTTATATTTGCTAATACATTTATTTTTCATATTATATTAATTACAAATGAGTACGATTAATTATTATATCATATATTCAAAATTATACATTGAAGATATATAAAACGTTTAGTTATGTTATGATTAAAATATAATTAGTGATTATATCTTATTATAAATTTTAATTGTTTACTGTTATAAATATTTTATTTGATAAATAAGGAAATAAATTTGAAAAGAAAAGGAATTTTAAGAATTTATTTCTTTTTTGTCAATATGGTATTATTAGTTAAAGTATTAAATTTATTTACTTGATTACATTTTAAAGTATTTAACAAAAATTGGTTCATGCAATTATCAATTTTTAATTTGATACAAATCAAATTTTTATATCTTTTTACTAATAATTTACTTATTTGTATATAAAATTATCATTTCACATATCATCAAAATAATATGATAAAATAAATATTTAATTTTTTTCATGAATTAATTATCAAAATAATATGATAAAATAAATATTTTATTAAATGATTAAATGACATCGTTTCTTATAGTGAAATGCTACAATACAATGATTAAATAACATTATTTCATACGAAGTCTGCTACAGTATCATATATATAAAGTCCTAAGTTACGAAACTCTTCATTAATCCACCGTTGTTATTTGTACTTCTACCTCAAGAAATAGACTAACGTTCTACCTTCTATCGCCGTTGTTCGCACCAACATCAACTGTCCTTCACACCAGTGATCAGGTAATTTGACATTGATGACCATATATACTTTAATTATTTTTAGCACTTATTATAAAAGTAGGGTTATGGTATAAAGATTAAGATTACAAAGTTTGAGTCTTTAATAGTAATTGTATTAGTCATAGACATTTATTTTAGGTTTGCTAGCTCTAGCTTTTCATTCAGTAATTGTAATTGTAAATGTAGGGTTATGGTATAAAGATTAAGATTACAAAGTTTGAGTCTTTGATACTAATTGTATTAGTCATAGACTTTTATTTTAGGTTTGCTAGCTCTAGCTTTTCATTCAATAGCAAAATTCGTACGAAAAATTTGCGTTAGGCCAAAATAATATGATATATGTATTTGCGTGTGTGTGTATGTATATAAGGCGCAGGATCAATGACCTTTTTTTTTTTACACAAAATCTTACATCAAATAGAGGTCGTTGGATCTAGGCACATCTAACAGTTGAGATTACATCTGACCATGTAATTAATGCATAATTAATGCATCTATAATTAATGTACATGTTAGATACAATCTGAACCGTTGAACGTTGGATCAAGGCACATCCAACGGTTGAAATTGCATATGACCATGTAATTAATGTATAATTAATGCATCCATAATTAATGCATATGTCAGATGCAATCTTAACCGTTGGATGTACCTAGATCTAACAGCTTATATTTGATATAAGATTTTGTGTAAAAAAAAAAAAAGTCATTGATCTTATCCTATATATAAATAATGAATATCCATTTAATGTATGATATATGTGCATTTGACCTAAAATTGACAATAAATTATTTTAATATTTGTTGTTTATTGAATGAGTTTGCTTTTATTTCTTAACCAAATTTATTGATATGATATATTAAACAAAAAAAACTCTCCAAGAGAATTAGTTTTCGTTAATATAACTAATTTATTCTTCTAATTTAAAGATTAATAAAGTGTAAACCTTTTAAATATTAATAACAGAACTTAGGAATTGTTAATTAATTAATAAAATAAATAAAATGCATAACATCATGAATAGGGGGAATAAATAGAAATTAAATTGTTAAAATTGTGGTTATTATATCAATTAATTATGTTTAATAAAAATTTAGAAGAGTGATTGCTTTTGATGTTTTTGAACTTTTACTGAGTTGCGAAGCCCGAAAATTTAGAGACAAGAATGCTTAATGTGGTTCATTGTTAAAATATGATAATATATTTTGGAAAAGTTTTAGAAATAGCCTAAATTTTGAGATTGAGTGTTAATTGAAGTTTGAGAAATTATAATGTACTAGTTTAACAAATTTTTATTCATGTGTGTGTGAACGAAACGTATATATAATTAAATTGAATTGTTATGGCAACCAATATGAAAAGAATATAGCTTTTCAATCTTCAACATTTTATTTTTACTTTATTTCTTTTAATCTATAAAATTATGAAAAAATCTTACCATGTATTATTTTACGGTACTGTTTATGAGAATTTTAATATTTAGTGTTAACGGTATGTAGTTAATATTAACTTCTATTTATATCCTTTAGCTATTATAAAAATTCTTGATTTATTCTTATTGTTTATCTAAGTTAGTTATATATTCACAATTCCAAGCCAAAAAATGCTCATAAGGAATAAAATTATTAATTTTATTCTTAATGTTTTTGGTAAGTAAGTATTTATTAACTTTAAATACTTATTCTACTTTTTATTTTAATTACTATATGTTTTAGTTCGTATTTTGTTTTTAATTTTACAATTTCTTTTACAGGAAGTTGCTTCAAATAAAATAAAAAGGTATTTGCTTGATATAATTATTTTAAAATTATATTCAAGCAATTGTAAGCTGAAATGATTTAAGAATTATGCATTGAAAATTTTATTGTAAGATTTATTTCTAAAACTGTACTATTTATATTGTTAGTGTTAAATTTCTGGAGTTGATTACATATTTAGAGTATTAAATTTGTTTGATATACATCAATTTACTATTTTTTATTTTAGAAAATTTCTTTATTAAGAAAGTAAATTTAAAATTTTTTAAGATTCATTAAATTGAAAATTAGGAAATACTTATAATTTATAAAGGATTTAATTTATTAAATTAAAAAATTATAAACTATTTTAAAGGACCTTTTTGACTAAAATGAAACTTATATAACTTTTATAATTATTTAGTAAATAAATAGATGTCTATGTAATTAATTAAACAAAGTTTCAATTTCTAAATGATGGAAATTCGGGGTTGGTCGAGGAAAGAGGGCCATCCCTATCCTCGACCCGATCCTTGATTTTTTCAAAAAGTTTGTCACGATCCCTCCTCAAATGAGTTGAGCCCCCGTGAGCTTCGGTCTCTACAGAAAAAATTGTCATCTCGAAATGATAAGGATTAAATATGTAATTTTGAAATAGTAAAAATGTAAGTGATAATATCAAAATATATTAGGGATGAAATTAATATTTTTTCTAAAAATAATTGAGTGCCTAGACATTAATAAATTAATTAGGAAGACAGTTTTTGGGAAATTTACTAAAATGCCACTGTTTAACCCAAGTTTTCTAAATCAACCACTATTTCAAATTATTTTAAAAATGATTATATAAAAAATTTTGGGACAAAATTGCCCCTGGTAAAAAAAATTAACATTTTCTTCTTCTTTTTTCAATGTCTTACTTCTCTCTTCTTTTTTCCTTCTTTCTTCTTCTAATTTCTTCCATCTTCCTTAATAGAGAGACTTTTTATTTGATTTTTCTACCACAAACTCAATTTTTCATTCCATTTCAATTGAAGGAAATCAATCAAGCAGTGAAGTACAAGCAAGTGTGTGATTATAATTTGAAAAACAAAGGAAGAAAACTTGTTGAAAATGTAAAGTAATGTTTTTTGTGTGTAGTTTGAGATTATAGTAATAGAAATTGTTATTGAGGTATGTGTTGGTTGTTTGACTATAGTTGGTATAGATGATTGAGAAAAAAAAAATGAAAACTAAGATTTTGGGAACAAAAGCGTGACCTATTTCGATCATAGGTTGATTTCTTCCTTATGATCGAATTACTTTCGATCATGAGGAAGAAATCACCCATGATCGAAAGTTGCCTTCAATTATAGGTAAATGGCCGTGCTCAAAGGTTTCTTTTGAGCATGGGTAAAATTTGATGTTTGCCCTTCATTTTTCATTAGAATTTGAGCAATTTTTATTTTTCTTAAATGATGAAAAATTGTCTTAAGTTAGGATTGTGTATGTAATATTATTAACATTGTTAAGTTTTTATGTCGACATGGTGGAGCCAGTAATCATAATTACTGTGGACAGGGGCTCATCGGAGCGAACACTAGATGGGGGTGAAAAATATGTGGATGAGAAATAGAAGAGACAGTTTCGATTACATAGTATTCAGCAGTTTTGATCACTTTTAAAATTTTTAACATGATCGAAACTGTAGTTTTGATTTTTTTCATAACTAGAAAAATAAAGAAGAGGCAGTTTCGATCACATGCAAACATTTTAACATGATCGAAACTATAGTTTCGATTTTTTCAGAGAAGAAAGACAAAAAAATATAGGGAAGAGCCAATTTCAAAGTTTTGATCACATTCAGCATTGGTCATGATTGATACTGCAGTTTTAATTTCTCCAAAATTCTATAAACAAAAGAGATACCAAGTAGGGTTGGTAAAAGTACACTAGTTGGTGCAATTTATTGGTGTATAGTGACATGTCCAAAGTTTAATGTGACCATTATATTTATAATTTTCCATATGGATGTATTCATTATAGAACAATATGATTGAATATGATTATTACTAATATTACAAACCAACTGAACTATTATTTCTCAAAATTTGTTGTTCAATAATCTAACCATTATTTTTGTAATATGATATGTTGATAAATCGAACATTTCGCATTCTAACAAAAAAAAATAATGTCTTGTTTAAATTTCAACCACCATGCTACATTCAATTAATTTCGTAGGAGCGTTAGTTCGTTATCAATTAATTTAAGAGAAGAAATCAAAACTGCAGTATCGATCATGACTAATGCCGAATGTGATCAAAACTTTTGATTACTTGTGATTAAAACTGTCTCTGCCCTATATTTTTTTTTCTTCTTTTCTAAAAAAATCGAAAATGCAGTTTCGATCATGTTAAAATGTTTGTATGTGATCAAAACTTCTAAGTACTGTGTGATTGAAACTGCCTCTTCCATATTTTTCTGGTCTTGAAAAAATTCAAACTACAGTTTCGATCATGTTAAAATTTTGCAAGTGATCGAATCTGCCTCTTCTATCTCCCACCCACATATTTTTGAGGTATTATCATTTTTCTCTCCTAAGGTATTTAATATTATCATGTATATATCTGAGATTAGAAAAATAGGCAAATACTTTCCTTAAATTTTTAATACCGTGAATTAACTTAACAGAAGAAATGGCATTTTAGTCATTGAATTAAGAAAAATAATTGCAATTTAAATGAAATAATTTTTTATTTAATAATGAAATCAAAGGCAGTAAATACCCATTACAATAATAAATTTATTATTATTATATCATTAACTCAATATGTCAGACCCGCCCTATCCATCTCATCTCATCCCCGTCAACACTGGTTTTATCTCTCTCTCTCTTCTCATATTTTTCTCTCCTAACAAATTTTCATGCAAAAACTTCACCGAAGAGAAAAAAACCTCAGATCCTATTACTTATTTCTCAACCAATTTTTTTTTTAATTTTTTTTAAATCAGAATAATATATTATTAATAGAAAAGGGGAGAAAGGGAGATTACAAGACCAATCCTTAAAATTTTGAATACAAAAATTGTAGCTCAAAAACAGCATTAAGCTGCAGAAATTTTGTTGCAAAGGCCAAACAGTAGCAATTAACCCATGAAGCAGGAGCAAAAGAAGACCTCCAGTAGTAGCTATGGCATTACCAGAAGCAGGAGAAGGTTGCGTAAACAGTAAATAGAAGCAGTAAGTAGAGTAAGTTACAGATAAGCCGCTGTCTTTCTTGAAGAATAAATTATAAGAAACAAATGCAAATAACAGGTCAGCAGCCGCCAAGTAAAGTAAACAAACAAACCCAGATCAAACTTTTATCGGTGAAAGGAAAAAATTGAACAAAAACCTGCACCAACACTTAAATCCAATTAAAAAAGCAATATGGTTTAATTACCCAACAAAGTAAAATAGAAAAGAACATTAAAATTTGAATGTGTTTATATGGTTTATACACCAGGTGATTATGGATAATCGGCTTAGGGTAAAAGCGGCGGATGCATGAGAGTAGGAGTAGCAGTGAGCTTGTTCAAGTGACAACGGCAGCCTGATTATCAGCGTATACGAGTGGCAACGGCAACAATGGCTAGGTGAACAATGTCTGGGCGGCGAAGGCAGCGACTCAGTGGCTGCGAGTGGTGGACTGGCGTTTTAGCATCTGCGAGGGGAATAACGGTCCGGCGTTCAACGTCTGAGCAAGGACGACTGCAGGTAGTGTTGCATATAGCGTGTGAGAGCAGCGGTGGCAGCTTGGTATTGAGCTTGTGCGAGGTCGACAGCGGCTAGTAGATTTGATTTCTTCTTTTGTCTTAACAGTGGGCTGCGGCTGCGTTTTTTTTCTTTTGAAAATTACATTCGTTCAGATTATGATTTATCTTGTTCTGATAATTTTAATTAAAAACATATACATAAAATTAATATTGACAAAGGATAAGTAATTAATTACAAGTAGGCTATTTTTTTTAATTTTCCACTTATATTTGTAACTTGAAGGATATTTTAGTAATTTGACGTGTTTCTGTTAAATGTACTAAGAGGAAGCCCTTTGAGAAAGGAGGACTTTGCCTATTTGTTCAATCTCAAGCATATATTTGATAATATAAGATATCTCAGGGGAGAAAACTGATAATACCCCCATATTTTTCATCTCTATCTAATATTCGCTTCCATGTGCCCCTGTCCACAGTAAACATTGTCACTAACTCTGCCATGCCTACACAATAATCCAACAATGTTAACAATATTACATACACAATCCTAACTAAAGACAATTTTTCATCAACTAAGAAAAATAAAAATTGCTTAAAGTTTGCTTCAAAATGAAAGGCAAACATCAAATTTTAACCGTGCTCAAAAGAAACTTTTGAGGACGGCCATTTACCCATAGTCGAAGCCAACTTTCGATCATGGATAATTTTTCCTCGTGATCGAAACTGACTTTCAATCATGAGAAAAAAATCACCCATGATCAAAAGTATGTCACAGATTTGTTCCCAAAATCTCAGTTTTCATTTTCTCTCTCAGTCATCTATACCAAACACATTCAAACAACCAACACACATTTAAATAATAATTTCTATCACTATAATCTTAAACTACATACAAAAAACATTAATTTTTACATTTTCAACAAATTTTCTTTCTTTGTTTTTCAAATTATAGAACTCACCTAGTCGTACTTTAATGCTTGATTGATTTATTTCAATTGAAATGGAATGAAAATTTGAGTTTGTGGTAAAAAAATCAAAGAAAAAGTCTTTTTATTAAAGAAGACAGACAAAATTAGAATAAGAAAGAAGGAAGAAGCCAGACACCTAAAAATAATTAATTTAGAAATTTTGGAGTGAACGGTGGGCATTTTAGTAAATTTTTCAAACACTTTTGTTTCGGTACATAGATAGGATAAAAACAATTTAGTGCCTAGACATTAGTACATTAACAAATTTCGATATAATTGTCTAATAGTTATCAATTCAGTCTGTACTGTCTCAGGTGCCCTTTAAATAGACCTGCTCGATTGATTTGGATTTTTCATAAGCTAAATAAATCTTTTTAATATTAAAATTACTTTTTAATTTCTTTTAATATTGTATGGCTAGCATTAGAGAAAAGTTTTTAGAATTAAAAAACTTTTTCTCCTTTATTAAAAAAATCAAAATTTAAAATTTGACATAAAGTTCTTTTAAACTTTTTAGAAGATTAACTTGTTTATATATATACATATATGTATATATGTATGAATATATGTATGTATGTATATATATTATAGAGTTTTAACACATACCTCTTTTGAGGTTTCGGATTCTAACACCTAGATAGAATATTTGGACAAAGACACAAAGACCTCCCTTACATCGATAATTAATTAACACTTTTATTGCAATTACAAAAATATTCTCAGAAATTTGATTGTAAACCCTAATTTAGTTTATCATAAGCAATAGCCGCCCTCTCTTAAAGTTCCACCTCTACCTTGCTCTCTCCATCTCTTATGGCTTAATTATTGCCCCACGAGTCTGAATCATAACCCAAGCTACCTTCATTGTTGAGCTCCCTCCCTCCCTCCCACCATCATAGCCTCTTTTACTTGTCTCCCCTAATCCGTTGTTGCCCTATTTTGCCATCATGGCTTCCTTTCCCAGTCTTTCCTAATCCGTTGCTGCCTTTTTGGACAATCATGGCCTCTTTTCTCCTTCTACCCTAATTCATGGCCTTCCCAAATTTGTTGTCACTACCTAATTCACAACCTCCCCTCTCTTTCTCCCTTAATTCACAACTTCCCTAGTCCGCTACTAGTAGCAAAGGTTTGGTTTAATGCAATGAATTTGCCAACATTGCAATGCAAATAATAAGAAAGTGAGAAATAACTTTTCCAGCAATTTGCTTCGTGAATTGAAGGGTAGAACTAAGGAAGACAATTGAATATAGAAAATTTAAAGAAAAGCTCCAAAGGTCAATTTTCGACAATCTGTGCTTCTGTTCATTGAACAAGTGTTGAGGTGTTGTCTTAGTTTTGTCTTCTTACAAATTTATTTATATTCGGTGCTTAAGGTTGTAAAAGTATTTGAAAATTTTTTGCCTTGCTAAAAGATTTTAATTCTCTTTATAAAAAGATTGGATTTTTTTTGTTATTAGATGAGTTTCAGTAAATTAGTGATGTATTTTCGAATTAGTAACAAAAAAGGAATTACAAAATAATTAAACTGAACTAATATATTTCTGCCTTTCGTTAAGCTTTGCTAAATAACGAAAATGAATCAATTTTGAAGCAAAAAATACCAGTACTTCAAATTTGAAAAACAAAATATGTTCTAGTTTAGGTTGAAAGAGTGGGGCAAAGTTGAATGCAATGAAGCAAGCTATGAAAAATTTTGGTGGGGCAGATTCAATTTTTATAATTTAATTTTGCACAGCTAGAGACAAGCAGAAAAACAAAAGATAGAGTAAAATTGTCCATAAAATTTTCTAAATCACCTTTGACACAAACGGTTAACTAACTGGGATAGATGGTCAAAGGAGAGGTATGCGTGCCTCTATCCAAACTTTCTATTTAGGTGTTAGAATTCGAAACTTTATAAGAGGTATGTGTTAAAACCTCTTTTATTTTATTTTAAAGATTTTATATTTTCTTCAATATAGCCTTAAAGCTGTCTACTAAAGTAATTACTTAATTTTTTTAAAAGTTTTTTGTGACAACTAAACATTAATATTTTTTTTATTAATAGTTCCACTTATAAAAACTCTATTAGTAAAAAGTTTACCGTAAAAAATTTTACTTAAAAATTATACCGAACCAAGGCTAAAAATTTTATATGTTAGTAGAGCTAACAATTTTCCTATGATGAGGGCCCATAGTTCCCAACCTATCATAGGCGATCGAGATCCCACTTGTTAGATCCACTTTTGAAGAACCCTTGCCCCCTTATACTTTTTAAAATGCATCTAAGAAGTTAAGGAGTCCTATGACTTTTACACACCTAGCCCAAGAACTTCTTCAACGATGTAGGACTCTTTCCATAGGTTATTCCAATCTACCCTTTTAGACGATATACATCTACATTTGCTCCTCACCACCTATTGTCGTTGAGTTAGCTCTGATACTATTTTTTTATATTCTTTAAAATCTCCAAATTCTAAAATTAAACTAAAGACTTCCAATTGAAATTCAATATCAATTAATTCACCACCTATTGTCGTTGAGTTAGCTCTGATACTATTTTTTTATATTCTTTAAAATCTCCAAATTCTAAAATTAAACTAAAGACTTCCAATTGAAATTCAATATCAATTAATTATTCTTATATATCTCAACAAATACAATCAATACCAATATTTTTATTACTCTGATACTATTTACACAATCATACTAAAATTATACAATACAAGTATAATTACACATATATAATCACATAACTCTCTATGTGTGTTTGCGATCCCACAAATTTCAAAAGATAGCAATATCATTCTACTAGAGTAACCCATTATTCTTTATATATTCTATCTCTAGCATTACCAAAAATCTAAAACATAAGGGAGAGTTAAAGCCCAGTAAGTATTTACATACAAAGGCAGCTTTTAGCAAAATAAACAAATATTTATATAAAATTCTTTTTTATTTCAAACAATAAGACATCTTATAAACATTCCAAAGCAATGTTCATAAAATAACCTGAACACATTTATTCATTTATTATCAACAAATATGCTTTTTGATTGTCAATAATAAATTTAATAAAATATCAAACTACATCTCAAAAATCAACTTCCTTAAAAATAATATAAACACATGTATTTCATCATTAAAATAATTTTTTTCATGTGATTTTCTTGTGTACTTTTAAGACATTATTCTCAATTACCACAACCCTAAAAACTGACCAACATACTTTAGAAGCATTATCTTTAGATATTACTTTAGAGGCATTTTTATTAGGAATCATTGCCCTAACATACTTTAGAAGTATTATTTTCAAAAACCGTCGCTCTAAACACCGGTGTCATATCATAACAACCATAACCATCATATTTTCATTTTCAAGTTATTTCAAATCCATATTTATATTCACAATAACTTTTATAAATTTTTGGAAACATGACGTTTTCTATCAAATCATCCTTTTACATATAATGCAACACATATTTCACACTTTTCTCATTAGAATAATATTTATAAAAAATATTATTATTTAGTATAATTTAGAAAATTATTAATTTATTCATCACGTAAAAATTCATCAATTTTAGTAAATACAAAAATTCATAAATATTCATTTAACTACTAAAATCAAACATAATATTAATTTTCATAATTATTCTTTTAATCACTAAAATCAAATGTAATATCAATTTTCATAAATGTTCATTTAATCCTTAAATTAATAAAATACCAAATTTTTTATATATTCATTTATTCATAAATTAAATATATATACCAAATTTCATAAGAGGTTTTAACACATACTTCCCCTGAAGTTTGAGACTTTAACACTTAAATATAAAGTTTGAAGTAAGACACACTTACCTCCTTTGGACTGTCATTTGATCATTCATTTTTACTTAAATGACTATAATACCCTTGTTTACTTTAAAGTAAAATATAAGAAATTTAATTTTCATTTATTTAATGTTTAAAAAATTAAAATATCTAAAATTTTAATTAATGATAAGTTTGATTTATATTTATTTAAAATTATAAATTTAATTAATGATATTTAAAATTAGTAATTTGTCCATGTTAATATTTTTTCTAAATTTTTATTGTCGAGTAGTTTTATTGAAGTTTTTGTGCAAACTCGAAAGTCTAAATTTATTTTACTAGTTATATAATTGATATTGAAGCGTGAATTTAGTGTGAACATATATGACATAAATATTATATTAAAAGTTTTTATAGGAATAGTTTGGTTGATAAGGTTATGGAGTTGCTTGGTAAAAAAAAATTAAAAGAAATATAGTTAAAACTGGAGGATTTGCGAAAAAATGGAGTAAGAAATGCGACTTCTTTACATATTAGAGTTTGAGATTTGGATAAATATAACATATAAATAAAAATTAATTTAATTCCTAATTTGAATAAATATTAAGTAAATATAAATTAAGATTATTAACTTAAATTATCATTAATTAAAATTTTAATTTCAATAAATATTAAATAAATATAAACTAAAATTGTCAAATTAAATTATCATTAATAAAAATTTTAATTTTAAATAAATATAATTAAGATTATTTTTAATCAAAATTTTTAATTATTTTAATAATTCTAAATATTAAGTAGATTAAAATTGAATTTAAATCTTAACTTTAAAGTAATCTAGGGTATTATAATCATTTAAATAAAAATAAATTGTCAACTAACAGTTCAAGAGAGTTAAGTGTGCATTTTTTTAAACCTTCTAACTAAGTATTAAAATCTTAAACCTCTGGGGAGGTATGTGTTAAAACTCAAATTTTATAATAATCCACCAATAAATTTAATTATAACAAAATACTTCACTTTTCAATTTAAAAATCAAAATTAACCAAATACACATAAATATTTAGTTGAATATTGTATAATAAACCTACTTCTTTGTATGCATTTACGTTTCTCCAAATCATCTCATAATATCAATTTAACAATAATAAATAATAATAAAAATTTAATCATCTAATAAAATATTATCATTCACACAAATAAATATCTAATCAAATATAATTCTAAAACTAAATTATATAAGATAATTTACTAAAAACTAAAATATCACATTAAATCAGAAATTCTAACCAAATCCATTAAGTCTTTCTAATTTCTTCATTTCTTTCATCTTTCTCTCATTCCTCTTCCTCTTCTCCTCCTCCTCCTCCCGTCTTTCTCCTTTTTCTTTCTTCTCTTTCTTTTCTTTTCATTTCTCTTCTTTTGGTTCCCTTTTCTCTCCCTTTCTTCTTTTCCCCTTTCCTTTCCGTCTTTGTCTTACACGAAACAGGCAAAACACAATTTGATTTTTTTAATATCAATTAAACCCTTCAACTATTTCACTTTCACTTTTTACCCACAATAACATTCATATTATCAAGTAGTTCTATTCTCTTGAAAATATAAACAAATTCATCCTAATCAAATAATTTCTCCAAAAATAATTATATTCGTCTTATAAATTCTCAAGTGTCCTCATGTAATATATAACAAAGATATATACACACACATATTCCTATTAATACTAAAATCTGAGGTATTACAATCTTCCCACCTAAAAAAATTCCTTCCTTGAAATTTTATCTATCTTATTAATCAAATAGAGATAAACTATTATACATTACATTCCTCTACAACTCCTTAAATAATTTACTCAATATTAACTATCATAACTTAGATATGAATATTTCGAAAGTATTTCTTAACTTACAAATCTCAAATAGCATTGAGGCATTTATACTTAACCAATCATCATTTATTAGAAATTTGTAATCATAAAAATCGAAACATCAAAGATATTCCTTAGACACTAAAAACTTTTACTACTATATCTTAGTCAACATTTAGAATCTAATCGCAATAAAAGTCTCAATACCAATACACTAGAATCCTTGAATCAAATCCCTAAACAATGTGAAATGTTTCAAACTATATCCTTATGAAATGAGTAAATCCTTATCAAACTCGTAAATTAAGAATCCTTGTTCCTTAATGATTGTAAATATAACAACATATTATTGGATTTCAAATCTCAAATACAAATCAAACTCATGCAATAAATTCATGCTCGAACGCCACTTATTAAACCCAATAATATGGCCGATTTTATTCCTTTCACCAATTTCATAATACCAATAAATAACATATATTAGGACAATACATTATGTCTTCATTTTAAGAATTTCATCTTGAAAATTCACTATCACTAATATCTCAATCAAAACAAAATCTTTTACCAACAATTCTCAGTTACATAATCAAAATAAATTACGCTTTCATTGCATTACTCTAATTACTCACATGAAAAATAATTCCTTAAACAATAAAGCACATCACAAAGTTTTGTATAAACCTTTCTTCTCATCACTAATACTAAAAAAAAGTCTACAAAATTATAACCTATGCTCTGACACCATTACAACATCATGCATCCAACATATGCTAAAGTAATGTAGAACTAAAGTGTTAAGACAAATTCTTCAAAAGAATTTTAATTTCAAAAGCTTATCTCAAGGAATATAATGTTGTGATACCATTTGTCAGTCCAATTGAGATCCCACTTGTTAGACATTGTTCGCTTTAAGAGAACCCTTACCCCATTACAATTTTAAAACATGTCTAAGAAGTTAAGGAGTTATGCGGCTTATGTACAGTTAGCCCAAGAACTCCTTCAAGTGATGTGGGAGTCTTGCCCATGGGTTATTACACGGCCTGTTTGAGTCAGGGATCGAGGATAATATTTGAGAAATTTGGGATTTGAGTAGAAATTAAGGATGAGAAACCTTTCCCATTTTGAAAACAAATTAGGGATGGGATTATAAGTTTTCTCTAGTCCGACTCGCTTCTTTATTAAAAAGTAAAAAGCTAGCATGAATTAAAATTTAAATTAAAAAAAAATCCTAAACTAAGTTCTTCTTTAGTCTTCACGCACTATTCAGCCTCCTCCGGAGTCTTTGCAAAACTTGAATCGTGCCAATTCTATTGCTCCCTGTGTTTGCGTATGTTTGTTTTTCTTTGTTAATTTCTTCTACACATTTCACATTAAATTAATTAATGTATCATATCAACATAAAATTTAATAAATTAATATTCAATTCCAAAGCTTAAAATCATTAAGAGAAAAATTAAAATAATATTATTATATGTGTGTGTGTGTGTATATATATATATATATATATATTATTGCAAGTTATTGTCTTTGTTTGTTTCCTACACATGAAATTTTTTTTATATTATTAGATCTTAAATTTAGAAACAATTTTTTTTAGTGTAGTGTTGTTGTCATTTCAATCAGACGCCAATCACTCCTTAATACTTTTATTTATATGTTTTATTAATACAGTGGTAAGTATTATGGTGATTTTTCTTGAAGTATTCTATTCGATTCTTCATTTTTAAGGTTAAAGGTGCGTCAAAAGTAAGCTAGGGGCCCCTAAGGGACTGCAATGGAAACCAGGGATAGTCCGACCCATCTTTGATTAGGCCCATTGGGGATGAGTTGGGATGAGAATCTGCATCCTATTCAAGGATGGGGCCAGAGATTAAGGTCCCTGACCCGTCCCTGGCCCGTTGCCATCCATATATGATGGAGACTAAAATCTGTAAATTTAATAAACTGTCTTAATTTGTTATTTTGCTATTGTTTAATGATGAAAATTTTAGGAAAATTTCTTAAAATATCCTAACTAAAATCCAATTGTCTTAAACACCCAGTTGAAAAAAAAAGTTTACCAACTTAGGGCAAATTCTATTTTTTTTGGACAATTTTACCATTAGTAACCACATTCAATTTTTTTATATATTTTAACACTCTTTTTCCTTTCCTTTTTTTACTAGATATACCTCGACAAAAATCTCAACCTTTCTTTTTATAAACCTCTCTTCTCTAGCAGATTGTGATTTATGATGTTTGTAAAATAAATAAGAATATTTAAACATGAATTTTGTGATAAAATTATTAAATAAATATTTTTAGTTTATTTGAAAAAATGTATAAATTTAGGATCAAATAGTATATTTTGAGTATGATTTTTGTTGGATCTGGATAATGTTGATGTATTTATTGAAATATTACTGGAATTTGAAAAAAAAATCGCAACCCAATTTTTGGATGAAGGCGCCCGAAATGGGCAAATTTCAAAATGTTTTTAGATTTCAGTCAAATTTTTATATCTCAGTCATTTTTGACAATTTTTTTAGATTTTCATAAAATTTCAATCAAATACATCTACATTGTCAAGACTCAACAAAAATTATATCCAAAATATATTTATTTTATCTTAAATTCATGTAATTTTTTTCAAAATAAAATATTATTAAAAATAAAAAAATGAATATGATTAGTGGAGACAAAATTATCTAAAAAATGAATGTTGGATTAAGTTAGTAAAAAAAATTTCAAGTGCCTATTTACGATAAATGGGTTTCAATAAGGTTATTTTAGTAAAATTTTCAAAATTTATAACCACATTTTATATATACCACATTTTACTCAAGTGGACACGATACAAAATTTTCTAAAATAAAGCAATAAAAGCGTTATATATTCTCTAGCAATTTAATTTAAGTAATTTTTATTATGTTATATCGAAATTACAAATTTCGGTATCAACAGTTGGCGTCGCCTGTGGAAATTCTTACAAAAAGCTATGACAGTAATAAAAAAATAACAAACCGCCAGAAGACACTTAGTCGAGAGAATAAATGAGGAAGGATTGTCGGATTCTAATTGTCCACCTCATCCGATGCAATACCTTCAAGGGCAAGTGGCGATACACGTTAGAGATGGGGACACCGCCCAAATTATGCAAAAGGTACAAGAAAGTGAACGCAAATACTAGGAAAGGAACGAACAAGTGAAGGATCCTTGAAAGCAAGAATGAATTGTTGACTAAAGAAATCGAGGATCTCAAAAGGATAGTTTATGAGGCAGCAATCGGAAAACAAACTCCTTAGCGCCTACTAGAGAATGAGGAAAGCATGACTCCATCTAAGGTACCATACGATCGGTTTCCCCCAAGAAGACCAGGGAATTAACTCCGAGGATAGGACAACCACTATAGGCATAATCCTATGTCAACCTCAAAGAAATGCTTGCAACAGAGAACAGGCCCAAAATGATCATGAGGAGATTGCATCCCTGTAAATTTAGGAAGAAGTAGATCAAAGGCCGACCCATGTTTGGTGTGGCTCAAAACAAGGTAAAAGAGCTGCTGAGTATAGCATAAACTCAATGGATATGATGGCTTATCTAGACCAGAAACAGAAAAAGAATAAGGAAGACATTGCCTCCAAGAACACATAGGAGCCCGCACCCAAATAGGTGGTCAGCAGAAAAGAAATGGAAGAAAGAATCCAAAAACTTGTTGAAGAATTGCAAACATAGAAGGAAAAAGAAATTTAAGATTTGGTCCTCTCGCCAAAGTTTAAAATGCCCCAAGTTGCACCATATACAAGACAAACAGATCCCACATTGCACATATATTTGTTCAGGGAAATGATGCTGATACAGGGGCTATTAGAATTACAAATGTGTTGTCCTTTCTCCTTAACTTTATAAGTACTAGCAAGGTGATGGTATAAAAACCTAAGGCTAGGAAGCATAAAAAGTTTCGATCAACTGTGAGAACAATTTGTTAATGAATTTAGAGGAGTGATGACCATTACAAAAATTCTTAATTCTCTGCTATTATTAAAAAAAAGAAGGGATGAAACCCTAAAGAGTTTTATAAAAGATATCATGAGAAAGTTATGGAAGCTGAGACGTTCACCCATCTATTGGCTTTGGAGGTTAAAAAATAGATTATGAATGGACAGAGGATACTTTGTTGTGCACAAACGGACTATAACCACGTAGCAAGCACGAAAGTAGATCTTTGAGAAAATTAAAATCAAAGATCGAATATTGTTGAAAAAGAGGGAAGAAAGATTATAAGGGTCTAGAGACAAAAGAAAAAGAACAGGGTCCGTCTTTAGAAGTGACAAAAACTTTCAGTGATGAAGAAATAACAATGAATATGATCATAGGCCAAACTGCGAATTTCCACCCTTAAGGCATGAAGGAAGAACAGAACAACGAAAGGAGTTGTCCATCCTACCTAGAGAAGAAGTAGAAAAAGTCGCCCATGTGCAAGATAAAAGACAGTTCAATGAGCTTAATGCACCTCTATTAGTGATATACAAAGAGATCAAGAACTTGGGATTACTACTTGGCCCACGCCTACTGAGGTCAACCTCAAGTATCTATGATAAGGAAAGAAGATATGTGTTTCACTAAGACCACAGACATACGACTAACCAATGTTTGGACTTAAAAGAATAAATAGATATTCTTGTACGAAATAACTACTTGGATCGATACAAAACAAAAACACACGAGGAGAAAAAGGGCTCTAAACAGAGAAGAGTAGAATTAGGAGATTCAATCCATAGAGCCATGGTGATCTCAAAGGAAAAACTATTCGAAATATTCACTTTCAAACATGCCCATGAACCAATACATAATGAACGTTAAGGTTAAGAAGAAACCAAAGTTAACATCGATTCCAATCATGTTTACAGATGAAGATGAAGCAAGAGTTAATTTTCCTCATGATGATGCTATAGTGATAACATTGAAAATCTACTCGACTAGTATTAATAGAATACTAATCAACACAAAGAGCTCAGTGGATATCATATTCAAAGAAACGTTGAGTTCTTTAAAAATTTAAGGCCTAAATATAGGATTTGTAGACATGGTTTATGTAGGTTTGTCGAATCATATAGTTACCGCTAATAATAAGAGATAAACTGTATCACAAACTACAATGCTATAATTTTAGATTGTGCACTTAAAGATGTCGTACACTATTATCTTGGGAAGACCCTTTCTGAGGAAAACAAGAGCAGTGAGGAGCATACACTACCTGAAGCTCAAGTTCAGAGTCAATAAAGGAATTGGGATAGTCCAAGGGGACCAGAAGGTTTCCCGAACATGTTTTGCAGTCTCTTCCAAAAGTTTACTACATAACAATATGCCATATCAAAGTAAAAGACAAAGAGGATGTTGAATAATAGAGAATGATGAGCAAGCTAACAAGGAAAATGGACTAAACGGAAGCAAAACCAATAGTCAAGCCAATAGAAAAATTGGAATCAATATCGTTCGACCCACTAAGGAAGAAAAAGAAATTTTGGTTGGTATTTTGAAAAAGTACATAGATGTGTTCATTTGGATGCATAAAGATATGCCTAAAATCGACCCTCAGATAATCTCACATTGGTTGGTTGTTAACGCAATGTTCAAACCTATTAAACAAAAAAAGAAGAACGTTTAACCAGGAGAAAATAGAGGCCATTAGAGAGGACATGGACAAGTTAATGACGACAAGATTCATAATTGAGGTTTCTTATCCAAACTGGGAGGCCAGTGTCTTAATGGTCAAGAAAGCCAATGGGAAATGGAGGATATATGTCGATTTCATCGATCTGAACAAAGCTTGTCCCAAAGATAGTTTCTTACTCCCACGAATAGATCAATTAGTATGCTCAATAATTGGATACAAATTATTGAACTTCATAGATGCAATCTCAAGATACAACCAAACTAAGATGCATGAAGCTGACCAAGAGAAGACTGTGTTTATAACTGACTAGGGATTGTATTGTTACAAAGCAATACCTATCAGGCTAAAGAATACGGGTGTGACATTCAAAAGACTAGTCAACAAAGTCTTCAACCCTTTAATTGGGAAAACAATGAAAGTATACATAGACGACAAGATCACAAAGTTATTGAGAGGCAATGACTATGTCCAACATCTAGAAGAAACCTTTTCCCTACTCAGAAGATAAAACATGAAATTAAATCCTGAGAAATGCGCGTTTGAAGTTAGCTCCGAAAAGTTTTTTGGATTCATGGTAGTGAACGAGGAATAAAAGCTAATCCTAAAAAAATCTTAGTCATATTAGACATGAGATCCCCAACAACTTTGAAGAAGTACAAGAATTAACTGAAAGATTAGCCGCTTTGAGCATATTCATCTTCAAAGCCACGGACCAATTCTTTTAGGCAATTAAGAGAGGAAAAAAGATGACATAGACATAAGAATATGAACAGGAATGAAGGCCTATCTTGTGAACCCATCTCATCTGCTAAGTCCTTTGATAAGAGATACATTGTACTTATATCTGGCGATAATTGACCATGTGGTAAGCTTAGTATTAGTAAAGAAGGACAAAAATATTCACTGACCAGTCTATTATACAAGCAAATCCTCACTGGACCCCGAAAAAAGATATCCACCTCCGGAGAAATTAACACTCGTTCTTGTCATCACAGCGTATAAGTTGCGACTATACTTTCAAGCACACCCAATAATAGTACTCGCTAACCAACCTGTACAACAAATATTGCACAAACCAGATCTCCCAAGAAGATCAGTAAAGTAATCAATTGAGTTTAGCGAGTTCAATATAGAATACCATCCTCGCAAAGCCATTAAAGCCCAGGCGCTAGTCGACTTTATCTTGAAAAGATCAGTTACAGAAGAAATGATGGTTCGGGTACTAGCTAGACCAATAACAACACAAGAAATCAAAAATGTCGTGTTAAAGACAACCCTTGTCTAAGACAATATGATAGAACCAACGACAAATTGTGGTCAGCCCTCCAGAGAAACAACAAAAGTAGAGTGAGTAGAACCCCCATTTTGGCACTTATTTATTGATGGGGCATCAAACGTTTAGGGTGAGGGGTCGGTATAATCTTGATCAGGGCTAGAAGATGAGGAATAAGCCTACGCCCTATACTTCAATTTCAAAGTAACAAACAATGAGGCAGAATATGAAGCTCTATTGGCCGGACTCGGTCTAACAATTTTAGTTGAAGTTGAACACCTTAAAGTAAGAGACGATTCACAACTAGTGGTGAATCAAGTCTCTGGCCAATTTCAAGCAAAAGGAGAAAATATGCACGCCTATGTGAACAGAGCCACAGACGTGATGAAGAGTTTCAAAAAGGTGGCAGTAACGCAGGTCCTGCGATCAAAAAACATCAAAATAGACGCCTTGGCAAAACTAGCCTCAACTTTACAAGGAAGGCTCCCTACAACCATTCATGTAGAAGTCTTAAACTAGAAAAGTATAGGGAAATTGGAATAAATCAACGCCACATATCAAGTCCTAACCTGGATAAATTCGATCAAAGAATATATCGTAGAAGAAAAATTACTTGAAGACAAGGAAGAAGTCAAATAGAGAGTTGATATGTACTCAGGGAAGTTCACATAAAGAGTTGCGGTGACTACGAGAGAGCCGATTCTAAGCCTTATGATCAAGTTTAAACGAACTAGTCAAAGAAGTATCAAACTCACTCCCTGGGCTATTGGGGATATCTCTCACATCGAATCTATCAAGTCTCGCCATGGCTAAACTCAAGCAAGTGTAAACAGGAGATGGTTAGTTAAAATCTACCCTAAAAAAAGTAGCTGTAGGGGTAATTGAAATAAGTCATAATTTGTTCAGATCATGTTCTATTTTGCCTAAGAATAGAGACATGTCTTTATCCAGAAAGCCATAAGGGTATTCCCCGGAGTAAAACTCTAAAGTTCCTACAAAAAACTATGGCTCTCACGTCTTAACACAACCTGAGTTTTGTTCAGATAGAGCAAACCCATGAAGACTAAACCCAGTTTCAATATGCTGGTTATCATTCCTATCTAATTATATGGTTGATGACAATCTTCTAAAGTAGGAAAGTAAGTTTCAAATTACAAGGAATCCATAAAACGAATAAAAGGAAAGACACAGGCAACAGTTCATCAAATAATGTGACAGAAAGCCATCCCAAGTAGTACTCAGAAGAAGCATATAATGAAAAAGTTTAAGTGACTTACTTGGTCGATGAAAAGTCATTGATAAGCGAAAAAGAACGCCGGAGACACGACAGAGCTTTTTCGCAAGCAAAGAGAAACAGAGAATAGTTTGGTATAGTCTAGAGTTCGGAGAGAATATGAGAGTAAAATGGTGAAAAATAGGAAAGGCTAAAACCTTTATACCCATTTCACCTTTTTTTTCCTTAATAATGTGCTACAATAGGGATTAATGGCTCTGATGATGCCACGACAAGATTCGCTAACAAAGCAATGACTTGTCAATGGAGAAGGCAATGTAAACTAATAAAATAAAGACCAATGGCAAAGTGGTTTGAAGCTTAAACGAGGCCATCATTATTGCATTTACGCGCATTAACGAGTGATGTGATGTTCGAAAAATCGAATAGTTACATCGCGCGCGCTGGTGTTTTATTAAAATCTCAAAGGTCGTAGATATGTTCAATTTCTGTTTTTTATATAAGCATACTTATAGTCAACATTCAAGATAGCTTTGGCGGGCAAAGATTGTTGTAGCTGATTAGAAGGACATATTCATTCAGAGAAGCGTTAGCGATTCTGCCGTATTTCGTTAAATAACGTGGATTTGAGGTTAGGAAATTACTTTGTCAGAGAAGAGGGTTAGGCACTTAACGCCGAATTATTGCTTATTCCTTAATAGAGTTTCTAGTGAAAAGACTGGTTTTACTGAAAATTGAGGGGCTTGGTGTTTGGGAAGATGATCTCGGGCCCGTAAGGTTAATGGGCTTCGTGCTAGTTAGCCCACTATATGGTTATTTTTTGTACGTTTTGGTCAGCTCAGATAAAGAGGAGTTCTAGTCAGATATCGTAGGAGACAGTCTATTCAGACTAGGAAGGTTGTTGTTTGATAGAATTATTGTGAGAGGAGAGCTTTGAAGCTAGCAAATCCTAATTCCAGGCGAACTGAAACATCGTTAGATTCTCTCCGAATTCTTAGGAAATTTTAAATACTATTAGGACTAGAAATTTAATACTTATGCACACACCATATTCTACTCATGTAGACACGATATACAAATACAATGTTATGAAATAAAGCAATAAAAGCGTTATTTATTCTCTAGCAATTTAATTCAAGTAATTTTTATTGTGTGATATCGAAGTCACAAATTCGATATCAACACTCGCTAATATGACTTTTTTGGTTATATGTTATAATTGATCTCTATGATATCTTGATGATATAGGAATAAATGGGCTATGTAATATTTTATTTGAAATGAAATAAGTAGTATCTTATTTCTTGAGGGGAGAAAAAAAATCTACTCTCGGATATGATGTAGGCTTCTGCCTTCTTATTTATTGTGGAAGCCCGAAGGTACAAAATATTTGGTAAAATTATTCATTCTAGTTTTATGCACAATTTTTTTAAAAAAAAAAAACTTTATTCACAATGGTGGATAATAACATCTTTGTCAATAAATATTGATAGTTAGTATTATTTTATATTTAATAATTTTATTACATACCACTATAATTGAAAAACTATAACAATTAAATTTAAATCTATCTTTATAACCGAAATAGAATATATTAACTCTCAAATTATAATATACTTAGAGATTAATGTGTTAGATAAATTCTAACGTGTAACGGTATAATATATTTCTCTTAATCAATACCAATGAGTTATATTTATTACTATAATTTTACTTTTTTCTCTTTGTAATTAAGTTCAATGTTACAATTTTTTTTTTTTTGAAATGATCAGAATATTAATAGAAATGCTTGAATGTTTTTAAAAAATTTTAATAGAAAAGTTTGTCATTAGAACTCTCCTCACACAATTATGTCAATGATCACATCATTGTGTTCAGAGCACTCAACACAAGAATATTGAAATTTTGTTTATTGAAAACAATTTTTAAAATATTTTTTTTAAAAAAAATTATGAGAAAACAACTCAAATTTCCTCTAATCTAGTGTGAACAGAGTTTAAACTCTCTCTTGTATCGTTCTAAGAGATTTTTGAAAGACATACTAAAAGGTTCAACAAATTAAGTTAAAAATAAATATATAAATATTACAATAAATTTTAGAATTAATACCTAAAGGCCAAAATTTTAATCACCAAAATCTCTAAAATGCATAAAAATATGAGTTTATACTTTAAAAATGAGACAATAATATTTTCATCCATAAATCTTAGAAAATAGCAAATTAAGACATGATTTGCTCAATTTTAATATTTTAATATCCTTTAGCTTTCTAACTTAATCTTTTACAACATATTAGAAACTAAAATATTAAAATTAAATAAACTATATCCTAATTTACTAAAGTTTAAGAATGGAAATATTATCATATCCCATTCAAAAGTTTGTAATTATATATATCAACATAAAAAGTTCTTATTCTAATTTTGATTATGATTCTATTTTTATAGCTAAAAAGATCTTATTTTTGTCATACACATTAACAAAATTATGTTTAAATTTTATAGTAACTTCTTAAAAAATATTTTGTTTATGTGAGATAATTTTTCTTAATTTTGATGAAAGTAAAGTCTTAGGTAATATTTATTGTACTATTTAAGATTTTATTAGTTGAACTAATTTACACTTATAATTTATTAATTCAACTAAGACGCACAATTTATTACTACGAGTTATTATTACAATCATATTTTCAGTTATTTTTGTTAGAAACTTGATGTGCTTTTCGTGATCTTTACCGCATAAAAACACATAAATAAATAATTATTATCTAGGAAGTTTAGCCTTTCGCTAAAAGTTTAACAATAATTAGAAGACTTGATCTTTCATCAACATCACAATAATAAATATAAGGTTTTATCTATCATAGGTTTAATAAAGTAGTAATAAAATATACACATAATATATAGGTGGTGAAACTATTAATTTGAAGGAAACATTCATGGGATAAATAGTAAAAGAATTTTACTATCTCATAGAAGGATTACAATTTTTTTTACTCAATAGGAAAATAATAACACTCTTATCTTACACAAAATAGAGGAAGAAGAAGATTTTGTAAGAGAAAAAATTGGGGACACTGTAATCCCTTAAGAATAGGGATGAAAAAAATGAGGAGAGTCTCCTCTATTTATAAGAGAGATATTTTCTCATTATATCAAATATGACTATTAATTGCAGTTATATTTGATATTTTTAATATTTTTTTAATTTTAATTGTAAGATATAACTAACTATACTACTCACTAGCCTAAATTAACCCTTGATTTTTCATAATTTTTTATTTTTATTAGAAAAAATAAGTTATAAGATAATTAAACGGTTCATTTTGGTTCGGTTTGGTTTATAGTCATCCAAACCGATTTATCCCAAAATGAGGATATCCTAAAGATATCCCTTATTCTTACTTATTAAGCTTGTATAACATAACTTTCGGAGTGAATCATGTGATGAATTTTTTTTCTTATATAATAATAATATTTTTATTCCTAAATTTTAATAAAATAAAAAATGACAATATAGTTTTCTGAATATTAACAATTTAATCCCAAGACTTATTTAATGTAAAATTGTTGTGGTTTTAAATGACTACTATATTAAAAAAATAATTAATTTTTAAAAAATATATTTCAATGTTTAATATACTGTATTGTCAAAAATATTGTTGCTTTAAAATTGAAAATATATAATATCATAACAATATTCATAGCAGACATTAATTCTTCTTCAACATTAAATATTTCATGTACAGTTTATTAACATTACATTAAAAATTTATCAAAAATTGGGAGTTCTTAGTCGAGTTTAGTCTAGCGTAGACTTGGCAAAAATTCGAGTTTGGGCCGGGTTTTTAAAAACCCGGTTCGGACCCGGATTTATTTTTTATGTATTTAATCCGGCCCAGATCTAGGTTTAATAAAATCGGGTCAGGCCAAAATCCAGATCCGGATCGGGGCGGGTTAAAAACCGAATTGTAAAAAATTCAAAAATTAAAAAATTTTTTCTTGTATTTTTGTTTACGGGCCGGGTTTTAACCCGACCCGATAATAATTTATTTAAAACCTGAAAAAAATTCGGAATTAACCCGGACACAATCCGGATTATAATGAAAAGAACTCGGGCCCGAGTTTTTTTGTCATCCCTAATCTAACGCGTAGAAATATATACCCAATTTGGATAATACATACTCTCAACTTCGAGGGAGCCTATACTCAATTTAGAGAAAATTCTACCCACTATATTTAGTAGGTGAATCTACATATAATGGGTAAATCTACATAAAAGTGATAATTAACCTTGTCAAAGATAAGACTTGAAGACTAAATCTCCTATTGAGAGTTCTAGTCCTCTAATCACCCAGACTGTACCTAAGTTATTAATTAAAACATAATACTACAATGACTAAAAGTTCATAAAACCGAATTCAAAAGATTAAAAAAAATCAAGTATTGTCACAATAATAATTATATATAATATGAAAATTATAGCAAAATGTAGTAAGGCTATAAGTCTATAGCTATTTGTAATAATTAAAAATATTATACAATTTATATGAAAGAGCAACTCTTTATCACTTTACAAATATCATAAAAAAATTCATGTCTAAATATTTGATGATAAATTTTATTTATTAAAACAATTACTTTATGATCGTATTTATTTTCATAAGTTCTAATAACAATATTAAAGTATTATTATGTAATACACTATGTAAAGTATAATTATATGATTACACAATAATTCTAACAAGTTTTCATTATATTAACAAATTATCACTTTTGAAAATATTAATAAAAACTTGTAGGGTATAATAAAATTGTAATATCATGATAAATTAATTTTGATTTGGTGAAAATTTTGAAACTCTTTGTACGTAATTGATAAACTAAATTGAAATGTAATAATAAAAAAGTTTATAAAAAAAATATGATATAGTCTTTCCATTAAAATTTTTAAAGAATTACATTAAATGTCATCATAGATTATTTCATAAGCTGCTTTTAAAAAATAAGCTCCTCTCCGGCTTATAAGTTCAACAAAAATAATAAAATAAATTTACTTTCAATCGCAATCTTAAATAAGGTCTTAGTTTTCTCTACTCAGCTTCTGATAATGTGCAACGGTTATAGAGACTAATATGCTAACATTGAGAAATCATGGGCTGATTTATTATTTTACTAAAGTTTAGGGATACAATTGTCATTATCTCTCTACAAATATCCTCACAGGCTTTTCCCACGGACCAATTATTGAAGAGTCTGTGAACCTTCTGCGAAAGTTCCTCATCATGATAAAATCCTATTTTATTTGAACTTGTGTTCTTATACAATTTAGAAGCTTCTCACCGCATAATTCAGTTGATCCGGTCCAAGCTTCTAAACCCCTTTAATTCGAGTTGATTGGATTTTTATGTAAGCTCCTATATCAAATTTTAAAAGCAAAAATAGGTTTTGATTTTTAACTTTTTATATATATATATATATATATATATTACTACAAATTACAGTTAATAGGGTTCAAGCTCATCTCCAATGTTAGACATGAGTTCGATTGACTATTAGATTAAAGACTTTATGACAATTTAAAATTAAGTTAAACTCAATTTTAAATTTTAAATTTTATTTAAAACAGATTTAAAATTTTTTATCAACTCTATCTACAATGTACTTGGTATTCTCAAATTAATCTAAATGTACTTAATATTCTTAAATTATTTCGAATTGAAGTAATAATAATAAGAGAAAAATTGTGTAACAATAATGATATTTCTCACTCAAATCTAATCATTTTTTTAAAAAAAAAATCAAAATATTTGAAAATTCTTAATTGCTTAAACTTAAAAAAAAAAAATTGCTTCTCTTTTTATTAGTAATTTTCATAATTTTAAAAATATAATACTTAAAAGCATAACTATTAATTATTAAGTAACCTTTAATTTGTATTTGATAATTAATAATCCAGCCAGTTAGGCAACTATTTTGGAAAAATTATTAATTAAAGCACTAACTTATAGTTAATATATAACAATTATATTTCATACTATGTTTAGATTAACTATAATAAAAATTTTAAATATATTTAAATAGATATTTATTTTAAGTTCGAAATATGTGTTGTTTCTTCAATTTAATAATAAAACTTATATTTATATATATTTTTTTGAAGTAAACTAATATTTATATTTAAGTTTAATTAGATGAAAATTTTAATTTAACAGTTAATGCACCTACTTCAAAAAATTATTTTTAAATTTTAAAATTAATTTTGGGTTAAAATTTATTTAATTTTCAATATTTTAAAATTTAATATTATAAAAAATAATTTTTTTTATATATTTGAAAATAACACAAGGCCACGGTACTAATTATAGGATTTGACTCCCAACAATTAACCCAATTAAAATGGGATCCTTTTGTCATTGACTCGTTCCCAATTTATATACAGAATTTTTTTTAATTTAAATTAATTAATTTTTAATTAATAATAATAAACTAGTGGTTATCTCCTTAATTGATAATAAAGCAGAAGGCGACAAATCAGACGCCGCATACCATCCAGGTGCCCCATGCCTGTCCACTAAGTTACCGTTAGAATACATGACAGCACTTAGCTATCTCATGGTTTGTACCAATTAAGTAATTTATTTGCCTAGAATCCATGTGTCTAAATGATAGAATTTATTTTAACAATTTTGATTTCAAATTTATCATGTTAAATTATTAGAAAAATCTAAAAAATGATGTATATATATAATTTGATTAAATATACACTTTAATTATTTACATTTCGTTTAATTCGTGAATTTTAATAAAAAAAATTAGAAAAATTTGATATATTTAACTCTTAAAAAAGGTTAAAATTAAAATACAATATAACAATTAATTTAAAATATTTATTTATAACACGTGAATTGAGTTGGGAGTCCACACTTTTTGCTCATTTGTTAAAATTGTATCATATAGTCACCGTGTAGTGGCATAAATCTTATAATAATTATAATAAAAAATAAATAAATTATAATAAAATTTTCTCATAATTTTACTATAATAGCCTACTGTAAATTTTGATATGCATGTAAAACTAATAACATCAAACTTTAAATTAATAATCTTAAACCTACTATATGTCATATGAATAGTAATTGATAATGGAGTTGACCTCCTTTTTCTTCAATTATTGTATGAATAAATGTTACACAAAGTCTATATGGTAGATTTAAATATAATTATATTTTTTTATTTAAATATTAGTATTTAAGTCAAACATTATTTTGTACTTTTTATTAATATTATATAATTATATAAATAATCTATTAATACTATAATTAAATGTTCATTAAAAATCAAAAATCACGATAATCGCCGATACTATTCGTAAAAATTTACATATAATTTAATATTGAAATTAGCTTATATAAAAAAAACTACTCTAACGTAACTAAATCTCATCTACAACATAACCGTGGGAACTCGAATCCTTTGCCACGGCACTTGAAAAGGGAGGTTTACTTAATTGCATTTAAGCACTTTTTTCATTTGGGACTTAATTGTATCAAACTAAATATATAAGTTCTAGGTGATGAATTTTGAGTATGTGTTCCGGACTAAATTGGATTTTGAGGCAAATCTGTAGGACCTGTATGATATCTTACCTTTACTGGGATCTCACCACGTATACCACTAACCGGCGATAGGATCCTATTTACGTGGGCAAATCCGCACCCCCGGCTATCATCCACTCACTGTCAAGCACTGGATATTCGATTTCAACCCATCCTATCAGAACACGTGTTACCCTTATGTGATAGATCTAGAACTACCAAATGTAGACGCATACACCTGATTACCCCTTGTTACATCAGGAATACAAAAAAAAAAAAAAATCCATTTACGATCATTTAGTTTTGTCCTTTATTATTTCATCACCATCACAGAAACGAGTTCACGTTCTCTTCTTCTCTCTCTTACTCCCGCTCTGAATCTGCTGAATTCTTCCGATTGAAACCCTAGGGGCTTTGATCGATCTGTTTAACTTAAATCTGATTTTGATTCTGTAATCAATCAGATCGCAGGATTGAAGCAAAGCTGTTTCTCAATCAACTGAGCAATTCGCAGTCGTTTCGCTGAATTGTGAAAATGCAGTCCTACGCAGCTAGATTGACCACATTCGAAGATGCGGAGAAGGAGAGTGAGTACGGATATGTTCGTAAGGTATATAAAAGTTCTATTTTTTACGGTCTGTTGTTTTGATTTTAAGTTCAATTTGAAGTGATTTTAAATTCAATAATTATTTGTTTATTTATTTTTTGTATATATAGATTCATTGATCTGTTTTTATTTTTACCGAGGTTGATTGATTGTTCATATGATTTGTTCTCTATCGGCTTGAAGTAGAATTTGGATGAATTATATTAGGGGTGATTTCAATTTGATTGATTTTTGACTTATGTATGTTTGATAACAACTTATTGACTTGACTATCGTAAGGATTGATTTACTAGCGCCGTCTGATGTGATTTACTATTGTTTGTTTTAACTTGCAGGTCAGTAATTTTTTATTTATCATCACAAATTTCCCAAAATTTGATAATTAACTGAAAATTAAAGCTATTTGATAATTGTTATTGTTGTTATTTCTTTTCATCCGAAAAATGTTCTGGTCAATTTTTTTGTTTCTTGCTTGTTAGTGCTGTATTTTTTGGTTCTTATAGTATATGGGAAAATGTTGCATATATTCAGATTCAGAGTTTTAGTTCCAAGTTTAATGGCCTCTATCTTTTTCCCTGTTTTTGCTATCTTCTTGTATGTTAGCTCGCAGACTTAGTTTCCTTTCTTGTAATAGCTTCTCTGAAAGACTACTGGTTGTTTTGTGCTCCCTAACCTTCTTTTGGCATGAAGAGGAAATTGTTATTTCTGAGTTATTGTCATGCAAACTTTATTTTGCTTCTATTTTTGGTTGTCTCATAATTTGCATATTTATCGGGTTTGCAATCATTCTGAACTGTTGTATTATCAAATATTATTGAACAGGTATCAGGACCGGTGGTGATTGCAGAGGGCATGGCTGGTGCTGCTATGTATGAACTAGTCCGTGTTGGGCAAGACAATTTGATTGGTGAAATTATTCGGCTGGAAGGACATTCTGCAACAATCCAAGGTTTTATGGTTTATTTATGTTTTCTTTTATTTTTACAGCCTTAGTATTGTCTGTTGAATTCCCATCTTGAGTATATATACTCTAAACGAAATCCATTGGGTCTTGAAATTGACAAGAAAATATTGTCATCTTTTATATTTCAGTTTATGAAGAAACTACTGGTGTGATGGTGGGCGACCCTGTTATACGAACACACAAGGTTAGTATCTTGTTTTTTGCTGCTTTTCTGGGCGGTGAGATGACTACATTAGCTAATACATTATTGTTGATGTTGCAGCCTCTCTCTGTGGAGCTGGGACCTGGAATTTTAGGAAATATTTTTGATGGAATTCAGGTTTGACTGGACCTGGAGCTCAAACCACACATTTATATATACTTAGATTTATAAATTTCAGATGTGGATTCAGTTTTTACACTTGACTATGTTTTGTTTCTAATTTTATGATAGAGGCCTTTGAAAACCATTGCTAGACTATCTGGTGATGTCTATATCCCTCGTGGTGTGACTGTCCCAGCCCTTGACAAGGATACACTTTGGGAATTTCAGCCTAAAAAAATAGGTAATGAATGAATATATTCAATTACTGTTTTTAAGCTATTATTCACTGTTATTGTTAATTTGACTTTTGTATTTAATATTGCTTAATTTCTGTCCAATTTACTCATTGCAGGTGAGGGAGATCTTTTAACTGGCGGAGACTTGTATGCAGTAAGTTTTTTGGCATTGAACTTTGTTTGACTAGTTCCTTGTGAGAAGATGGATGTTTCTTGTAGTATAAACTTTCAACTAAGATTTGGGTGAATATCCCTGTTGCAGACTGTCTTCGAGAACACTCTGATGGAGCACCGTGTTGCACTTCCTCCTGATTCTATGGGGAAAGTCACTTACATTGCACCTCCTGGTCAATATTCACTGAAGGTTTGTCTGTTTAACTTATTTTATTAGTTTTTTTCAATCTATCATAGGGAAGTTGATGATCATTTGCTATTCTGGTGGGTTGTATCTTTATCTGCCATATGATGTTTTTGGGGTGACTATTTATAGATTTTTATGTACCATGGAAATCTGTTTTTACTATAATGAAGTTACTCCTAGCTTTGGAATTTTACCTTGTTAACTTTTTTTCAGCACCGTTAGGCTGATAAAGTCTTTTTAATCCTTTAAACAATGATGGTGAGATCATGTTTTCCATATGCTAATGTTAAAGATCTTTGCTTAATATACTGTGCTTGTATGTTTTGGTGTTTATTGTACAAGTGTGAAATTCTGGATTTGAATGAGGATGGTTTAGACATGTGATTTTGGCCATTTATTAGAAAGAGAAAAAAGTGATGTGTGCTATTGATGTGCTTAATGTAGGGACTTAGAGTGATGCTAGGGAACTCGATAATTTTTTTTTTTTGGTTTTGCATTGGTGATTTATCTCGTTAATGTGTTTCACAGTAGTAGAAAGAAGGTCAACAGTTGTGAAATTTTGACTTGTTCCATGTATTGATTGTTTCTGGGGAATTGTTCAGTAACTCTTATGTATATTTGCAGGATACTGTGTTAGAGCTTGAGTTTCAAGGCGTCAAAAAGAAATTTACTATGCTTCAAGTATGTAACTTTGTTCCAGTAATTACAATTCTACAGCCTAATTTCATGATTCCAGAACTACAAATTTTTAAATTTTTGTTTTATGTTTTTGCCATTTGCAGACTTGGCCTGTACGTACACCAAGGCCGGTTGCATCAAAGGTTGCTGCTGATACCCCGCTACTTACAGGACAGGTAACTAGTTTAGACTAAACATGGTGTTGCTTCCTCTCTGACTATTCTTTATGTGCATTCCTGATGACTTTGTTCCATTTCAGCGTGTTCTTGATGCTCTTTTCCCTTCAGTTCTTGGTGGGACTTGTGCCATTCCTGGAGCATTTGGTTGTGGGAAAACTGTTATCAGCCAAGCTCTTTCAAAGGTGAACTTGGCATATCTGCAAGTTTGAGTATTGGTTCATTTACTGATAATTTTTTCTGAGCAATAAAATCTATAGTTTATATGATATGTCCCATTAACATGCAGTACTCCAATTCTGATACTGTTGTTTATGTTGGTTGCGGGGAGCGAGGAAATGAAATGGCAGAGGTACTTGCTTGTTTCAATTTGATTATTGCTCATTAGTATTTTTTCTTTTGGAGATTTTGATGCAAGGTGACCAATTATGTAGGTGCTTATGGATTTTCCTCAATTGACAATGACATTGCCTGATGGCCGTGAAGAGTCTGTCATGAAGCGTACGACACTCGTGGCCAACACTTCTAACATGCCTGTGGCTGCTCGTGAGGCGTCAATTTATACAGGTAACCAAATGATTTTGAAGATTTAAAATTACCTGACACATTGGCTAATTATTAATGATTATTGGGAAACAGGAATTTTAGCTGCTGCCAACAGGAATTAAATATTATTCATCAATGATTATTGTCACAATGGATTTTTTAGTTGCTTCATGTTGATGAACAAGAGTAATTTAAGATTATTAGAAAACAGGAATTTTAGCTACTGTCAACTGGAATTAAAGGTTATTCATCAATGATTATTGATGCAATGGGTTTTTCAGTTGCTTCATGTTGATAAACAAGAGTAATTTTTGAAAGTCTTGCTGCTACTGTTATTTTATTAGGCACTGAAGGTCAATCAACTTTTTATGTTGGATATTTTGTTGATACTTCTCATACTATGTATATGTGGTTTGGCAGGAATCACCATAGCTGAATATTTCAGAGATATGGGGTACAATGTTAGTATGATGGCAGATTCAACTTCTCGTTGGGCAGAAGCATTGCGTGAAATTTCAGGACGATTGGTAAGTCTCTTATTCGGCAAAAGCTTTCCTCATTGTTTGACAATGTTTGGTGTTTGTTGTTATGTTTTCTGAGTAAGAGATGGTTTTGCGAAAGTATGCTTCATGTATTTGGAACAATATTTGGTCCCCGATAATAAGTGCTAAATTTACATTGTGACTCTACATTAAAGGCTGTTGCATGTATTTTTTTTTATTTTTATTAGAAACTGAAAGTTTATCAATGATGAAAATTAGTATATCTGTAGTCTGTTATGTCAACTGGGTGTCAACAAAGAAAGGAAGACTCAAGCAAGGCAAATGAAAGAACAATTTCCAAAAACATTCGAGTAATGTAGAAAGATACATCTAAAGAGGTTGGTTAGACATTTGAGTTATGTATTTTGCTAGCAGCCTCAATCTTATGGTTGATGAAAGTATTGTTAGCATTCAGGTCCTGTGGAAATGGCTAAGAAGATGGTAGATCTCTTCAGGTTGATGTTTTAGGATCTGTTTCATGCTTGATTTATGCAGTTGAATTTTACTTATAGAGAATTGTTCATCTGGTAAGCATCATGATGGTCATTCTATAGGCAGTAATCCAAGGAAGTGTTGCTTCAAATAAGACCATTGATCTTAGCATCTTAATAATGAATTGGCACATTGCGTTGATTCACATTGATAAGAAGGCAGAAGATACATGCACAAATTTTAAGTCTTCTAATTATTCCTTTTGTGTTCAATTTCATTGGCATTTTTTTTTGTGCACAGCACATAGGAATATATATTCTGATTTCGGATCACAACACTCTTTCTTGGTTTTTCTTGCAGGCAGAAATGCCCGCCGATAGTGGATATCCTGCTTATCTGGCGTCACGATTAGCCTCATTTTATGAACGTGCTGGGAAAGTTAAATGTCTTGGTGGACCGGAACGTACTGGAAGTGTCACAATTGTTGGTGCTGTTTCTCCTCCTGGAGGAGATTTTTCTGATCCTGTGACATCTGCAACCCTTAGCATTGTCCAGGTAAATGAATTGGTGACTATCTGATTTATTCTGCATCAACAATAATGAAATAAGTTAACCTATAAAGACCTGCAAGAAAGAGTGATCACTTTTAAATACCTCAATTTTACAACTTTAGTCCCAGAAAATTGTTGTATTGGTTAGATTGACTTTTCAGTCCTAGTGAGTTCAAGCTTTTTTTTATAAATTTCCTGCATGATTGGATTCATAAACATGTCCAACTTAAAGGCATCAACAGTGCTTATCACTATCACGCAGATGCTTCTGTACCTGATGCCCTATTACTTGTTCTTCTTCACTAATTTCAGTTTTTTTATGCAGGTTTTCTGGGGTCTAGACAAGAAACTTGCCCAGAGAAAGCATTTTCCTTCTGTAAACTGGCTTATTTCCTACTCAAAGTATTCAAAAGTAAGTTCTTGAATTTGCTTTCGCATTTATGTAACATTCTAGACCTTTTGTGCAGCAGCTTCCCCACTCCTATTGTTACTGCAGATAGTCCTATATATTTATTTGCGTGCTTCTGATGTTTCCAGGCACTAGAAGGTTTCTATGAACAATTTGATCCAGATTTTATTAACATCAGGACTAAGGCTCGTGAAGTGCTGCAGAGAGAAGATGATCTAAATGAAATTGTGCAAGTATGTTTCTTCAGCCTTTAAAGCTTTTGCAGTTTTCTCAGCAGTTTCAAGGCATAACTGAGAGAACTTGGTAGCTACCATGATGTTTTGGTACATTAGTTATGCCAGATTGCAATCTTTTTGCTTCTTTTCCCTGCCTGAACAAAACAAAAGAGGTTGAATAATTAAAAATATATGGTTGGCTTAGAAGCTAGTTTTTTGTAGTCTGATCATATGATTATCAAATCACCAAGCTTTCATGAAAGTGAAATCAATAATTGTTTAGGTTTGTTGCACACTTGTCATCTTTTATGGGTAATTATATTTAGTGAATTTCAGTGGTTTCCTTTGTTTTCTTATCACTGAATCTCTCTTTGAATTGCTGCAGCTTGTAGGAAAGGATGCCTTGGCTGAAACAGATAAGATCACCATGGAGACTGCTAAGCTTTTGAGAGAGGACTATCTTGCTCAGAATGCATTTACTCCGTAAGTCTTAAATTTATAATATAACATCTGCAGCATCAATTTTTCTGATCATTTTATTGATTCGACAGATTAGTTTAATTTGTTACAGTAATCCTTCTATTTCTTGCATGTTTATTTATTTTTGGTGCTCTGTAACAGATATGACAAATTCTGCCCTTTCTACAAATCTGTTTGGATGATGCGTAACATGATCCATTTCTATAATTTGTCCAATCAGGTAATTGTTCCCTAACCTTTCCCAGAGTCTGATCTGCTGTTTCTTTCCATATCTCACTATTATATCTGAATAGTTGGGTTTGAGTCGATTCCAAGTTCGTTGTTCTGGTCTCATATGGTGCCTTTTGGTTCTTGGGGATTCTGGTGAGATGGAAATATATGTGTTTAGTCCCTGAATACGAGTGTGGATAGAGTGTTCATCTAAACTCCTGGTAGACTTCTAATAGAATGTCCATAGATTGTATCAGAAAGGGAAAAAAATGGCTGTTCTCAGATAGAAAGCATTTTGTTTTGTTCCATTTTGTGAGGGACTTGTGTCTGTATGGGTATGAGATGAATGGCTGGTTAGCACATATGTTTCCTTTTAGGTACTAGATAGCTGTCTCTTAGCTTTTGAAACAAGACATTTATCATTATCATAGAAATATGAATCTAAATAAGCCAAAAGCTTCTTGATTCCGTGTTTTTGCTTAATATAAAGTGAAAATGTGCAGGCAGTAGAGAAAGGAGCTGGTATGGATGGTCAGAAGATAACATACACTCTTATCAAGCATCGGCTCGGAGATTTATTTTACCGATTAGTGTAAGTAAATCTCATTAGTAGCACTGGGAAAAATGGAACAGGTGCAAATAATTGTATTTGAAAATAATTCAAGGGCAGCATGTCATAATCCATTATTTATGCCATTGCAGGTCTCAGAAGTTTGAGGACCCAGCAGAAGGAGAAGCAGCACTAGTGGCAAAATACAAGAAACTGTATGAGGATCTGACTGCTGGTTTCCGTGCCCTGGAGGATGAAACTCGATGATTCAAAGCTTCGGATTCCATTTTTTTGTAGTTCCAGTGGCATCTCTGATCCTTGCGGTAGCAACACTCTTCTTCTCGCCATTTGATTGAATGGCGGAGAGCCAAAAGGTTGCTGGGTCACTGTTGTGCCACTGTGCAGTGCTTGTTTGGGTACATTTGATTTCATTATGTATTTTTTGCCATTCCCCCAATTCCTTTTTTGATGAGAGATCTAGTCCTGATCGTTAGTTATGTATTTATTTATGCAATAAGTTGTGTATTGAGTGATGCTCATGTGTAATGATTTCGAAATATTGCTTAGGTAAACTTGTTTTTCATTCTCGCCCTCTCACAGTAGACTCCTATGATCTCTTCGCAATGGTCAATAAAGCAAACTTTGCCAAATGTGCTCCGCTTTATACTCTTATTATTGCTGCCCTCAACTTCTAGTTTATTAACAACAATTCTTGCTTTTGCTCTTTTTCCATTCGGTTAATGCATTGACTGCGTTACTCCTAGGGCTTGGGCCCAAATTAATCCCAGGATTCCAATTATATATGTATATATATATGGGGGAAGTGGAACCTATTGAATGCGGAGGGTCCGAAAGAAGTATTTCAGATATGTGAATTTATTCAAAGCATAACACATTATGAAGAGAGATGATTTTTCAAAGTATTACTATCTACGGTGGCTTTTGATTTGCAATTATTGTGATATAAAATTCAAGTAATCAGCAAATTTTAGCTGTGAAAGTTATAATAGGTGTCGCCCTTAATCGACATGTACAATAGAAACTTTCACCGACATAGTGTGACATCTATTCTAAAAGTTTTATAAAGTAAAATTAATTAGAAGTTATATTGTCATACAGTTCCTGTATGGTATATTTACTAGATCGTTAGATTAATTCTGAACGGTTTAATAAGTTCTTTAGAAAACGTGGCTTGTAATATCTACTTCTGATCGCAGACTCACATTAATATCCTGTAGAAACATTCCTGTTTTCTGTTGCCTGGACTTTACGGGCAAATTTCCATTTCAATGTTACATCTTCAGAAACATCCAGAATTTCTTCATTGTCACTCCGAAAGTCTTGTCTCACTATTGCTTACTCTGAATCTCTAACCTGAAGTATTCATTGAACTTGTTGTACCCAAATTGAATTCTTCAACAATGGTGACTGAGAAGAGATACAGTGAGGAACACTATGTAAGGTGGAACAGTAGTAGTTGTGAATTTCTGAGGGTAAAAGATCATCAGAATGCTTCTTCTAATAAGCATGGCAGATGCAGCCAGTGAAGCTGCTGTTGACAAAACTGTCTTTGCTTTGGCATTGTTGTGACAAGTTGGTAAAACCAAAAGTGCTTTTGGATTAGTAGCTGTGAAGATAGGGAGGCAAAGATTATGCTTAATCTCTCTTGCGTTTTATGTGAGATGCCTCAAGGGACTTATAACAGTACAATTACAGAGAGAAAATTATGAAGATGGACTATTTCTTTTTTTGGCTTCTCAGGCAAGGGCCATTGATGTAACGTGGACTATTTCTACTGGTTCTATCATGATAAAATTTAAATGCATTACTTAAATTCAAGAGGGATTTTCATTCTTTATGGTTAGCAACGTTGGGATTTCTTCTTTCTTTAACAAATTAGGCGAAGTAGTTTAATTTACTGAACCCTTCCTCGTTAGCACTTTACCACTAGGCTAGTAGTGGCAGTAAACTTTGATAGATGAATTTTCTTTTCATCTATTTTAATCTCAAAACTTAGTTAAATTACCCCAATAATAAATTTTCTCTTTCTTCTGCATTTGTCCCTTGTAATGAATACTTTCATTATGCATCCAGATGTATTTTTGCTGCTGCTCGGACGTCTGTCCATAAATTGCCAGAAATTATTGTTTCATCATACCTCCATTCTAAAGTTGCCAGTATACTAAACTTGGTAATGTCTTAGTCTGCCAACATTATCAGAAATTGAATTTCAGGTACTCCTAGATAGAAGTCAAGCTAGACTGTGGTTTGAATATCAGTGATTACAAGTTTAAAAGTTAATTTACATGCTTTCTTGTTTTCCCTGGGAAAATTAAAGCTATTATCTTATATTATGTCATCCATCTACTACATTCTTAAACTTTATTAATTGTCTGTCCACCATAGAATCTGTGTACTTTCATTGCTCACTTTGTAGATGTAGCTCTATGACATTACTTATGAATATGATACATTCTACTTTAGTACTGTTTACTGTTTCCTCTGGTCTAGTCTAAGTTATTATTATCTCTGCACTACACTTACTGCTCTGTGAATATTTATCTTCTGCAATGTCTTTCAATCCATGTACTTAAAACATGGCAACATATAACACTGATATTGTTACTGTCAGTCTTAAGATTATTCTAATTTGGTCTTGAATTTCATGCACTCTGATTGTTTATATAATGGTATTCCTTCTTGGCTTGAGATAACTTAATATGATGCTTACATTTTTGCAGGGACAATGCAGGCATATTGAGCCACAGCAGTTAATAGAAGACATATTGAGTATTATTCAAGCATTCAAATGATTCGTTTCAGAACTGGCAATCCATTTGGCTTCCAACATTGTTGTAATAGCGTTCTTCAAAATTTGAAAGTTATGGCTGATGAAAATGTTAATCTTTCAATAACAGGTTGTTCCAATTGCAAAGTTATTCATTAAAATGATGTAAATGCAACTCATAGATTGAGAGATGTAAATGAGTCCTGAAAAAGATATTCTACTATTGTTCTATATAAAATTCATCAAATATCTGATGTACAAAAGAATTAAAGAATATACCCAACACAAGCAGCAGTTATTTACAACTAAATCAACATGGAAACCTAGCTAACTGCACAGGAACATAGTAATGAGGTTGGGGAAGCAATGGTCTTCCACAGTAGACAACTCTTGGACAGGATGGAGGAGGAACGTAAGGATGACAATGCAGTGGCACCATCATCTCCCGACGAAAGATTGGAATTCTTGCACTGATTCCATACAAAAACCCTATTATAAAGCGTTCATCAATCCGATACATCTTCCTCATTCTAGCAAAAACAGCTGCTGTCAACAAACTGTCTGAACCAGCATTATGTGCATCACCAGATCTCTCCAGGTTCAAAATCTTTGCCGCTCTGTTCAATCCAAGCTCCCCGCCCATCAACCCATCACAGAATCTTGCCATAAACTTGATGTCGTAAACATATTCGAAATACCCAGAAGCCAACTTAATAAAATCAAAGACACTTCCTGGCAACGGATTTCCACTTAATAGTTTAAGCATGTAAGCCAAGTCATACAACCCATGAAAAGTTACCCACTTCAAATTTCTATGCCTTGACAGAATCTCCAAAAATTTACCCACAAACACACGTCCTTCAATTCCATCTCTTCTGATCTTCTCAAAATCAAGACCGTTACTCCTCAACAGATTAATGGATGATTCAACATGTGGGTCTTTCTTGAGATCAAAATCAGAGAAATTGAACTCCCACGTAGAACAGATATTTCCATTACTGTCAGAAAGAGTCATACCCAGTTGGATTACCTTCATCTGATCAACGTTAAATTTCAAGTCTTCGTAGCGCACCGCCTCTGCCGAGTTTCTCGGTGTATTGCGAAGAAAACCCGGAAATTCGGTGTCGACGGACAGAACATGGAATCTGTTTAAACACTGACCGAGAAAGAAGACCTCGGAATCAAGATTAGAACTCCAAACTTCCCTTATTTTCATACTGCCCATTTACTGTAACACAGACAACCAGATTTGAGTGAGAGAAGACGTAAATTAATCGCAGGTTGAGAAATCTATGTTGAATTTCTGGAAACTAAGAACTGTGTTGCTTTCTTTTCAAGCAGAGAGGGAGAAATAGAGAAGAGAACTGATTCACGGGGAGAACTATTGTTGAGTTCCTCGAAACAACTGAAGCGAGGGCAAATTAGGAGCCGTTTAGAGAGCAATCGCTAGTTACTTGTGGCGCAATTCTTCTTCCCGCTCCAATTTACCGTTGCTTCCTTACTTTCAAATTTTAAACCGCGAAATACAAGTGACCGTTGTTACACATTATCTTGGGTTAATATCATTTGTATCCCTATATTTTTATATAATAACAAAACATGACATGTACGTCTCCATGTTATCAATTTAGTTCCTATCCCTTTCAATCGCCGCTACTATAGTACAATCCAACAGTTAATTCATTGAGGCCGTACGATCCTTCTTTTGTCGAGACCACGTGGATGGCTGAGATGTAGTTTTATCATTCGTCTGGTGTTCTTCAATTCTGGATTCTTGGTTCTTGTAATTTTTACTGATTGATAACATAATTATGTTGTTATGATTCTTCGTCCTCCTGATCTGATTGATTTAGTCTGATTTTGTATTCAAGAACTTTTTTACACGTAATGGATCTTGAAAATATTTAATAATTTCTCTGAACTTATCTCTGTTGATTTGTTTTTCTCGTTCTTGTCTCATTCTTGAATCAGGTCAAATGGAAAATGTGAGGAATTGGAACTACAAGGAAATCAAGAAGATAGGACGAGGCGGCTATGGTGAGGTTTACAAGTGTCGCAATCTAATAACTGGCCAGCTGGTAGCTATAAAGATGATCACAATTCGGAATGAGATTGAAGGTGTTCCAAGCTATACGCTAAGAGAAGTCTCTCTTCTCAAGGAGTTGCAACATGAAAATGTTGTCAGGTCAGTTTACAACCTACAGATTACAGTGATTTTGTAACCAGATTTGTAGAGATCTAAGTTGGGTTTACTGGATGATGTGTTTGTGAGTTAATATTCAATTTTGAGAAGCAAACTTTGGTAGTAGTAGTGTCTGAAGGAAACAAGATGTATAATGTTATAATTGCCGCAAGTTGGAACTTATCCCTGTTTATTTCACAGCACAATGAGGATAGACCTTGAATCAGTTAATATCTTCACTCTAGAAAAAAGGTACTCAATTAATGGACTAGCTGTTTGTTCGTCCAGTTTGTGAGTGGCCAGCTATTAAGACATGCCACACACACACACACATATATATGGACGAAATATATATTCAAAACTACTTAGTAGGAAAACATGTTATTCGTTTTTTTGGTTGAAGAATCTAACACATGATGTGTAGATTGCTTGGTAAATTAGTAATCAAAGAATGAGAACATTATAATTCCTTTTCAGCACACCTTTTTAAGTTTGTGTAATCTGAATTGCATGCTTGATAATTCGAATACTGCTTGAATAGAATTCAATATGATTTCATTTTTACGTAACTCCTGTCTCTTCCTGTAATTAGTAGATAGCTAATTTTGATGTTGAGTTTATCATATCCTGAAATGTTGTTTAAATTGTAAAGTATTGCCAGTGCGATGTCAGATTTGATTTGACATGTTATCAGTCAGATGTGATATGGATGTATATATAAATACATATACATATATACTTCTCTGGATTTGTTGGCAATTCGGCTACAGGTTGCTGGATGTATTTATGTCAGGAATTTGGTTTTTCTTGTCTTTGAGTGCCTAGACCTTGATCTGCATTCATTCATCACCAAGATGGTTTTGGATCCGCCTGTTATAAGAGTAAGCAAGATCTTTTTGCTTCATTCTGTCTGGTATTTTAGTTCATGAATGAGCATTGTTGTTCCATCACAAAGCATGTGGGGCATGTTTAGATGTTTAGATGATTAGATGGTTATAAAGTTCTAGCTTAATTGTTCTATCAGAAAGCATATGGTACATGCTTCATGCTTAGATGATTTCTTTTATGTAACATTATAATGTTAAAATTAATCTTTTGTACATTTTTGGTTTGTGGAGATATTATAATGTGAACATTTTCATGGGAAGAACTTGATCTAAGCACACATATAACTACTGGGCGTTTGTGCTTTTGTTTTCCTATTTTAGGGATTTATTTGGGCTACGAAATCACATATATGCAGTTCAAATAGAATGTGAATTCATATTGATCACTGACAACACCCCCCCCCCCCCCCCCCCCCCCCCCCCAAAAAAAAAGGAAGAAAACAGAGATTACAAGAATCAACAACAGTGAAAATAACAAAAATGAAGAACATAAACTTCATTCATTGTGTGGAACGAAAGAAGAAAATATTTACTCCATCTATTGCAGTTTATGTTAGAAAAGGAAAAGAAAACATACAAAATTCACTGACTTTGTTGACATAGCAACTTAATATCCAATTGGCTGTATGCAATCCATCTATAATCTTTGTACAATGAGTACCTGGACCTAATGGTGAAAGTTGGATGCTCCGATTTTTAACACTAACCATGATTTTCATTTCCTCTATTCCAGGCTATGCTGAAACAAATTCTTCTCTGTTTGGCATATTGCCATTCACTTAATGTTCTGCGCAGAGATTTGAAGCCAAACAATCTGCTGATAGATCTCAAAAGCAGCACAGTGAAAATTTCAGATTTTGGACTTGCCAGATTAGTTCGAGTTCCTCAGAAAGAATATTCTCGTGATGTATTAATATTTATCTTTAACCCTACCTATTATCTTTTATCCTTAGCTAGATCATAATGTTCTATTTTCATTACATTGTTCTCGTTACTGCTATGTTCTGCGTCCCTCAAATATCCTATATTTTAGGACATTTGTTGAAAATGCATATATTTCACTTTAGGAAGACTTGGAGAATGATTTTCTGAGCATTAAGTTAGACACATGCTAGTAGAATCTGTCGGTCAAAATTGTTATTTATTCCTCTACACTATTTCCTTAAAATTTAGAACTTTGGTTATAAGCTTTCTTGAAGTCATTTGTAATGCAATATTTTACTAGGATGACTGTTTCTCAAATTTATATCATTATGAAGAAACAGAAGTTGGATTAACTTGTTTGCTTTATAAAGTAGCAGCACGAATGTCCTTATCATTTGTCTTTATGCATTCTGTCAGTACGCACATACCTCATATAAAGCACCTGAGCTATTGCTTGGCTACACTGAATACTCTATCCCAATAGATGTGTGGGCTGTGGGTTGTATATTTGCTGAGATGATAACCGGGGAGTCTCTATTCCCTGGCAAAAAGAAGGATAAGTTGTTACTCATTTTCCGGTTTTTATAGCCTTAAAAACTACTGGTTATACTCTTGCTTTCTACGTATAAGCCTTCTTACATGAAATTTCCCTTACGAAGTCTTTTGGGTACACCAACTGAAGAAACCTGGCCTGGAGTGACTAGAATAAGTGAACTGACTTCGTATCCTAAGTGCGAGCCTCAAGTAAGAAATCCTCTACAATAGTTTTCTCTTCTTTGATTTATTTTTCGTCAACATTCTTGGATTTATATGATTAAATATTGTTTTTGTTTGTTACTGTGCAGAATTTGGCTAAAACATTTTCTGATCTAGAGCATCAATATTTTGTCTTGGAAGTACCCTTAATCTCCCTTGTAGTAGACCATGATGTGAGGGAGGTCATTGAGTTTATGAAGGAAATAATTAGAAAATATAGCTGATTTAATTTCTGTGAAGAACAGTTGAACTAATTTTGTTGTGCAAGTTAAAGTGCAAAACAATGATAATTTAGCTTGTACTAGCAGATGTGCACTTTCTTCACTCATATCTTCATTCCGCATGTTTACAGAAAATGCTCTGCTCGAATCCAAAAGAGAGAATCACAGCTAATGATGCACTTGAGCACAAGTACCTCAGAGGTGTTAAGAAGCCGCCGTCGGTATTCTATCCATCCAGCGGTAATTTTCTCAATTGTCTTGAAAGGAGCACAGCCATGAGTGATATAATTGAATGGAAACGCTATGCTTTGGGTAAAAGACTTCTGAAGCAGGATTTATAGTTGCATCCAGCTAGTGTTTTTCCTCAAACATGGTTTTATACATGCCTGAAATCGGGCTCAGTTTAGACCTTTCTTGGAGTTTCTCTGAGCTTTCTTAATAAGAAGCCTGAACTTTCTGCTGATGTGTAAATACAATCTTTAGACCTTGCTATTCGTATGTAAATGTCTCTTGCTTGGGCAGATTTGAATAGCTGTATGTCAGTATGTGAACAGAATTTGAAGCTTGCATTTCCTATTTTCTTCATTAATTGTGAAATAATTGTCTAGAGATTCATCTACTGGATTATTAAACCCTGGCAATTAGTTGTCTGTCCATCATAGTGTATTTTCAGACTTCAAAATTGCCCACTTTCTACATGTAGCTCTATGATGTTACATATGATACAGTAGCATCCAACATTGTTGTAATAAAGTTCTGCGTAATATGAAAGTTATGGCTGATGAAAATGTGAAGCTTTCCATAACAGGTTGTTCGATTCATTGTGTAAGTTTTTCTGGGTAGGTGGATATTAAAGGCAGAAAATAAAATATCATAGATTGAAAAATGTTAATGAGTCTTAGAGAAAAAAAAAAAAAATACCCTATTAGTGTTCTATATACAATTCATCAAACACTTGAAACATTCATTTGCCACAAAATCAACTTGGAAACCTAGCTAACTGCACAGGAACATAGTAATGAGGTTGGGGAAGCAATGGTCTTCTGCAGTAGACAATTATTGGACAGGATGGAGGAAGAATGTAAGGCTGACAATTCCATCTCTCCTGATTCTCTCAAAATCGAGAACGTTACTCCTCAATAGATCAATGGACGATTCAACTTGTGGGTCATTCTTAAGATCAAAATCAAATAAATTGAACTCCCACGTAGAACAGATATTCCCGTTACTGTCAGAAAGAGTCATACCCAGTTGGATTACTTTCATCTGATCAACGTTAAACTTCAAGTCTTCGTAGCGCACCGCTTCGGCTGCGTTTCAAAATTGATGATATATTTTTTAAGAATAAATTCCTTCCCTCTATTTTTCTTATCTTAAAATACTATTGTTAACTTGTGAGGATTATGTTCTACCAATCGAATCTTACAAAATATGAGATTGGAATGTTCCTAACTTGGGCTAAAATCCCCACAAGCTCTCGGCCTGATGTTGACCTCAGTTTCACGTAAAAAATAAAGTTAAATATATGTAATTTTAGGGAATCGAACGCTTAAAGCAAAATTACCACAATATTTACTATAGTATTTTATAGAATTGATAATGTTAGAGAAAATATATTGAATCAATCTTAAATATTTTATTTTTTGATAATTTTGTAAAACAATAGCTTGACATCGGTTGTGAGAAGGTGAAGATTTTCTTTAGATCTTGATTAATTTAAAAAATGCAAACTTTTTTGAAGTACTTATTTGATAAAATAAAAAATAAAAAATTTGTATAATTATTCATCTATAATATAGATATAATTGTAATTTCATAAAAAAATTTAAAATTTCTTTGGGATATAGGGATGGGTCGGGAAAAGGGAATCATCTCATCCCCGACCGTTTTAAATTAGAATGAAAAATTATCTCTGAATCTGATCTTTGATTTTTTAAAAAATTCATCTTTGATCTACAATTCAAATAGGTTGAACCCCCAGACTTTGACCATGCGAGAAAAATTGCCAACCCCATCTTTCTGGATCTAAAATAATTAAATTACGCAAAATATATTCTAGTATATCGTTTTAATAAATTGTAGGGATGTAAATATTGTCACAACATTATTTATACATATATATATGTATTTTAAAAAAATTATTTTAAATAAATATACATCCATATAATCGGATCAAAATTAAACATTTATATTTTAATTATATTTGATATTTTATCTCGGGTATTTTTCAACTTTAACTACTAATTTATTGACAATCTTTACAAATAATCTAAATTTTTTAATAATAATCAGCAATATCCTTCTATTTTTGACAAGTAATCAGTAATTCCCCTAAAATAAATAAAATGACATATTTACCCTTATTATTGTCAATAGTGTGTATATTATTAATTTTAATAATACAGTCCACACTATCTAGGGGTGACATATGAACGTGCATGGTCATCAGGAAACATCTCAACAATGCTTGGTAAAGTTTCTCTTGTGGCTTGTTATGAAAACAATGATGCATTCCTTACTACATCATGACCATAAATCATCAATAAAATTGAGTAGTCCAAAGAGTGTCACCTTTTCATTATCGCCCTAATATTAATATCCTCCATCACAATCATTGGCCGTGATGGTTAGTGTTGATAGGAGTAAATTATAGCGATTGTAACAAGGTTTACAAATTTTGAAATTCAATTTTTGGTAAGTTGGTTTTGTTTCAAGTACATGTGATACGCATATGTGGTATTTATTACCCAAAATTATAAATTGATTTTGAAATTACAAAAAATATGTGTTAATGATATTGATTTTCTGATACAACAAAAGTTACCAACAAGAACAAGAATTGTTTGCTAAAAGAAAAAAATCTTCCACCTATGGACAAAAACCATAGTCATCTTGATATGTAGAGCTCCATTGATGATAAGTCATTGCATGGTAGTTGGAATTGAAAGGACTAATGGAGATGATTGCAATGAAGGCAACAAAGAACTTTGTGGTTCCTATCATCATCGTTTTTGCGTAGTTTACATTCAATGCTTGAAGCTTAGCATTCATAGAACTTGGTTGAGAAATTTTTTAGAATGTATTGTGCTGATAAGTTGATATTAAATGTTAAAGAAATATTAGTAGAACATTGTGGTACACATAATTACCATAATTATGATTTTATTTATCAGACCAGTATATTTATTTTTAATTCGTGACTTATATGTGCTCAAATTTTGTTGTTCAAGAAGGTAAAATTTTTCATTAAGGCGGAAAATGTATGCCATTATCTTTATTTTAATTGTCATGTTAAAATGTGATGCATATATATATATATATATATATATATATATATATGTATGTGTGTGTGTGTGTGTGTGTGTTTCTTGATATTAAAAGGAACAAAATGTGTTCTGTTAGAAACAAAGTGTGAAGAGATATGCAATATTACACGTTCTACTTAAAAGCTTCCTTATTTTAAAAACATTTCAGCTGTTTTTGTGCAATCTAATTATTTACAAAGGTCAAAACATATAATATTTATACCAGAATATGGATTGATTAGGTTGCTACGTCTATTAACTACATGTGTATTTGTTCAATGATATTTTTTAATGTAGAAATCAAGTTAATGATGTAAATTGGTAATTTGAGACAGATTATGCAAGGATAAAGAAATACAAACCCCATAATTTAACATGGCTTTGCGTATTGCCTATGTCCACCAGTAGAATATTTAGGCATATTTTATTAATGCTCGAAAGTCGGTTTGCCATGGTACAAACAAAGCCCTCTCTCTCTATTGTTCTCTTTTTCTCACTATCTCTTATTTTTTCTCTCTATTGCTTTCTCTTCCTCTCTCTTTCTCTTAGCCATTCCCTTTATATAGCTTAAACTATAAAGTTTCTCCTAAGTACAAGTTGATTAATTCCTCTCTTATAGTTTACCTAGGATTTCTTGGAATAAGAGATATCGTTTCCTTCTTAAACTTATATTAACTAGAGTTTTATAATGAGTTAAACTTCCATAGGTTAACTAGAACTCTTAGTTTTGGGCTGGACTTGATAGATTTGTCTTTGAGCCTACTTGGTTTGGATTGGACTTGTTTGATGAACTCTCGGACTTAGTAGCCAAATATATAATTTGGACAAAACTAATGTTCTATGGGTACTATTTCAACTTGGTACTACTAACGCATGATATTGTTCATCCTCGAAATTGTTTATACTCAGCACTGTTTATGTATGCATATTACTATTCATATATGATTTTTTTGCCTTCATAGTGTACTAGGAGGAGACTTGCTTGTACATGACATGCCAAAAGACGGCTTGCTTGTACATGAAATGCCAAAAGGCGGCTTTCTTGTGCATGACATGCTATAGACTTGTAGCTTATGACATACTAGGAGATGACTTGCTTGTGTGTAGCAAGCTAGTAAGTGACTTAGCTGTGTCTAACATGCTACCTAGGAGGTGACTTAGCTGTGTATGGCATGCTAGAAGGTAACTTACTGCTACAATTTTTAGGTTGTAATATTTAAGTGTAGGTTGTTTGAAGTAATAAAGATTCGGGAGTTCGAGTGTTGGTCCATATGAAATTGGTTATATTAAGTCTACAAGTTCAAGAAATTCAAATATTACAAGTCCAATTGTCCAAATGTTGTGAAAGTAGAATGAATTTTTTATTATTAACTTTTAATTAGCTATTATTGTATATTAGGGCATTAGGGATCCATTTTAGTGATATGTATAAAAATTATTCATGATCTTTTTTTTTTCTTTTTACACAATTAAGAATGAAAAGAAATGATTTTAATTAGAAGATGAATAACATTTAAGCTTAAAGAAATCAAAAGACTTACCTTTGAATTGATAGTGAAAAACTATAGGTTGCCTTATTTTTGATATGTAGAAAACATCCAAGCATTCAATGTACCCTTAGTTAACAATGAATCAAGATTTCTAACAAACCAAAATCACTTGCAAATTATAGTACTCAATAAATAGAAAGGTTGAAAATGAAGTAAAAAAAAAAGGATCAAAGAACAAAATTATACAACCATCAAAAGTTTACCCTTAGCCCTAATTACGAGTTTAGAAAAACATTATGTAATGAACAAAAGAAGAAGAAGAATTTCCTAGTGCTAAGAGAGCAAGAGCTCTCCCTAGCTCTCTTTTCTTCTTCTCACAACAAGGTTTATATAGACAAGGTGAAGGGGAGTTCACACATGGATACAAACAAGCGACAAGTTTCATCATAACATTATCTTTTATATTGAGAAGCACTTTTGACTGTCGTCCTCCAAATTAGAGAAATATTATTTCCAATGCTTCATAAAGAATAACATTTAGACCTCTTTTATGATTCATTTTCTTCAAGAAATAACGCAATTGGTGCACTGTGGAGAAAGACATGCCCAAAATACAGAAAACTGTTCACAGGTCCAAGCTGCAAATGGTAAGACCACGTCTTATTGTATTGCTTTAAATATTTGGTGATAAACCATTTCGAATCCAAAAATGACTTCTGAATATGAATTGTGATAAATTGAGTCAGCTTTCATTTGAAATAAAAAGTATTGCATTTAAAGGTGGATTGACAAATATATGTTCATTAGACTAATTAGTGTTCAAGTGAAAAATATGATGTTGATAATTTTGTTATTTTTTTAATTGCAACTTGATATTCCTTTCACCTACACACAAAATACACTACATTACTATTTTAACATAAGTATTATACATGAAAACTTACATAATTATACATGTTTGCATGTAATTGAGCTCTAGATTATAAAAATGTCCAAATTAAAATTGTGCTAATGAAATTCACAAATTTTGCACAAATAGAGACTTTAAATTAAATAGTAATGCCATAGTATTTTTTAAAATATATGTGAATAATACACTTTTAGACACTTATCACACCCCTCACACACATTTTTTTACAAAAAAAAAACTGAAGTAATGAAAAATATTCAAAGATAAGATAAAAATCATTTCCATATAAACTATAAGTACATGCTTAAGTTAAAGAAGTATAAGGAAACATTTGTCATCAAAGTTACATAAATCATATTATTGTTAGAACACATGGCAATCCCCCAATCACAAATGTGAATGACATTTTCAAAAGAAAATATACCCCATGAAGTTAAGGATAATGTCACTAATTCAATATGGAATGATGAGAATAAAACAATGATAACTCAAGTTTTACATCCCAGTTGAAAGAAAATTTTTGTTGACATTAGTGTTACACAACTCTAATTTTGATGATCACAAAACATGCCATTCAATCAATAAAATGAAAAATGACAATTCAAGCTCAATATATGAAGCCAAGACAAAAGCGTAAGAAATGTTATTTTATTGTGTATTTTATACATATAGGCTTGTATTTTTGTGTGCTATGCATTGATTGAAAACTCAAGATATTTTGTGCATATCATTAGTTTTGAAAATCAGACCAAAATGCAAGTTTTTGAAAGTTAAAAACTGGGCGAAATTGTAAAATTTTGAAATCTGAAAAATGGATCAAAATGCAAAGTTTTCAAACATGTGAACGTACGCGTGAACAATATATTTTATGTGAACAGTGTCTATAAATAATGTCTTTAAATAGTGTCGGTCGACCGACCTTTCTACCTTGGTCAATCGAGTTGAGGCAGAATGCTTTCCAAATTAGTTTTAAGCTACCTGGTCGACTGACATTTTTAACCCAATTGACCAACTTGAGGCAGAATGCCTCCTAAATCAATTGTAAGCAGCTCGGTCGATCGACAAGCCTAACCTGGTAGACCGATCTTTTGGGAAATCAAATTTTAGCACCCTTAACTACTAGTTTTTGAATTCATTATAAATTAGAGACTTCACACTCATTTCAGAACTTCTTAGAACACATTTTTGATAAGCACACTACAACATCAAATAACACATTCTTGAGCTTAAATCCGTGCAATATATATTAGGATCTCCAAGTGCTTTCATTTTCATCATTTACAACTTATGGAGGTCAATTTGTAAGTTTTCTTTTCCATTAAATTCTATTTTTGATTGTAAAGAAGTGAAAGAAATGGGCTTTCACTTAATTGAGATTGTATTGAGTGTTTAGGGTGAGAAAACACTTGTAAGGGTTGTAAGATACTATAAATCCTAGGTTGGGTGAGTGTTTGGGATGAGTAAACACTTGTAAGGTTTAAGAGATACCGGAAAATCCTCTTGGTTGTAATTTGAAGTTTTGTGAATTAAGACTTGGTATTAGTGAAATCTTCAAGTAGAGCTTGAAGGAATGGATATAGACCGAGTGTTTGCCAAACCACTATAAATCCGATGTTCAATCTCTTAGCTCTATATCCCTTTATTTATTGCATATATTGTGCTCTTATGTGGTTGGGTTGGAATTCAAATTTGTTGTTAATATTTGTTAAAAAGCCAATTCACCGCCCCTCTTGGGTTGCCTTAGTGACATTTCAATATTGGCCTCAAATTTTGGGATAAAAATAAATGATCAAAATGAATAATTAACAAAATATCTCAATATCTTTTTTTTTTGTTATATATACTATATTTTTCAGCCCTTATTACTAGTATTTATTTCAAACCAAATTTCCTAAAATCAAAAAGGTCTTTTATTAGGATGTAACGTAGGATTGGAACAAGTTAAAAAAAATGAGATATAAGGGTAAACAAAATTATATGTTTGAGAAATTAGATATCTTAAGATAATAAGATGGTGCATCAATAACTCTTTTTTTTTTCTTTTTTTCTTTATGGAAGAATAACAGTTTATATACTTTTATTTCTTTATTTTCTTTTCTTTAAAAAATAGTATATGAATATCTTTGAATATTTCTTCCTTTTCTTTTTTTTTTCACCATCCTTTTTTTTTAAATGTAAACTCTTCTCAAACATAAAATAGTAATAGATAACAAAAAAGAAATAGGTTAAAAATTCACAAGTAGAATTGGGTATGGTAAACAGGCTAATAAATGAAAAGTTTTTTTTTTAATTTAATGGCTCAAAGGGCTTATTAAAGGAAAAATATATTAAAATGTAGGCTTGAAAGGTTTAAACGGATCAAAGAATGCCTTCTATCATTTTCTTAAGAAATACAATAACTATCCATATCAACTAGCTTAATGGGCTTTAAATATAACAACACATTTTTTTTTCTCTTTTTTTTGAGAAGTATTAGTTGAAAATTCAAATTTAGAGATCAATATCAAGGTTATGCACAAATTACGGGCCAAAAAAGTGTACTCTCCAAGGGAAAACAATAGGCTCAAAACTCACTTGGAACAAAATTACTTGGCATGTAATTCTTCCAACAATTAGATTTATTTCACTCAAACTCTAGTTTCCTCATTTATTTGCTAACTCAAACATATAATTAAAAAAAAAAATATGGTGTGATAATTGTCTAAGCACATGATAACAACCAATACAAAAACTTGAAAATTATTTTTCATTTTTTAATTTTTTGTAGAAGAAAAAGAGAATAAGACACCTCACCCTCAACTTAAATGAAACATTGTCCTCAATATTAAAAGATAAGAATAAAGGAAAGGTATAGGTATTACCTAAAAAGTTAAAGAGGTTTGTACTCTTGATGTTGTAGTCTCCCAGAAAGTAAAACAAAGAAAGAAAGAAAGAAAAAACAAAAAAATAACTAACTAGTAACAGACCAAATTAAAAAAAATCAATTGCTAAAAATCGATATTTATAAATAGTTGTGATTGTGACTCACATCTTCTTCTAGTTTTACGTCTAGTAACGGCTTAAAGGCCTTTTATGGGTCGAGGATTGACTTCCATCCAATTTTCTTATAAATTGGTAAATAGGGTCTTTTAAAGTCAGATTCTCAATACTATAACGATTATGTTCTTTTTAGAATTATTTATATAAATTAAGAATTTCAGGTTGAACATATCCACTAGGATGCGTCTAAAGAGTTAATAGAATATTATGCAAATACTTTCTACTCAGTACATCCTTTATGAATTGTATTTTATCTTCTCGATTTAAAAACACCATTCCTAAAGAACAACACTAATTTACTCTTAAAAAAAATATAACAAAACAAACAATACAAAAACTACTAAATACTAATAAACAAAAAAAATGTGAAAAAATGGACTGTTATAGACAAGATCGTCCAATTCCAATGGGATCTTTTTCACTGGTGAATTGATCAAAGAATGGTTTCAAGCAATGTCCATTAAAATCATTACAAAACATGTAAGACATTTAAGAGTTTATGTTAAAGTTGAATTCATTGCACCCATTTGTACAAGCTTCCAAAGGATCAAAATAACAGGAAACATTAGAGCAATCTTGAACAAGTTTAAGAATTTTAGGATTTTGATTCACTTTTCGGATTGGTTGCAATATTTGAGGAAAAGGGACAAGAACATGACACTTTTCAGTATTACACAACTTAGGTTTATCATTATTGTCATCACTAATTGACTTTAATGGTTCATTAAGATCATTTTCTTTCAAAGAAATTTTTTTATCAATAATCTCACCATTTTGAAGAGTTATGATGAAATTGACATTCTTAGGTTGTGTCCTATTTGAGTTAGAATCACTTACCATAAATTGACTTGTCAGATTTGGTTGTGGTTGGGCAGGAAATTTGCCCTTCTCTTGAATGCACAAAGCTAAGGTCAATATTGAAAGTGTATTCTTAATATCATTAATGGCTTGTGATGTTTGATTGTTTATGCATGCTTGCCCTTGCATGAATGCTTGCAACATTTCCTCAAGAGTTTTTGAATGTGATGAATGATATGGTAGGAAATTTAAGGGTCTTTGGGGAGGTGGATGGGTATTATGGTCATTTTACAAATTAAAATTTGGATGATTTCTCCACCCAGGATTGTACATTTTAGAATATGGAGAATGAGTTGGGAAAGACTTTTTAAAAGTATTCATAGAATTTGCTTGGTCATGAAACATTTGTTTAAAAGTTAGAACATTTGGACAATCTTGAGTGTAATGCCCCATGACTTAACAAATTCCACATACTTCATCATTATGCATAGATTTGACTTCTTTTACTTTTCTTAATTCTATGACTTCAATCTTTCTAGTCAAATTAGCAACTCTAACACTTAGATCATCTTTTTGACTCAAGCTATATTTGGCTACACTAGAAGTAGCAAGATTAGATCTAATTGAATTTTCTAAAGAACTAGTGGTTTACCAAGATTGAGAGATTTCACCCAAATGATCTAAATATTCTAAAGCTTATTCAGGATCTTTATCTAAAATTTCACCATTACACAATGTTTCAACAAATTATTTTGTCTTTGGTGTTAACCATTCATAAAAGAAGCTTATCATTCGCCATTTTTCAAAATCATAGTGTGGGCATGAATTTAACAAGTCCTTAAATCTTTCCAAATATTGAAAATAAGTTTCGTTTATTTTTTGACAAAAGTTTTGGATTTGTCTCTTGAAAGCATTTGTTTTATGTGTCGGAAAAAATTTCTTTAAGAACTCAGTTTACATTTCTTGCCATGTGGCTATGGATATAGGTTTCAATGAATTAAGCCATGTTTTCGGTTTATCTTTTAAAGAAAAAGGAAAAAATTTTAGCGTAATTAACTTTTTACTACATGTTTGATCAGTAAATATTGCATATACTTCCTTAAATTCTTTTAGGTGCAAATATGAACTTTTAAACTCTAAGCCATAGAAATTAAGAAGTAAAGGAATCATATCAGGCTTAAAATTAAAATTGTTTGCATCAAGAGAAAAAATAAAGCATGAAGGAGACAAATTTTAAGGAGCTTGCAAGCAGTCGCGCATAGTTCGAACATGTAGATTTGTTATTTTCATCGTGTATACTTTCATTTTCAGCCATGATGTTTGATGTGTGCGAATTTGTAGATAAATCAAACAAATTGCCAAAAAAGATTTCAGAATTACCTTTACCAAGCGACTGGAGTGAGGTTCACGATATCACCCAAGCATAAATTAAATAAAATAAAATTCAACAGCAATAATAATAAATGAAAAGACAAAATGTTAGAACTAATAATACAAATAAAAATAAAAGAGGTGGTATAATCTTTCTCTTAACAAAAATAAAACAATTATAAAATGATAACACAATAACTAATAAAATAAACATTAGGTGGTAGAACCAATCATTATATTAAACAAAGAAAACAAGTAAACTAATCTTACAATAAAATATTTTATAATATTAATTTAAACACAATAAAAAAAATACAAATGGGAGGCCAAGCCTCCCAATTAAATAAAAGCAAGAAATATAAATAACAAAAAAAATGTTAGAGTTAAATGTTAAATGTTAGAGTTAGAGTTAGATGTTAGGGTTAGAGTTAGTAAAATAAAAGTAAATTAGAACAAGTAAACTTTATACAAGCCGAAACTCCCAGACAATGACACCAAAAACTTGTTACATTGTTTAGGTTGTAATACCCAAGTGTAGGTTGTCTCATGTAATAAAGATTTGGGAGTCCGAGTGTCTGTCCACAGGGAATTAGTTATATTAAGTCCACAAGCTCAAGAGGTCCAAATATTACAAGTCCAATTCTCCAAATGTTGTGAAAGTAGAATGAATTTTTTATTATTAACTTTAAATTAACTATTATTGTATATTAGGGTATTAGGAATCCATTTTAATGATATGTATAAAAATTATTCTTGATCTTTTTTTTTTTCCTTTTTACACAATTAAGAATGAAACGAAATGATCTTAATTGGAAGATGAATAACATTTTAGCTCAAAGAAATCAAAAGACTTATCTTTGATATGTAGAAAATATCTAAGCATTCAATGTACCCGTAGTTAACAATGAATCAAGGTTTCTAGTAAACTAAAATCACTTGCAAATTATAGTACTCAATAAATAGAAAGGTTGAAAATGAAATGCAAAAGAAATGATCAAAGAACAAAATTATACAACCATCAAAAGTTCACCCTTAGCTCTAATTACGAATTTAGAAAAACATTATGTAAAGAACACAAGAAGAAGAAGAATTTCCTAATGCTAAGAGAGTAAGAGTTCTCCCCAGCTTTCCTTTCTTCTTCTCACAACAAGGTTTATATAGATAAGGTGAAGGAGAATTTACACATATGAATACAAATAAGCACTGGGTTTCATTATTACATTATCTTTCATATTGAAAGCACTTTTGACTATCATCCACTTCAAATTAGAGAAATATTTCTTCTCTAAAGATATGGCCCCATGAAGATTTTTTCCAATGCTTCATAAATCATAGCATTTGGACCTATCTTATGATTCATTTTCTTTAAGAAGTAACGCAATTGGTGCACTATAGAGAAAGATCTGCCAAAAATAAAGAAAGCTATTCATTAGTGTAAGTTACAAATGGTAGGACCACGTTTTATTGTATTGCTTCAAATATTTGGTGATGAACTATTTTGAATCTAGAAATGATTTCTGAATATGAATTGTGATAAATTGAGTCAGCTTCTATTTGAAATAAAAAACAATGTATTTAGAGGTATATCGACAAAGATATGATCATTAGATTAATTAGTATTGAAGTAAAAAATATGATGTTGACCATTTTGTTATTTTTTAATTGTAACTTGATATTCCTTTCACCTACACATAAAATACACTACATTACTATTTCAACATAAGTAATGTATAATAAAACTTATATAATTATACATATTTGCATATATTTGAGCTCTAGATCAAGAGAACATATAAATTAAAGTTGTGCCAATGAAATTCACAAATTTTGTACAAATAGGGACTTTAAATTAAATAGTAATGTAATAGTGTCTTCTAAAATATATGTGAATGATACATTTTTAGACACTTATCACTTACCTATGCATAACTTACTAGAAAATGACTTGTTTGTGCTTAACAAGCTGGGAGGTGATTTGTTCTTCTTCCAAAATTGCCCACCTATTAGATTTTATAATTTTACAACAATTTAATAATAAAAAATGAAGGAAATGAAAAACTTCTAGTTTAATTGAAAGAATTTTAGACCATCTATCTAATGTACAACATATTCAATTAAGTTTATGACTTTTCGAAAATTCAGATTGGATATCCCAATTAAATGCTTGCTTCCTTAACTATTACTAAAAAACTTTCGTGCTTGGTTTCTTTACATGTGAGATAAGTGCCCATTGTCTCTTACTATTTAAAAAATATCCCCTTACTTTTATCCATTAGTTTTGACTAATGTTGACTAAGGGTAAAGTTATATTTTTATACAGCCGAGTTTAATGAACTGTTAACCACCACTACCAGTCATCATTGACCGTTGTTGACCATTGTTGACGGCCATCCAAATTAGGTCATCATATGTATCATTAGAATTTTATTAAACGCTTTACGTAGTGGTACCTTTATCATTGCCATTTGAGTAACTATTTACCATAGATTTGAAATTAAAATTTTCACATATAGAAATATAAAATCAAATTTATGACAAATAATAACTCAAAAACGACAATAATGATGATATCATTGCATGAAACATGTAACAAATATTTTAATGATATATGCAATGATTCAAACTGATGCGAAGAAAAAAAAATATGTTGTACGCATATTTTAAATTGATAAGTTATACACGCGGTACCTCAATTATAGAGGTGAGGTAATGGAAATAAAAAGAAACAAACCACCATGCATGCAAGAGAGTCATGTCATGTCAATCAAATAGAATTCACAATAATACATACATATACGCAAATTTAATAATGACATTTTGGCTACCATATACTAGGTGCGAGATACTTTTTTAGACATATATATAATTCATTTTAATACCATCATTAATGACTTTATGCTTATTAATAAAATATCACCTATACTTAATTATTAGTTTTATTATTAATTACATAATTAATATTATAATTAATGACTTTATGTCTATTAATAATTGATTTATTTATACTTTTATTTTGTTCTTAAAAGAAGAATTAAAAGATTTAAAATTATTAATAGTAACCAAATAATAGTTAATAGGCCAACAGGTCGGGTTGGGCCGATGATTTATTATTTGAAACAGCCCATATCCAACGTGGACCAATTTTGAAAAAAAAAAGAATAAACATAAGAGCTTTTTTTTTTTTTAAATTGGATTGAGCCCAGGGATTGTGGTCCCAACCTTTACTTGGACCGTTGCTATCCCTACTTGTGACATAGCTAGCTAATATTAACATTAAATAGATGTGTTTGACACATTGGAAAAATCTCATTAAAATTGTGGTGATGAAAACAACCGGCCCACAGTGTTAATAAATTGATGACTTCAACTAACAGCAGTATCCTTAAATTCATGTAAACCAAATAGTGTGTATATATTTGGAGGTAGAATGGTAATTATTCAATCACTCATACTAGTGACTGAGAACCAACCAAGATACTAGGAGATAGCGGTGGAGTGTCGTTAGGGCCCGAGGGGGCAGACCCAACAAACATTTTTAAATTTTATTATGATATTTATATTTTACCCATTTCTTATATATATATATATATATATATATATATAATTTAACCATTATACTTTGAAATGTTATGAATTTACCCCTTAGCTTATTTATTATTTTTAAAATTTACTTAATTAACTTTATTTTTTTAACTATTTTAGTCCCTTCAGAAATTTGAGCCCCTTAACTATTTAGTTCTGGCTAAACTAATTGCTTCCTTTCCACATATTACATATATAAATTAATTATGTTTCATTGTTACCCAACCCTGTTAACCTACACGAACTAACCAATAAATCAATGAAAATTTAGGTAACATTTTGGCTACCATATACTAGGTAATATGCCATTTATTTTTTATAATTAATACTAAAAAATATCTTATAAATTTTGATAAATAAATTTAAACTTTTTACGTTATAACTATTTTTTTTATAATAAAGCGGCAATAAATTTTAAAGAAAATAATTAATGATTAAAATATTATTATAATTTTTAAATTTAAATATTAAAAAATAAAATTATATTAAGTATTAAAAGATAAAAATAATATATTATAATAATTCATATGTCTTTTAATAATTTCAAAAAATAATACAAAAATAAAATATTTATTTTTATTATAAATAATTAGTTATGAGTTTTTTTTATTCTTTTTTAAAGTTAAGGGTGAACATATTTATTTTTTAAAAACTTGAAGAATTTAAGTATAATAACTAATGAAGGTACTATTGTAAAAGTATATTTTTTTATAGGCACTAGAATTTTTAAGGTAAAATTTGAAATTATTAAGACTTATATGTCTAATTGACTAAACTTTTAGGACCTAGATTACCATTATCGGTTATAATACATGCGTTTAATTTGTTACGATTTAATAACATCATGCTTCCGACCTAGCTATCTAATACAAACATTTTTTTCCACGAAACCTTGTCTATTAAAAATAAATTTAAGAGGGATAAATTCAATCAAGTGGGACATAATGTGCTGTAACCTTTAATGACATTATAAAAAAACAGGAAGAGGAACAACGTGTTTGTTACATTGTAAAAATTCCATTAAAATTATGGTGATGAAAACTCACGATCCATAGTGTTAATAAATTGGTGACTTTAACTAACATTAGTATCTTTATATTCCTATAAATCATATAGTGAATATATTTTTGGAGGTAGGTTGGTAGTTATTCAGTCACTCACATTATTGATCAACAACCGATCAAAATACTAGTAGACAAGAGAGAGGCGCCACCACGGCTTGAGGGGTCCAGACCCCACAATAATATTTTTTACAGTATTGATATTTTAGCCCCATTTCTTAGACTTATATATAATTTTTCTGCTATATTTTAAAATATTATCAATCTACCCCTCAACTTAAAATATTATTTGACTTTATCTTTTAACCATTTTGGCCGCTTCAAAAATTTGGGCCCCCTAGTTATTTAGCATACTGCATGTATAAATTAATTATGTTTCATTGTCACCCAACCCTATTAACCTACCCGAACTAACTAATAAATCAATGAAAATTTAATAACAACATTTTGGCTAGCAAATACTAGGTAGGAGATACTTTTTTAGACGTATATTCAATTTATTTTAATACTATCATTGATGATTTTATGCCTATTAATAAAATATTAGGTATACTTAATTATCGATTTTATTATTACCTAACTGATGTATTTCATATCGTATATGATATTAATTTAGTTGTCATGGCACAAAATTTAGAATTAGTAGAACTTGCATCACTGTTGGGTAAGTAATGTGTGAAATTCAAATAAAATTTAGACCAGAAAAAAAAATGTGAAAGGAAAAGTTTTACGTTGAAAGGCAATAAAAAATGGTCAATATAATAAATAGTCCGAAGATAGGGCTAAAATACATGCAATTTGTTACGATTTATTAACATCATGCTTGTGACCTAGCTAGCTAATACAAACATTTCTTTTTCCCCTTAAAACCTTATCTAGTAAAGTCCATTTATTAAAAATAAATATGAGAGGGAAAAATTCAATCAAGGGAGACACCCAAAAACCTTAAGTAAAAGGGTAACAAAGAAAGCCATTAACATCATGAACAAGTAAACTTCTAATTGAAATAGAGCAAGAGGACCACTAATGAAGAGAATCACAATGAATGCAAACCCAAATTTTACATTGCATCTGCCATAGGGGTGGCAATTCGGATAAACGAATTGAATTTGGGTCGATACGAATACGATTCGTTTAATATTCGTTTAATACGAATACGATCCGTTTATTATTCATATCAACTTTTTTAAATCCGTATACAATCCGTTTATTTAGATACGATTCGTTAAGACACGATTATTTATTTAAGACACGATTATTTATTTAAGATCCTATTATTCGTTTAAAATACGATTCATTTAAAAATAGCATATTTTATCAAATATAATATATATTTAATAATTATATGCTTATATTAAGAGTTGTTTATAATAAATAAATTTATATTACATATTTTTCTAAAATTTATTAAAATATATTCGTTAAGGATACGATTATTCGTTTAGAACATGATTATTCGTTTAAGACACGATTATTCGTTTATTCCTTTAAGACACAGTTATTCAATTATTCATTTAATTAATTGTGTCTTAAACGAATAATCGTGTTTTGTATGTTAAACACAGATATGACACGAATAATAATCGTGTCGACACGAATACGACACGATTATTATTCGTATCAAGATTTTAAATCTAAATCCGTTTAATGACACCGAATTCGTATCGAATAATCGTGTCGTGTCCCAAATTGCTACCCCTAATCTTCCATAAAGTTGATTTCCTGAAAATAATAGCTAATACTAACATTAAATCAATGAACTATGTTTCTTTGTAGCGCAACCCTACTTTCCTACTCGAACAAAATGATCGATACTTTTGTTTTTTGAAATAATTCTAGTAATAACTTTTGTTACCATATATTACGTGCTAGATATTTTTAGGCGTATATTCAATTTACTTTAATGTTATTGAATTTATATATGTCCATTAATAGAATATTGGGAGAATGACCAATACCCTATTGAGATCTAGTCTAATTAATTAATTTTCTCTATATTTTCAAATTAACCGTCACATCTAGTTGTTAATAAAATTTTATGAAAAATTATAAATTTTGAAGATTACCAAAATAATCTTATAGCATATAGGTCATATGAACAGTATTTTAAATATAATAATATTTTTTATTAATACTATTTAGGAAAATTTCTAAAATAATCGTAGTTAGATTTCAATTGACATAAACTATCACTTACAAAAAAATATAATTTTATTTATTTAATTAATTTTTACACATTTGATCAAATTTAGACATTTATTAATTATTTTTTATGAATAATTTAATATTGCATGACTATATAACAACTATTTTATAATAAATAAAAATTTTTAAGGATATTTTTAAAACTATCTAACATTAATAAAAGTATTACATCAACTTTCTCTAACTAAAACCCAATTCACGCTTCCTTTTCTATTTTACTTTTCAGTTTGACCTTATATAGAAGGAATTTGGAGTATTACTTTTTTGAAAAATGAACGCCACATAATATTTGTTGAAAATATCACTTAAAAGGCAACGTTATTAATTTTTCATAAAGATTACAATAAGAAAAGAATTCTTACAACCTCACACACCAACACACTAACTTAGATGCTATTACTTTTTCGTATTGGCTTGCTAATATAAGAGATGGGAAGGGACATTTAACCAAAATCAATATATACCACTCACTAAAATCAACTCAAAAAATCCTTATCATACAAAGTGCACCACATAACCTAACTAAAATTATTCATCAAACCCACTTAACCTAACTTCCATTACTCATCAAACCTACCATTGGAAGCTTCTCTTGATTGGGACAATTTGGATTCAATTTTCATTGGATTAAGAACTTGGGTTTTGTATGAAGTTTGGATTGGATCAAGGTTGGATTTGATTAAGTTTATACTTCAAAATATGGATTAAATTGTTATTTCTCACTTCCGGAGTGCTATAAATAGGATAGAACATATATAGAGCGTCTAAAGCACCACATACACCGCTTCAAATTTTTACTTAGGTACGTATATGTCCATTATGTCTTCTCAAGTTTCAGCCGCTTCTATTTTAATCCAAGATGCCGATCAGCAGAATTCCAATCGCCACAAGGCAAATTTTCATCCTACCCTTTGGGGGGATCATTTCCTTGCATATACTAACGACTCCATGGTAATTTAATTACCATGCATACTTCTTTAATCATGACGATCAATATTTAAATATGAATATTGTTTAATTGATTTTGATATATGATTCTTTGTTTTGCAGACAATTGATCCTGCAACAAGAGAAGGGTACGAGGAACTGAAACAAGCAGTAAGGAGATTGATAACTGCTAATACAGATGAACAAGTTAAGAAATTGCACCTTATTGATACAGTACAACGCTTGGGTGTGGCTTATCTCTTCGAAAAGGAGATCGAAGATGAATTGGAGAAAATACATAATCACCTTTATATTGACAGTGATGATGATCATGATCTCTACATTATTTCTCTTGCCTTTCGACTACTGAGACAGCAAGGAATTAAGATTTCATGTGGTAAGCAATTAATTTAAATTATGGTAATTGCAAAATCCTGGTGCAAATTTTTTTAATTAATCAAATTAAGTTCTTTGAATTAATTAATTATATGCAATCAGATGTATTTGAAAAGTTGAAAGACGAAAAATGTAAATTCAAGGCAACGCTGAACAAGTGATGTTCAAGGCTTGTTAAGCTTGTATGAGGCAGCACATCTAGCCATTCATGGAGAAGATATTTTGGATGAAGCCATTGCTTTCGCTACCACTCATCTTAAGTCGGCAGTATCTCATGTATGCCCTAATCTTGCAGAACAAATAAATCATGTTCTCCATCGTCCTCTTCGTAAAACCTTACCAAGGTTAGATACATTGTACTTTTTGTCTATCTATCCAAGAGATGACTCGTACAATAAAAAATTATTGAAGTTTGCAAAGTTAGACTTCAACATGTTACAAGCAACATATCAGGAGGAACTAAGTGTCATTACAAGGTGAGTTCGTTTTATAATTAAATTGCCCCAATTGATTTATTTATGAATATGGTTTGTTTAAGAATGCTTTACTATATGAAGTTTAATTGAATTTTAGGTGGTGGAAAGATTTAGACTTCACTAATAAGCAGCCTTATGCAAGAGACAGATTAGTGGAGCTATATTTTTGGGTATTAGGAGCTTACTTTGAGCCGAAGTATGCATTGGTTAGAAAAATTGTGACTAAAGTAATTTGTATGACATCTATCATAGATGATACATATGATACCTATGATACTTTTGAAGAGCTCAAACTCTTTACTGAAGCTATCAAAAGGTAACCGTACATAATACATCTAATTTTGTGTAGATTATTTATTTAATTTGTAGTATGGTTATTTGGTAACTTTCAGATGGGACATTGGCACTATAGATATACTTCCATAATATATGAAGATAATTTATAAAACACTCTTAGATATTTATAATGAAATTGAGGGAGAATTGGTCAAGCAAGGAAGATCATACTGCCTTCGTTATGCTAAAGAGAAGGTAGGCAATTAATTTTCAGCTTCATGGTTTATATGTGTGTGTGTGTTTATTCATAAATTAATATTTCTTTTCTCTTATTTTCTTTTGTTCGACGATATATATATATCTCCTCAGATGCAAGAACTCATTTCAATGTACTTTGTAGAAGCCAAGTGGTTAAATGAAGGTTATGTTCCAACAATTGAGGAATATATGGAGGTTGCACTTGTAACTTGTGCCTACTTAATGATGACAACAACTTGCTTCGTTGGCATGGGTGATGTTGCAACTAAGGAGAGTTTTGAATGGATATCTAGTAACCCTAAGATTGTGAGAGCATCAAGTGTTATCGGTAGGCTCATGAATGACATAGTTTCTCACAAGGTACGTACCATATATACACACTTAATTAACTTTATTAATTAACTGACCCTAACTATGTATATAATTAATTAATGCCATTTATGTATACATATATAATATTGTTGCATGTACTTATATATAGTTTGAGCAAAGCAGAGGACATGTTGCCTCAGCTATTGAATGCTATACGAAGCAGCATCGGGCTTCTGAGGAAGATGCAGTTAATGTGTTTCGTAAGGAAGTTCAAAATGCATGGAAAGATATGAACCAGGAGTTGCTCAAACCAACAGCTTTCCCTATGCCTCTGATGGAGCGAGTTCTAAATTTAGCACGCGTGATGGATTATTTATACAAGGATAGTGATAGCTACACCAATGCTCATTTGGTTAAAGACCAAATTGCCTCATTGTTAAGGGACCCTCTTCCTCTTTAAACAGCTAGCATGCGTTTCGATCTGCTGATCATGATCATCACACTTAATTTAAGTATATGTGTCTGGATTTGGAATAATGCATTGGATTAGATTCTATGTTTTAATAATGTTGTCTACAAAATAAATAAAGCATATAATTGTTGTGAATGCTTTAGAAATTAGAATAATTCATTTTGTAGTGTTAGTATGCACTACTTTAGAATCACATTCACTATTACATAAATTTATAAAGAGAGACTTTTGTGGAATTGATTCATAACAAACAAAAAAATTAACAAATTTAATGAATTTACGCCGATTAATAAAATATCTGGAGAATAAAGGATACTCTCCCCTCGTTTGACTTAATTATTCAAATCTCCTTATTTTTTCAACTATTACCCTTTACATCTAACCATTTGTTTGATTAACAATCAAATTATCTTTTTAAAAATAAACTTGTTTTTTAAAATTATTAAAATAAAAAATAAAAAATTATATTAATAAAATTACAATACTGTTGAATAATTAATTTATTTCTAAAAATTAAAATAAAATTAAAAAAATTATAAAGAAAATTTATTTCTTAATACTTTATAATAAAATTAAAAAAATAAAATATTCTACCAAATTCTAAATCCCAAATCCATAATCCTAATCCCATCCTCACTTCCCTTATCCATTGTAGTGCAAATAGAAAAATTCTTCTTGTTCTTCCTGCATAATGTGGTCTTCTTCTTCACATCTAATTCTATTGGTGGCTGCAAGATTTGAAGCTCTCATAATACATGATACAGTAATTATCATCTAAAAGAAAAAAAATAATTGTGATTAGAGATACAATTAACAAATATTTAAAAAATTAAATTAATTTAAATAGAATTTATTTGTATTAAATTGATTATGTGTGCATTTATTATGATTACACTACTAAAATGTTGAATATCTAAAACTGTTATAAAGCGTTTTAAAAACTCTTTTAGAATATATTACAAACTATTATAGTAAATGGTTTACCATTATCACTGTTCAAGGTCTACCATTATAGCATTAAGTAAGCTAATTCCAGATTAAAAATGAAAGTAAGGTAAAGAGTAACCTATGATCATGAATAATATCTATTAGTTACTATTTACTGACTTTATGTATATATTCATCATTTTCATTTGATTGATTTTTAATTTAAACTCTAACATTTTATATATTTATTAAAATTAAAAAAGTAAAATTTTAATTTTTATAAATTTACTAACAAAAAAGTTTTTGAGTGAATTAATATTAAAACCAAACTTTACTTAATCTCAAGTAAATTATAGTAAATGAAGATGGGATTAAAAATTATTTTTTTAGATTTTTAAATTAAAATTATTTTTATTAAAATTATTCTTTTAAAAAATGTTTAAAAATAGTTTTTTATTATTTAAATATTTTGTTATAAGTCTTTTAAATATGTATTTTAAAAGATGGTTTAGAAATCATTTTATAATTATAGAAATCAAGAACAATTTTACTAAAACAGTCTTTTATGTAAAAAAAGAAGACAATTTAAAACTAATTTTCTATTTTTTAAAATTAAAGTCAGTTTATTAAAACTGTTTTCTAAACATATATTTTAGAAGACGGTTTATAACAATTATTTTTATATTTTAGAATCAAAGTCGATTTTGTTAAGATTGTTCTCTAAATATTATTTTAGAAGACGGTTTATAAAAATCGTTTTTATTATTTAGAATTAAAGATTATTTTTATATAAACCGTCTTAAAAAATAAAAATTGTCTTTTATTTAGTGTGCTCTTTTAATTATTTTGTAGTAGTGTTAGAGATATAATAAGCGAGTATATTAATTTTGATTAGACATAGAATTAATAAATATTTTTAATAATTATTTTAATTTTTAATTAATTTATATACATAAAGAAAGATAAAAGGACGGGATACCTTATTTCTTTCACTCGAAATGGTAATAGAACGGTGAGAAGAAGATGCCGAAAAGAAGCAATTTTTCACGAGTTTACTCCAGGAACGATAAATACAGAGAGTGGAAGTTATGGGTACAAAAAGAAAAAGAAGAAGAAGAAAAAGAAGAGAAGAGAAGATAAAAGATTTCAAAATAACAAGATAATTGAGTAATAATACGATAAGAACAAGAAGAAGCTGCTAATATTTGAAAGTTATTCACGGTTCCAATAAGACAGTGAGGACGGCAAACCTGTAAATAATGACTTTTTTTGGAGAACATGCTTAATTTGAAGTTGGAGAAAGATGAAGATGGTTAATGGAGTGATAAAGAGTACGGGGGATATGTTGAATTTTTTCCTAACGTCAGGCATTCAAAAGATTTTGAAAAAATGACGTCTAAAAAATAAATGATATGTGTGGTAAATTTCTTGCTCCCAAAAAATAAAAATAAAATAATAATAATTTTTTTTCCTTTTTTTCTAATAAAATCACTAAAATAGAGCCTAAATGGAGTGTAAGCCCAACGGAGGCCCCATTAAGCTAAGTCAAAACCCACACAAAAATCTTAAAGTTTTAATTTTTTTAAAATAAAAGTAAAAAATCAAAACTAATTAAAACTAGGGAACTTATGTAGATAGGTCTAGCAATTAGAGCTGAATCATGGTAGATTCTAAAATATTATGAGAGGCCCAATTTCATTTTTTAAAGAGCCCAACTAATCTGATTCAATAAATAAAAAATTTGTAAGGGTTTAAATAGAATCAAGTTCAAGACAGTTTTTTGTATTTTATTTTATAAATTCAAATAAAAGAAAATATTAGATAACCGATGGAAATCCTTGATGTCGTAAATAAATTAACAATTTAGCATGCTGAATTGTTATTATATTTATACTACTGTGCATTTTCAATTTAGATTTTATGGTTGGCTACTATTGTACAAAAGAGTTGTCAGTTAAAAAAAAAAAACGTACGAGTGTTCACAAATAATCTAATCCTGAAGCTATTTGATGGAATGACTGAAAGAATTCTTTTTAAGACTTTTGTTGGGGAGTTGTTGCTGCTGGTTTAGCGAAATTCAGAATTTTCTCGTTTTGTTTTTCTCGGAGAAAATATCATGGCGGGCAGGCTTAATGCACCAACGGACTTCCATGTTTTTTGCATTTGATCAGCTACTGAAATTTGATAGAAAATTGGATTCCCACATTGTTTAGTTACAGAGAGTGATGTTACACCAGCGGACTTCCATTGTTGCATAGGTATTGCAGTGCTGCAATGATGCCGCTGAATGTGATGGCTTACCTTCCTTTGGACAAGCTTTTTTTTTTTAATTAAACCTCTAAGAACCAGGCCTTAGAGATAGATTTTATTGAAAGGAAAAAAAAAAAAACAGTACAATTGAAATCAAAGATTAGAGGTAAGTGAAAAACAGAGTAAAAGTGAAAAACAAGACAAAGCTTTCTGCCGATTGCTGAGGAAGAAAAATATGATAGCATCTCCAGCCCCGTTATAGGAAACATCTCAGCTGACTGCGACAAATTCTTGCAGAACAGGGACTGCAGCAGAGAAAAATAGCCAGTAGAGCAACATGGCATGCTCCAAAACCACTCCACCTCTAGGAACCAAAAATAATCCAGCAGAACCAAATCTCAGAACACGTAGCGATCCTTTGGACAAGCTTAATGCACCAACGCCAAGAGGAAATTAGAAAGAAGTAGCCGGAGAAAACCAACGAAGAACAAGAAAATTAATTTCTTTTTCAAGGTTACGAGAAGCATATCTTCTAGACGAAGTTTTCTGTCTAGTTTCTCAAAAAATTGCTTCTTACTACACATAATCCAGGGAAGTTTAGTTGCTTATTTTCTCTCTTTGTTTTATCCAGTTTCAATCTGCATAAGAATTTATTGACATTTTAAGTAGCTAAAGCTTGCTTTGTTTCTATGATTGCTTCCTAGGAATAAAAATACCTGCTTCTTGCTGAGAACACGTTGATTTTTCATACACACAAGATATGAATGAAAGTTCTGAGAAGCTCTCACGCAAAAGATCTTTTTGATGCTGAATGCCCAAGGGCAAGAAGAAAACTTAGAAGAGCAGCTGAGCAACTTAATGCTAAATTGAATAAAGTTTAAAATGGAAATGATTTCGACCAAAAGGAGTTAGAAAGAGTTACCAGTGAATTTCCAGAAATCTCCTAAAAAATAGACGTTGCTGAAACTACTAAAGTTTAATACCCGAAGAAAAGACATAGCCTATCATTGAAGAAACGAGAAATAACTAGTCAGAACCTGCAGGCTTTGAGCATGGATTCTGAAGTTCCACCTTTCAATCAGATATGTTTTTCCGTACTTTTGTTTGTTATTTTCACTACATGGAAGCATACAAATATTATATGAATATTATGTGCATGCATTGTGAAGTACTAGGTGAATATATATTATATCATTGCACATCAATATTGTTATGGGGTAAAAATAGGTTAGACACGTGGCGGTACGTAAGCCCACGACGCTCTAGTCGGCACCTATGGAACGATCCGTTCATGTTGAAACCCACCTCACCTCGGATCCCAGCTGAGGCAGGATCCGACCTTCAGGTAGTATAGAAGGTGTTCACATGAAGGGTGCCACGTGGTCTATAACCAATAGTCCACATAGATAGGGCAAAACTGAGTGGACCCCACTCTGGAACAGCCCCAAAAGTGAAGGGATTTGGTTCTCCCCAAAAATGTGAAAAAGGTGTCCTATGATCCTAGGTCACCTGGGGGGACCACCTGAAGTCACCTAAAACGGAAAGCTGACCAAGGAGACAGTGTAGCACCTTGGTAGCTGAAAAAGGGACCACAAGTAGAGGCGAATGAGCATTCGCCACCTGTACACAAGGGATAACGTAATCCCCTATTCGAATCAAATCGTGCCATGTGGCATGTAATCTCGGATAAGGTCTCAAGGACCAATCCCTGCTCACCAAGGGACTAATCCCTGCTCACCAAGGGACCGATCCCTGCTCACCAAGGGACTAATCCCTGCTCACCAAGGGACCAATCCCTGCTTACCAAGTGTCCCTAGTCTTGACTACGAGCTAAGGTTTCAAGCTGGGGAAGAGGAAGGAAAGGAGGAACTAGGGCAGCATTGTTTGGCCAATCATATGTCCACAAAGGTATAATATAAAAAGACACTTAGGTCAAGGTAAGAAAAAGGGTCTTCTTCTTCAAGCTAGAACTCATTCTTTGCTCACACACATCACAAGCACAAGTGACCTTCCCATTGTTCTCTCTAAACAACAAGGAGACAACCTTAACACCCATTGAAGGTTGTCCCTTGAGGACGGTTTTACTGTTCCAGCTTCCCTAAAGGCCATACTTATTGCCTTCTACATGTATTTTGTGTGTCATTTGGTCCATTAGCTCCTAGCTACATACTTCTCCTTATATTAGCCATTCCAAGCTACCGAAACCGAGCCATAATATCACCCCCTTAAGGTACTGACTTGAGCAGTCGCAGTGGGCTTCGCCGGAAAACCTCTGGCGCCCCCCTTTTGACCGTGTTCTCTACTTGCAGGCGTCCTCACCAAGTTCGTGTCCGAGGTCAGTAAGGAGAGCGAGCTCAGGAGGGATTCAAGCGATTTGGCCCTGGGATCAGAGTGGCGTGATAGGTCAGTTCGGGAGCTTCCGGGGTTAGGTAGAGACTGAATTGGGTGCGAAATACTGAGCTCAGACTGTTGACTGGGCATCCACCCTCAACTCGGATACTAGATCAGCAAGGCATTACCACCTCACCTTGGTTGATATTTTCACGCATCAACAGTGGCGCCGTCTGTGGGGATCTAGAACGAAAGGTCCCGTTACAACCTACGTACCCGCCAGAGAAGCCAAATGCCTAACTCCGAGGTCCCAAGAGGGTCTAGAAGAGAAGTCACGCGGGACCCCGGCCAAAGCAGTCGCCCACCTCCGGCTCCGCCTCAGGACGAGTATGCAGAGAGTCAGAACGTGAGAACACTTGACCCAGGCCCCAGCCGGAAGGGAAAAGAGAAGGCTACCACCAGCCTGGGACGTGGAGGCAGAGAAAGCTAAGGAGGTGAGAGAGCTAGCTGAAACTAGGTCACAGTTTCAGCATGTGATAAAGTACCTGTGCGATAACCTGGGCATACCGCCTCCTCCTCCCCTGAAATCTGGCAAGTCGGTTGGGGAGCCAACTCAGAAGCAACCCTGCTCACGTGGAACCATCCACACCGAGTCAGCAAGGTGCTCAGATGCGACCATCCCAACTGAGAGCAAATGTCCACGACCAGCCCAGGAGTCACCGCAGTGACCATCGTTCGACCGCCAGCAACCGGCCCGAAGGAGTAAGGAGCCAACTCGAGGGACTTGTGCATGGTGACTTGAGGTACTCCTTGATGGCTCGACGCCAGGGAGAAGGTAACGACCCTGAACCTCCTTACGTGGAATGTTTGAGGAAACAGTTACTTACCATGCAGGAAGAAATGAGGGAGCTCAGGTCCAACAAGGGGGAACCCAGCTCACCTGATATCCTGGGTGACTTCACCGCCCCCCTAACTGACTCAGTGAAGAACGCTACCTTACCCGGGAGATTCAAGATGCCTCAACTTGATTCTTACCTATGGACAATCCGATCCTGTGGCGCATGTGGAAATATTCCAGAATTTGATGTTGGTGCAAGGGGTGCCCGACGAGATAATGTGTAAGGTGTTTCCAACCACCCTAAGTGGGCCAGCCAGAACATGGTACAAGAAGCTTCCGGCAGGAAGCGTAAGAGACTTCACCACCTTCGCCAGCAAGTTTGTCCTCCATTTTCAAGGAGCCAAGCCACCCACTAAAGACCCTTCCTCTCTCCAATATATTAAGCAAAGGGGACAAGAACCCTTGCATGAATATGTGAAGCGTTATCATGACGAGGTAATGCAAATGGGAGTTTACGAGGAAACCGGAAACTTTGAGAAACTTTTGGTACAACCTCCACATCGGGCCTTTGTGGGTGTCATTCGAAGAGAGACCTCCCACCTCATATTGGGAGGCACACGATCGTGCCATGAAGCAAATCGCCAATGAGGAGAAGCGCAACCTGAAGAGGGAAAGAGAGAAGGTCGAAGATTTTCAGTGACAAAGGGAAAGATAAGAAGAAGCAAGACGTTAGGCCGTCCAGGCCTATCCTTCCTCAGCAAGGGTCAGTCCCGTGTCAGCAAGACAGCCAGCGGGCAACACTGCCCTATAGGCGCCCACCTCAACCAAGACCAGAAACATTGAGGCCCCTAGCCTCCACCACAGCCAAGAGAAGTGCCCCATCCGCCAAGAAGGGAATCCGCCACTACGCATGCCTACCATCCCTTGAACACAACAAGGGAACAAGTGTTCTATGCCATAAGGGACAAGGGCCTTTTGACGAGACCACCTAAGTTGATTACCCCTCTAGGCAAAAGGAACCTGAAGAGGTATTGCGATTTTCATGAAGAGTATGGACACAGCACAGCCGATTGTTTCAACCTGAGGGAGCAAATCCAAAATTTAATCAACAATGGGTATCTAAAAGAGTTTTTGCTCGAAGTAAGGGGGAAAGCTCAGGTGGTCAAGCAGGCGGGAGAAAGCTCAGGAGGGGACCAAGGTCAGCCAGGATCCCAGGTGACTAAAGACAAAGATTTCATCAGCACAATCTCAGGGGGACTCACCCTAGCAGGAGACTCCCGTAGGGCAAGGAAGGCTCATGCCAGGGAGCCCTCCTTGGCCCGACACCACCAAGAAGTGAACTTCACCGAAAGATCGCCTGAGCTACCAAGGGTAGCCACCACCCCCATCATGTTCACAGATGAAGACATAAGGGATGTAGTGTACCCCCATGACGACGCCATGGTCGTCACAATGAAGATCGCCAGTAAGGACGTGGCGCGAATCCTCATCGACACGGGAAGTTCGGTTGACATATTGTTCAAGGAAGCCTTCAATAAGCTGGGACTGAACTCAGCAAGGATGCAACAAGTCACCACCCCCCTCAGTGGGTTTACGGGAGACCAGTTGATGCCGTCTGGCAGCATCACCTTACAGGTTACCCTTGGGGAAGACCCTTTCTCAGCTCATCACTATGGTTGACTCCGTAGTTGTCAACCACCCAAGCTCCTATAATGTCATTCTGGGAAGACCCTTCCTCATGCCGGGGATTTGCTTGGAGCCACAGCGACATGCCGGGGATCAGCCCTAGCATAATCTCCTATCGACTTAACGTGGATTCCATCCATCGACCGGTATTTGCAAAGCGACGAGCTTTTAACCAAGAACGCTACGACGCAATTGAGGAGGAAGTCGACAAGTTACTACGTGCGGGGTTTGTTCGTGAATCCAAGTATCCAGATTGGGTCTCCAATGTGGTGCTGGTGAGGAAGCCGAACGGGAAGTGGCGCATGTGCGTCGACTTTACCGACTTGAACAAGGCGTGCCCCAAGGATAGCTTTCCATTGCCTCGGATAGATCAGCTGGTCGACGCCACCGTTGGCCATGAGTTGCTCAGCTTTATGGATGCCTTTTCGGGTTATAACCAGGTGAAGATGTATGCTCCAGATGAGGAAGGGACCTCTTTCATTACAAACAAAGGCCTGTATTGTTACATGGTAATGCCCTTCGGCTTAAAGAACGCGGGGGCCACGTATCAACGCTTGGTGAACAAGTTATTTAAGGAGCAGATAGGCAGGACCATGGAAATTTATGTCGACGACATGATCACCAAGTCGATGAAGATAGCTGACCATGTGTCCCACCTCAGGGGGACATTCGACGTGCTGAGGAAGTTTGGTATGAAGCTTAACCCTTGAAAAATGCGCATTCGGGGGGGCAGCCGGAAAGTTTCTGGGCTACATGGTCCATCAAAGGGGAATATAAGCTAATCCAGAAAAGATCAAGGCCAATGTGGAAATGCGATCACCTCGGACGACCAAAGAAATACAGAGCCTAGCGGGAAGGGTAGCCGCGCTGAGCAGGTTCGTGTCCAAATGCACAGATCATTGTCACCCCTTCTTCCAAGCTATCAAAAGGGCTAAGTGGCAGTAATGGTACGAGGACTGCGAGGCCACCTTCTAGAATCTGAAAAACTATCTAGCTAGCCCGCTGATCTTAGCTAAGCCTCATCTAGGGGAATAACTTACTGATGTACTTGACAGTGTCCACGACTGCAGTGAGCTCAGTTCTAATCCGAGAATAGGAAGGAGGGATGCAGAAGCCTGTGTACTACACCAGTAAGGCCCTGACCGAGGTAGAAAAGAGGTATCCCAAACAAGAACAGCTCGCGTTAGCCCTGGTCATGTCGTCCTAGAAAGCTAACGCCGTATTTCCAAGCTCACGCAGTCAGTGTAGTCACCAGCTTCCCACTCAGGCAGATCCTACATAAGCCAGAAAGCTCAGGAAGGCTCATGAAATAGTGTATGGAACTCAGCGAGTTCGAGATTCACTACCGACCACGAAACGCGATCAAGGGACAAGCCATAGCTGACTTTGTGGCTGAGTTTACTCCTGACCTGGAGGATTTGGGAACGGACATGAACCAACGTGAAGAATGGGAAGCTGAAACTAGCTCACCATGGATCCTCCATGTAGACGGATCATCCAGCTTGCAGGGGAGTGGAGCTGGGGTGTTAATCACTAGCCCAGACGGGGTTGAGATAAGTTATGCGCTAAGGTTCGAGTTTAAAGCTTCTAACAACGAGGCTGAATACGAAGCATTGATCACCGGGCTCAAGATGGCAAAGAGCTTAGGAGCAGAATGGTTAGAGATAAATAGCGACTCCCAGCTCATCGTGCACCAAGTCAACGACGAATACCAGGCCAAGGAGGATAACATGATAGCTTACTTGAAAAAAGCGAAAGATTTGGTGGGACAATTCAAGCAAGTTAAGTTGCAACAGATCCCAAGGGAGAAGAACTTTCAGGCCGACATGCTATCAAGGTTGGCATCCCTGTCAGAAACCTCCTTACCTGGTACAGTGCTAGTAGAAGTTCTACCCAGGTCGTCCATAGAAGAACCTGCTGAGGTAGTTCACTATGTTTCAAGCCTCTCATGCTGGATAAACCCTATTAAGGAGTACCTAGAAGAGGGACGTCTTCCCGAAGACCAAGAAGCCGCAAGAAAGCTCAAGTATCGTGCAGCTCGGTATTGCCTTATTGAGGGTGTGTTGTACAGACGAAGTTTCACCATGCCCTACCTGAGGTGTCTGCACCCAGATGAGGCCGATTATGTTCTGAGAGAGATCTATGAGGGGGCCTGTGGAAATCACTTAGGAGGAAGGTCATTGGCATACAAAGCTTTACGCCAAGGATATTACTGGCCAACCATGCAAAGTGACTCCCGGGTCATCTCGCAAACCTGCCTCACCTGTCAGAAGCACGCCAAGATGATCCAGGTTCCACCAGAAAACTTGACGACACTGACTTCACCTTGGCCTTTCGCTCAGTGGGGTATCGACTTGATTGGACCTTTCCCGGTTGGCCGGGGTCAGGCCAAGTTCGCCATAATGGCAGTAGACTACTTCACCAAGTGGGCAGAGGTAGAGCCGCTGGCCAAGATCACAGAGAAAAGAACCACCGACTTCATCTGGAGATCCATCATCTGTCGCTTTGGAATTTCGAGGATAATAATCACTGACAACGGGCGGCAGTTCGACAATGAAAAATTCAGAAACTTTTGCGAGACATGGAAGATAGAAAATCGATACACCACGCCGGCTCATCCGCAGTCAAATGGGCAAGTTGAAGCAGTCAACAAGGTCATCAAGGATTTGTTGAAAAAGAAGCTGGGAACTAAGAAGGGAGCATGGGTTGATGAACTACCTGAGGTGTTGTGGGCATACCGCACCACCTTCAAAACAGCCACTGGAGAAACCCCCTATGCATTGTCTTTTGGCACAGAGGCAGTAATTCCAGCTGAGGTAGGAATGCCAACTTTTAGAGCCCCCACTTCGACGAGGTCAGCAATGTGGCCCAGCTTGATGCCGCCCTTGACTTGCTGGAGGAGAAGAGAGATCAAGCCCAGGTTAGGGTGGCGGCGTATTAGAGAAGAGTTTCTAAGTATTATAATGCCAAGGTCAAACCTCGCAGTTTCAAAGAGTGGGACTTGGTATTGAGGAAGGTGATTTGCGGACTAAAAGAGGGAGGCTCCACCAAGTTTGCTGAAACCTGGGAAGGGCCATTCCACGTGATCAAGGTTATCAAGCTTGGAGTCTACAAACTTGCTCACCCTGATGGACGCCAGATGAGACGACCAAGGAATGCCGACCAGCTAAAGAAGTACTACTCGTGATCCCACCTGATCTGGGAATCCAGTAGATTTTCAATTCCATCTCCGTTTTGTTGTTTCTCCAAAATCCTTAGTGGCTAGATTGCTTCTGTATGTGCGCCAAAAAATTGACCTGGTATGTTGTCCCACTGCTCCCCCCCAAGTGAGCATTTTGAAGGGAAACATCACCTAGGTGAAGAGGGTTGTTGTTCTATTGATTAAGATGTGCATTCCTATTTAATGGGTTAATGACATACTCCTTAACAAACGGTTTGCCACCCTCCATTTTATTTCGCCATGGCTGATATAATCAAATTGCCAACAAACTGTCAGGATTGATTTGTAAATCAACCTAGGTGAGGAAGGATACCTACTCAGGTCGGATAGCCTACCTCAGGAAGGTTCTATCCTGCTAAGAACTGTCACGTGCATAAAATCAGCATGCATGGGTAAATCAACAGTAAGCTCACAACAATCCATACGGCAAACTAAGAATGTAGAATATATTAGCCCAAAACAGGGCCACTGTCACTTAACAAAATAATGTTTCCCAAGGGCAATAATGTGTCAAACAAAACCACACTGAGAGTTCAAATCCACAGTACAGAGAAACAACGCCTGAGTTTACAAAAGAAAGAAAAGAGAAAAAATGTGTAAGAAAGCTTGGTCTGATGGAGAGGCAGCACAAACGAAGGCCAAGGGTCAGATCAGGTGTCTTCGCCGTTTCCCGACTGAGAAACTTCATCGTCTGAGTCGTCTTCCTCGTGATCTGAGTGAGGCGGGGAAACTTCCAGGTTTAGTGGGTGCCCTGAGGTAAGCTGTCGAGAACTCCCTGCGACATCAGCTGGGTTCTACTCCTTGCCAAACTTGGCCACCAACGCCTCTCGGTCGAATCCAAAGTCCATATAGTGCAAGTCCAAATCGGGAAATTCCCTGGTGACCTGGTATTGCGTGTAATGGTATCCGTGAAGAAGATTAGAGCCGGCCTCAGTCTCCAACTTATCCACACTGGCCTGGAGCTCATTGGCTCTCTCCACCTGAGCTCAGAGCTGAGTCTTCACTGATCCCGCCTCATCCCGAACCTCTCCTAACTGGTCCTCCAACTTCGAAATTTGATCGTCCTTGTCCTTGACCTTCTGAGTGAGCCGGGACAGCTGAGCCTCAAGCTTGGCAATACGACCAGCTGAGGTCGATCCCTCCTTAAGCTTATCACCAAATTGAGATATGAGGAAGGATCCCTGGTAACAAAACAAAAGGGGGAAGAGAAAATGAAGTTCGGAGCTTATAATACAAATCCCAAAACAGAGTTGAGAATTGAGAATCGCTTACCTGAAGAAAAAGGTGAGATGCCATGTCAATTGCCTGACTAGGACTCAAGCCCACCACCTCGCTTCCCTTCTCCGAATTCGAAAGCTCAAGAACTTGTTTCAATGCCGGGAGAGCTCGAGAAGCATGGGAAAAATGACTGCCAAGAACGCCTCCAAGGTCCACGGCCAGCTGGGACGTCCAACCTGGCCCTTCTACCTTCTTGGCATGCTTAGGTGGTGGAGGAAGGCCACTGGATGTAGCCGCGCTCTTGCCAGACCCCTCAGACCCTAGTTGCTGCTCGCTGACTAGACGCCCCTGCTGCCTTGGCCATCCTGTCTCTCACTAATTGAAGAAAGGCCAGGTCGGTTTTGCTTCCTTCAGCCATCCTCCTAGTGGTCGAACTAAGAGTCAGAACCTCATCTCCTAGAGCCCCTACATGGCCGAAGAAGAGGGGTATAGTCAGATTGAATAAACACACAAACAAAGGAAAAGACAAAGCCCAAATCAGCACGGATACTACCTGAGGAAGGTGGCGGAATCAATCCCACCTTGGCAAGGCGCTCCTCGGTGACAATGTCAGTCTTGGACGGGTTAGTCACCACGTATTCTCTCACACTTTTTAGATCGGTGTCCCGAGAAAGGTCACGAGTCCATTTCCCTTGGGCAATGGCAAGGTCAGTAAGGCAAGTGTAGAGTTCAGTAAACCGAAAGGAACTCTTAGAGAAACATACCTGCCCACTTGAATTGATTGGGAACCACATACATCTCCCCATCCTCGACCACTGTCTGGCCCCAATCACCAGAGACGACAAACCAAAAATCGTCCCAAGCCTTATCGGCAGTGTTCGGATTCACCTGGGGGACGAGATGAGGTTGGCCAGTATACGTCCTCAAGTAGTAGAGCCCAGGCTTCTTCGGGGCTGTCGTCAAGGTAAAGGTGGCATGGACATCTTCAATTGTAGGCTCAACGCCCAGTACCTCATTTCACAAAATATAGAGCCCAACAAGGTTCCGCCAAGCCATAGAACTCAGCTGAGCAGGGGCCACCCCTAGCCCGCTTAGTATTTGTGCAAAAAATGGCTGAATGGGAGGCCGAAGACCATACTCGAAGGACTGACGGTGGATCACCACCTCGCTAGAACCCGGTTGGCTTGGTCTGAATCCTGGTCGGGGAAGCGACAACTCAACAGAGGAAGGGATGTTATAGGCCTTCCTCAGCTGGGCAAGCATTTCCGTAGTTACGAAGGTTCCCTCATCGTCTAGAAAAAATCCCTGATCAGCACCCTCCTTAGAACTCTCGCCGGCCGCGCTAGAACGGCCACGACCAGCGCGAACCTTGTAGCGCCTGGTTCGGCTCGAAGAAATCGGCAAAGACGCAACATTTCTTGGGGTGACAGCTCCACTGTCTGCGGGGGAGTGCTGAGACTCGCCGGCGTTCGACATATCTACAACAAAAAAAAAAAAAAGGAAAAGAAGGGGAGGAGAAGTGAAGATCGGAGATGAGCCCACCAAGCATTATGCAAATAATTCCAACCCAAGTAAAACCAAATGGGAGAAATGAAATTGAAAACATGAGAAGAACACTTGCCTTCGGAGGTTTCTGATGATGAAATCCACTGAGGAACAGGAGAAGCGTCGGGATGGTTGGTCGGCCGGCGTTGAGATCGTGAGGCCGCGAACGATGCAACAAGGGAATGACGGAAGGGCAAGACAAGCTCTTTCCCGGCCGTCGGAACGAAAGAAAAACGGCGAAAAGAGGTCGATTTTGCCGTAAGCGAGGAGACAGGATGAAGGTGATGGTTAGAGATTGCGAAGATGTGAATGTGGTCCCAAAAGAGAAGACAAATGGGAGCTTTTGGTTTCCTTAAGTTCGTGGGGCCGGATTATAAAGAAAGTGAAAGGACACAACTCTTCCCAAACGGATAAGAACCTTTTGACCATGTGGGTCTTTTGAAGGTTGTGTTGTTTCATTAAGGACCCGCGTTATTACATTGGCCTCCCCTACTCCACTTTGGAAAATTTGAGAAACAATTTGACAAAGTCCCACGTGCACGCCCACGGATATCTGGGCTAGAGAATACTGATCCGAGCTGAAGAAGGCTAGACTCCCAGGTAAGGAGGGAATTCGCCTATGTCAATCCGAGCTCAGCACGGTTCAACCTCCAAATGGAAGGGAATGATCCCCTAAATTCCGCCCAAAAGTAAAGGTATAAAATTCGCCAAGCCTTATCCAGATGTGAAAGGGGGGGGGGGGGGGTGGGGGGAGAGCAACATGAGCCCGGAAATATTTTCGCCTTGAATTCACATCGTTAGCCATCTCGGATCACCCTGAACAGGTGACGAGGTGTGCATACACCCCAAGGTGGCAAGAGAAAGACCACCAGGGAGGAGGGACACAATGCGACGTGGGCTAGGAACTCTTAGAAGCTTCCAACGCCTTCGCCATCTCCTTAGCCATTGGAAGCTGGGGGACCTCTGTTATGGGGTAAAAATAGGCTAGACACGTGGCGGTACGTGAGCCTACGACGCTCTAGTCGGCACCTATAGAACGATCCGTTCATGTTGAAACCCACCTCACCTCGGATCCCAGCTGAGGCAGGATCCGACCTCAGGTAGTATAGAAGGTGTTCACATGAAGGGTGCCACGTGGTCTATAACCAATAGTCCACATAGATAGGGCAAAACGAAGTGGACCCCACTCTGGAACAGCCCCAAAAGTGAAGGGATTTGGTTCCCCCAAAAATGTGAAAAAGGTGTCCTATGATCCTAGGTCACTTGGGGGGACCACCTGAAATCGCCTAAAACGGAAAGCTGACCAAGGAGACAGTGTAGCACCTTGGTAGCTGAAAAAGGGACCCCACCTAACATGGTCAACCTTTGAGGGACCACAAGTAGAGGCGAATGAGCATTCGCCACCTGTACACAAGGGATAACGTAATCCCCTACTCGAATCAAATCGTGCCATGTGGCATGTAATCTCGGATAAGGTCTCAAGGACCAATCCCTGCTCACCAAGGGACCAATCCCTGCTCACCAAGGGACCAATTCTTGCTCACCAAGGGACCAATCCCTGCTTACCAAGTGTCCCTAGTCTTGACTCCGAGCTAAGGTTTCAAGTTGGGGAAGAGGAAGGAAAGGAGGAACTAGGGCAGCATTGTTTGGCCAATCATATGTCCATAAAGGTATAATATAAAAAGACACTTAGGTCAAGGTAAGAAAAAGGGGTCTTCTTCTTCAAGCTAGAACTCATTCTTTGCTCACACACACCACAAGCACAAGTTACCTCCCCATTGTTCTCTCTAAACAACAAGGAGACAACCTTAACACCCATTGAAGGTTGTCCATTGAGGACGGTTTTACTGTTCCAGCTTCCCTAAAGGCCATACTTATTGCCTTCTACATGTATTTTGTGTGTCATTTGGTCCATTAGCTCCTAGCTACATACTTCTCCTTATATTAGCCATTCCAAGCTACCGAAACCGAGCCATAATATCACCCCCTCAAGGTACTGACTTGAGCGTCGCAGTGGGCTCGCCGGAAAACCTTCGGCGCCCCCCTTTTGACCGTGTTCTCTACTGCAGGCGTCCTCACCAAGTTCGTGTCCGAGGTCAGCAAGGAGAGCGAGCTCAGGAGGGATTCAAGCGATTTGGCCCGGGATTCAGCGTGGCGTGATAGGTCAGCTTCGGGAGGCTTCCGGGGTTAGGTAGAGACTGAATCGGGTGCGAAATAGTGAGCTCAAACTGTTGACTGGGCATCCACCCTCAATTCGGATACTAGATCAGCAAGGCATTACCACCTCACCTGGGTTGATATTTTCATGCATCAACAAATATTATATGCATTATAGAGCATTAGTTGAATATTATATCATTTGCATATAAATATTATATGCATTAGGGTGGGACACGGGCCGGTTTGGTCCGAGTTTTTGAAAAATCAGATTAATTCAAAAAAAAATTTAATTTTTAAATTTGGACCGAACTGAATGTATAGAAAATCCGAATCAAATCCAAATTGCCTAGGTTTAAGTCGGTCTGGTCCGGTTTTTCGGGTTTAATTCAAAAAATTACAATTAACTTAAAAAATTAAATATATTTAATTACATTCAATTTTCGCATCTTGAAATTTTAGAAACAAAATAATATGTAATTAACCATTCTGTTACAATTAATAAGAAATGAAAGACATTAAATAACAAACTAGCAACTAGACTTAGTAGCCAACATCAATACAACTTGTGGAAGAACCAACCTGCAACAAATCAATTCAAACTTTCACCAAATCAACAAATATTAAGTAAACTTCAAGAATAAATTCAAACAAGAAAAATTCAATATTGATTAAATTAATTCAAACTTTCAGCAAATAAACAAACCTTAGATTGAATTCAAGAATAAACTCAAAAAAGCAAAAACTCAATATTAATCTTAAGTATAATATATATGTTGCAATTAACCTAAAAGTTCATTTTCAGAAAATAGTTATGTACTCTTCTAGTGTTTGCATTGGCTTCACAAACTCTGCATTATAACAATAAAAAATAAATTAGAAATTTGATTATTTATAACTAACCTAGTTTACTAAATAATTAATTATATTACCTTAATCAATTACTTCATTAAAATTCAACTTCCTGTACACATGCTTTTTCATAAGACTTATCACTAAGAAGGGAAGAACGCAACCAAATTTGCGTACAAACCAATGTTTCAACAGATTTAGGAGTCAATGAACTCCTAAATAGATCAAGAATACGTCCTCTAGTACTAAATGTTGACTCATATGCAACAATGGAGACTAGAATTGCAAAAACATCTTTTACTATTAAAGATAGAACTTCATATTTTGTATAATTAAACTTCCATTAACACCAAATATCAAAATTTTCATTATCATAATGAAACTCAACATCTTTCAACAAATATCTCTCAATCTCATGGTTTAGTTTAGTGTCATTGCGAGTTTCTTTTTGCATCGAAAATTATTGGAAATGATCACAAAGCTTATCAATAGTGAGAAAATCATCATCATCATCATCATCATCCACCAACATACTTGGCAATTGTTCATCACAAGAATGATGATTACTCAGTACCTCGGCAAGCTATATCATCATCAATGTCGATATTCCACATAACATAAGAATTATATAAACTATATAATAAACCTTTAATGTCTTTTTTCAAGGATTCAACTAGTGTTAGAATCATACAAAGAATTAAAGCAATATGCTACAAATTCTATTTTGCAACGGAGGTCTAACACGACTGCAACAAGTAGTAATTTATTTAATATTTATCAAACTTTTTCTTCATATTAGTAGCCATATTGCATAACAAATCATCTCTATTAGTACAAAGTGTCTGCAAGTGTGTCTAAATCTTCCATATCTCATTAAAATACAAATGTGAAGTTACACTAGAGGAAGCACTAAACTTCAATGTTATCCTCATAAAATGTCACCAAAAATTTCATAAACCTTTTTGCTTTTCTCCAACATTGAAGAGTTCGTGGCCCTAGTCTTGACTTTCCATTTTCCATTTTCTCAAAGTAAGGCAAATAAAGAGAATCATCATCTTGCATTCTATAAAAAGCTTTTTGAAATTTCAATGCACTTTCTAACATGAAATATGTTGAATTTCATCTTATAGGAACATCTAAGACAAGTAGTCCCTTGGATAAAATCTTCTCCTTCTTTGCACATATTTTGAATTTGACTAATCTTGGTAAGGAAGATTTAACATATTTCACAACACTGTGAATACTGATTATTGTTTTATCCACTTCTTTCAATCTTTCACCAACAATTAAATTAAGAATATGTGTACAACACCTCAAATGCAAATGTTTACTATTTGCTATCAACCCATCATCACTCCAATTTCTTAACTTTCTTCTAACATAATTTACTGCCACATCAATTGAACTTGCATTATCAATAGTAATGGTAAAATATTCTCTCTATACCTCAATCCTATAAACATGCCTCAATCAATCTTTCAATTGTTGACCCTTTATGATTTGGAACTACAAGAAAATTTAATATTATCATTTGCAAGTTTCAATCACTATTAATGAAATGAGTTGTGATTACCATATAGCTAATATTTTGAATGGAAGTCCATATGTCAGTGATAATATTAATCTTTTTCCCATTTGCAGAAAATATGTTCTTCAATACAGTTTTCTCATCTACATACAACTGAAGAACATCTCTTGTAACTGTTCTTTGAGAAGGAATATCAAACTTAGAACAAGCAATTCTACAAAATTCTTGAAACCTTTCACCCTCCACAAAACTAAAAGGCAATTCATCAATAATAATAATTCTGATCAATGCCTTTCTACATGTATCTTTATTAAATCCTATAGGCGACAAGTTACTAGTAGCAGTCTCCTCACCATTACTTTTACCCTTCATAAACGTTAATACAATTTGCTTTTCATTTACCATGCTATTTTTATACGCATTACACCTACACAAATGCCTATGTAAACTAGAAGTTCCAATGGTACTACTTTCACAGGCGAACTCTTTATGACAATAATTATACTTAACTTTTTTTCCTCCTGCTAACTTGGTGAAGGATCTCCATACATCAGACCTTAATCTCTTATGAACATTCATGTGTTATCCCAAAGCATCTTCTTGACTTGTTCCATCTCCCTCATCAATATTACGCCTTTAGAAAGTAAACTCCATCTAAAAAATTAGAAGACAAATTAAACATAAGTAGTACAAAGAAAAATACAAAACGAATATAAATATATATGTCATTACAAAACCAATATTTATCAAATTTTCATGTTTAGAAACAGCCAAAAATTGCACAAAAACCATAGCGGTTCTAGGCAAAAAATTGCCCAGAAACAACAGTTGTTATGAGCACAAATTTGCTAAAAAATACCTGCTAAATTTGTCCAAAAATAGCTGTTGTTTTGGGATAATTTTGTCAAAATCAGCTACTGTTTTAGGGAAACAAATTGCTCACACGGCAGCTATTTTGAGTAATTTTCTTGCTAAATTATTTCTCAAATATCAAGAAAATGAAAATTATAACCGTTTATTTTCATTATAATCGATCTTTTTCCAATAAAATCTCTCCATCATTATCAATTCATCATTTAATAAGTTTAACGAGTGTAAAATGTAAAGAATGAAAATTAAACCGAAAGTAAAAACAATAATAATTAAACTAACTTTACAACACTTAAGAATCGATTATGAAAACTTGGTGTACGAATTGGAGGTGGTTGGAGATAATGAGGAATTGTAAATCGGCCAAGAGGAGACGAGGAGTTTGAGAAATTGCTTTGGTTTTAGAATTGTCTAGGTTATCTTTTTTTTTTTTAATTTTATTGAACAAAATGACGTCGTTTTTTTTAATAAAAATAAAAAAATTAAAATTCTGTTTCGGTCCGAGTTTTGTAGAAAAAACCCGCTCGGACATAATATTTTCGGATTTTTTAATATCAAAACCAAACTGAATCGAATTATATGTGAGACTGGACCCAACTTGTTCGATCCGGGCTGGTTTGATCTAATTTTTCAAATTTTGAGTTTGTTTGTGCAGTTCTAATATATATTATAGAGCATTAGGTGAATATTATATAATTTGTATATGAATATTATATGCACACATCTTGGAGCACTAGGTGCTGTCTGTAATAATAAAAGAAAAAGATTGGAAAGCATGGGAAGAAGAAAAAATAGTGGAGAACGGTGTTAGAAAAAGTTACGGTGGTGTTAAATAATTTAGGGCAGCATAAAATATTATTTGTAGTGTTTTAAAAAAAGTGAGAGAGAGAGAGAGACGGTTCATCTTGAAATTTTTAGGTTGAATGAGTCCGAAGTTATGGTTTGATGGTCTAAATATAGAGAGATTCAAGTAAAGAGAAGACTTTCGTTAAGTATTTCAAAAAAAAATGCGTGAATTGTTCTTCCCAGCACGAGTAAGGCTAGGATTTGTCAAAGGTTGCTCTATTTTTGTGTTTGTTGCAACTTATGCTGTTAGATACTGGTGGAGTTTGCTGTTTTTCTGCTACTGTATGTTGTTTCTTCCTGCTGCAGAATACTATTTTCATGCTATAATATGCCGTTTGGCACTGGAATTTGCTGTTTACTGCTGCAAAAATGCTGTTTTCTTGCTGCACTATGTTGTTTGCTGTTTTCCTGCTATAATTTCCTGTTTTTCTACTTGAGTTAGCTATTTCCCTACTGCAAAATGCTGTTTAGTTGCAATTTAAGAGCATAGCATACTGTCCACTAACAGCTACTGTTATGGTTTTGAATATTGATCTATGTTCCCATATGTTACAAGATATGCTTATTTACTTTTCTATGGATGAGCTAAGTGCACCAACGGCAAGAGGAAATTAAAAAAAAAAAATAATAAATCAGTTTAGGTCAGATCATATCAGATCAGTTCATACCAGTGCATTCGATTGGTGCCAGAGCCTTCAGATCGTTGTTCATATGGGCTTTTAAAGGCAACAACAATGGCACTACTACGAGCAGCAGTAGTGACAACAATCAAAAATAAAAGAATCATATTCAAGAATTTTAAAAATTTTGTTAACATATGCTCTATGAAGATATACTATGCTCAGTTGGCTTAGTTGCTTCTGACCTGACCTGGTTTACTCGATTACCGCTAATTTGATCTGGTGCTACTGATCTGATCTTGACTTTGCTTAGCTGCTACAACCCTTGACAAATTATCAAGTTCAAGCCAATCAAATTTCTAGCACAATCACACCTTCAGCAGCCTTGTGTTTGTTGCTTACTAGCTAGTGATACAGCTGTCTCTTCTCTGAAATTGCTAATCCCACAATCAGCACCTTTTTGCAACAAAAGTTTGCAGGCATCAGTATGGCTGCTCTTTAGCTACAAGCATGAAAGGCAAGTTTCCAATCGGTGATGCAAAGTGAAGAGCTCCAAATTCCTTGTAGCCGTCAGTTCGTGAGCAAGAACAGCATCAAGCAATATCTCTTCAAACAGAGATATTACACCAGCATTGACATGCTATAGCAAGATAAGAACAATTGTCTACATCCCTGTCCTTGATACTAACATCAGCCCCATAATTTATCGGAGTTTGAATGCCTTTATATTTTCAGCCTTTACTACAATCATAACAGTAACAAAGTACAGCAAGGAGAACACTTCAGCATTGGCCTAAATTAGCACCTGAAATTATTAGCTCAAGGAAACAATTAGCCTGATCAGCTTTGGCAGCTAACAACAAAGCCGTGTCAAGTTTCAGTCCTTGAATTAATTTGGCTACCATGCAAGATCAATTGTTTTAGAATGGGAAGGCATCCTGTTCTAGCAGCCAAATGAAGAAGACGGATTTATGTCCCTTGGTGCTTTAGGAAATTCCACATCAGCACCGCATTAAGCAATTGAAGATGAAGATCTAATGAATGCCCAGAATGGGGAAAAAATAAAAGTGTGATGCATTATGTAGGAACTGCGATAGAAGATGAAGATGGCGATTATGACGACGGGGAAGAGATTGATGTGGCTGATGGTGATGAAGGAGAAGTTGTTTCTTGTATTGTACAGAAGTTGTTATTAGCACCAAAAAGGGAGGAAGAGATTGCAACAAAATAAGATTTTTCGTATGAGGGGAACAATTAAAAATAAGGTTTGTAAGGTGATAATTGACAGTGGCAGCAATGAGAATATAGTGTCAAAAACATTAGTGAATACCTTGGATCTAACCACAGAAAAACACCCGTCACCCTACAAAATTGGCTGGATCAAAAAGGAAACCAAAACACGTGTAACTGAAGTGTGTAGGCTTTCTTTTTCAATTGGAAAGTTTTATAAAACTGATGTATTGTGTGACATTGTGAATATGGATGCATGCCATGTGTTGTTGGGAAGGCCATGGCAATATGATATTGATGTGATGCATAGGGGATGACGAAATATTTATGAGTTTTGGTGGAACGGGAAGAAGATAGTATTGGTGCCGACAAGTGAAACCAATGAGGTACAAAGAGTTCCTGAAGTAGAGGGAACAAACTTTTTAACTGTAATTAAGGGACATATGAAGGAAGATTGTGAAGGTTGTATGATGGTAGCAAAGGATGAGGAATTGAAGACGATGGTAGAGGTTCCTAAAGCTGTACAGCCATTATTATATAAATGTTTTGACATAATTCCAGAGGAGATGCCAGACGGTTTACCACCTATGCGGAATATACAACATAGCATTGATTTTGTGCCTGAAGCTACTTATCCCAACTTTTCATATTATAGAATGAGTCCAAAAGAGCATGAGATCTTGCAGAAACAGGTGGATGAACTGCTAAAGAAAAGGTTTATTCGGGAGAGCAAAAGCCCTTGTGCAGTTCCAGTGATTCTAGTCCCTAAAAAGGATGGTAGTTGGCGGATGTGCATGGATAGTAGAGCAATCAACAAAATAACCATTAGATATCGGATTTCGATCCCGCAGTTACAAGATATGCTAGACCAGCTTGGGGAAGCAAATGTGTTTTCAAAACTTGACTTGCGTAGCGGTTACCATCAAATTTGTATCAGACCTTCAGATGAGTGGAAGACGACATTCAAGACTAAAGAAGGCTTATACGAATGGATGGTCATGCCTTTTGGTTTGTCAAATGCACCAAGCACTTTTATGCGGTTTATGAATTAGGTATTGAAGTTTTTGCTTTCAAGTTTGTTGTGGTATATTTTGATGACATCTTAATTTATAGTAGTGATAAGCAGAGCCATTTAGTGTATTTGAAGGAGGTGTTTAAAGCACTTAGGGAGAATAAGTTATTTGTCAACTTGAAGAAGTGTAATTTTATGCAGTGCAATTTGGTATTTTTGGGGTTTATAGTTGGTGCTGACGGCATTATGGTTGATGAGTCTAAGGTTAAGGCCATTCGAGATTGGCCTACACCAAAGACTGTCAGTGAAGTGAGGATTTTTCATGGATTAGCAATATTTTATCGTCGATTTATTCGTAATTTTAGCACCATTGCAACACCTATTACTGAGTGTATGAAGAAGGAAAAATTTAGTTTGAGTGATGAACAAAATAAAAGTTTTACATCTTGAAGGAAAAACTTTGTACAGCTCTTGTATTGGCACTAGCTAACTTTGACAAAGTATTTAAGTGGAGTGTGATACCTCAGGGATAGGTATTGATGCTATTCTCATTCATGAGAGTAGACCTATAGAGTATTTCAATAAAAAATTGTGTGATGCTAGACAAAAGTAGTCTACATATGACAAAGAATTTTATGCAGTATTCAGAGCACTGATGCATTGGGAGCATTACTTGATTCAGAGGAAGTTTATGCTATATAGTGATCATCAAGCATTGAAGTATATCAATAGTCAACATCATTTGAATAAAGTACATGCTAGGTGGGTGTCATTTATGTAGAAATTTACATTTGTTGTGAAGCACAAGTTTGGGCAGCAGAATAAGGTAGCTAATGCTTTGAGTAGACGAGCTACTTTGCTAGTAACATTGAGCAATGAAATAATTGAGTTTAAGGTAGTGAAAGAGCAGTATGCAACTGATGAATATTTTCACACAATTTGGGATCAATGTAACCACAATCAGCGAGCAATAGATTTTCTTATTCATAACAGTTATTTGTTTAAAACCAACAAGTTATGCATTCCTCGTTGTTCTTTATGGGAACAGTTAATACGAGAATTACATAGTGGCGATTTAGCTGGTCATGTGGGGTGGGACAAGAGAATTGCTTTGGTGGAATAGAGATATTATTGGCCACAAATTAAACGAGACGTAGGAAGAATTGTGCAGAAGTGCCAAGTGTGTGAAATTGTTAAGGGACAGGTTTAGAACACTGGATTGTATATGTTGTTGCCTGTGCTTTGAAAATATTTGGGAGGATGTGTCGATGGACTTTGTGCTAAGATTACCACGTACCTAACGAGGTAATGATTCTACCCTTGTGGTTGTGGATTGTTTTTCAAAGATGGCATATTTTATTACTTGTAAAAAAAACTGGTGATGTAACTCATGTAGCGGGATTATACTTTAAAGAAGTTGTTCGTTTACATCGTTTTCCTAAGTCCATTACTTCAGATAGGGATGTCAAGTTTTTTAGTCATTTTTGGCAAACTTTATAAAGAAAGTTTGATACGAAATTGCAATATAGTAGTGCTTTTCACCTATAAACTAATGGGCAAACAGAGGTGATTAATCGAACATTAGGAAACATGTTGCGTTGTATTTGTGGGAAAAAGCCTAAACAATGGGATGCGATGTTGCCTCAGGTAGAATTTGCTTATAATAGTATGATGAATCATTCGACTGACAAAACTCCATTTGAGGTGGTTTATTTGCAGCCACCCCGACATGCATTAAATTTGGTGACTTTACCAACTTTGCCAGGGGTTAGCAAGGCTGCAGAAAATATGACAGAAAAAGTACAGAAAATACATGAAGAGGTTCATACTAGTTTAGAAGCTGCCAACGAGAAATACAAATAAGATTCAGATCAACATGGACGACAAAAGGTATTCTAAGAAGGTGATATGATAATGGCTTACTTGGGCAAAAATCGATTTCCTAGGATTCGAAGTAAGCTACAAAACAGAAAGTATGGTTCATTTCGAGTTGCAAGGAAGATTAATGATAATGCTTATGTGTTACAACTACCGAATGAGTGGAATATTTCAAACACTTTTAATGTAGCAGATCTGTATGAGTATCATGAAGATGAAGTGTTATATTCAGAGAAATTGAGGACAAGTTCACTTCTAAGTGGTGGGGAGCTGATGTAGGATAAAATTAGTCTTTTATTTTTATTTAATATGTTATTTTTAATTTCTTAATTTATTTTGTTTGGTAGGAGTTTGTTTTCCTTATTATGGTAGCCTTAGGTTTTCTGTATTATAAATAGAAAATCTATAGTATTATTTAGTTATCTTTTATTCAATAAAATTTTATTCAGAAACTTGTGAAACTTTTGTTTCATTTTATCTTCGCTTTTCCGCTTCGTCGGTTACTTTTCAAAAATAAAGGAAAATTTAAAAAAGTTACTTTACACTTTATAATACAAAAAGTAGATTTCATAATTTTTTACAAAAATACCTATACCCATTAAACACCTAATCTACCTCTTGTTTGTAGAAGGAAAATTAGTAATGTATGACTAAATCAAGAGACTCTCTCTCTCTCTCTTATTTGTATTTATATACATTACACCAAACCTAACAAAAAAATTCTTTTACAAATTCAATTTTTTTGGGAACAATACAATCAAATTAATAATCTAGAAATAAACTAAGAGCAATATTAATCTTTTTCTATCAAATTTACCAAATACCCCCTATCATTAAGACTCAATGCAGTGGAAACGACTTTTTTCTAAGTCTATTTGCCTTTGATTTCGAAATTATAGTAGAAAAATTCTAACATTTCAAACTTAGATTTGATAGAATGATATTGAACAATATTGACTTATAGTATAATAATAATAAAATAAAATTGTAACTGTAAAATAAAGAAATTTAAGATGTACTTATTAAAATTTAAGAAAATGGTAGATACACTCTAAACTTTAGGATAATTAAAGATCTTTAAAATTTGACAAAATAAATAGATATCCATATAATCGAACAAATAAAAATTATACATATGTATTTTAATTATTTTTATTCCCATACTTTGATGAAATAACAAATTTAAAAATATAATTTTAATAATTTAGTCCCCACTATCTAGGGATGACGTATGAATGTGCATGCTCATATGGAAACGTCTCAGTAATGCTTGGTTGATTTTCTCTTTGTGGTTTGTCATGAAATTGATGCATTCTTTACAATACCATGACCATAAATAATCAATAAAATTGAGCAGTCTAGAGAGTGTCATGCTCTTCTGAATTCTTTTTGCACTGGTTCATTGTTACATAGTTGATATCAATTTACTGTCATGTCACAAAAATTTGGAAATAGTAATATTTCCTTCATTGGTGGGTAATGTGTCAAATTCAAATAAAAATCAAACAAAAAAAACACGGAAGGAAAAATGTTTGTTACGATTCAATTAACATCATGCTTGGGACCGAGCTAGCTAATACTAACATTAAATCAACGTGTTTATCACATCATGAAAATATCTTAAATTTATGGCGAATGAAGACTAATAGTAATATCTTTAAATTTCTGTAAAATATACGTCAAAATCATGTTAATTGCTTAATTTCAACATATTGCACATATAAAATAAATTTTGTTTCTTTGTAACCCAACACTACTTACCAATCCGAATTGACCAATAAATATAAAAATTATTATAAATAGCTTTGTTTGTTGAAATAATTCTACCAATAATTATTATTCGCACTACATATTCTTTTGGGCATATATTTAATTTATTTTTGGATTAAATTATTATTTGTCAGTTCAGGAGTGCATATAAACAGGACAGAACGTGATAAATAACAAAATTGTATATAAAAATACAAATGGTAAATATATATGATTGATTATTAATTCTACGTCACCCAAACTCTTCTATATCCATTAATTATCACAAATTAATCAATTTGCAGAATACCAAGTTCTTCATTGTTATGTTTGTGAGATTGGAAATAATTGCAAATTTGCGTACAAATCAATCGTAAATTTATAAGTTAACACAAATTCAGTAAAAACGAGTTTACCCATCCTTTTCAATTTGAAGAAACTTGGAGCATTCACTTTTTGGAAAATGAACGCCACGTACTATCCAATAATTTAACATGCATGCATGCATTTAAATTACAAAAATCAACTTTGGCGTACGTGTAATATCTGGATTAAATTATTATTTCTCATTAAGGAACATATAAATAGTCAGAACATAGAGCATCTACAGCAACACGCACACCACTTGAATATTCTATACGTACATGTCCATTATGTCTTCTCAAGTTTCAGCCGCTTCTATTTAATCCAAGATGATGATCAGCAGAACTCTAATCGCCACTCGGCAAATTTTCATCCTACCCTTTGGGGGGATTATTTCCTTGCATATGCGAACGACTCCATGGTGATCATTATTTAATTAATATATATTTATATATATATATATATATATGAATATTACTACAAGAAATAGTTGTTGAGCCACCTTCTTCCAACCTTCTATATATTTAAATTCTGGTTCTGGCACTACATGTTTAATTGATTTTGATACGTGATTCTTTGTTTTGCAGACAATTGATCATGCAACAAGAGAACAGTACGAGGAACTGAAACAAGAAGTAAGGAGATTGATAATTGCTAATACAGATGAACAAGTTAAGAAATTGCACCTTATTGATACAGTACAACGCTTGGGTGTGGCTTATCTCTTCGAAAAGGAGATCGAAGATGAATTGGAGAAAATACGTAATCACCTTTATATTGACAGTGATGATGATCATGATCTCCACACTATTTCTCTTGCCTTTCGACTATTGAGACAGCAGGGAATTAAGATTTCATGTGGTAAGCAATTAAATTTAATTATGGTAATTGCAAAATCCTTGTGCAAATTTTTTTAATTATTCAAATTAAGTTCTCTGAATTAATTAATTATATGCAATTAGATGTATTTGAAAAGTTGAAAGACGAAAAAAGTAAATTCAAGGCAACATTGACAAGTGATGTCCAAGGCTTGTTAAGCTTATATGAGGCAGCACATCTAGCCATTCATGGAGAAGATATTTTGGATGAAGCCATTGCTTTCGCTACCACTCATCTTAAGTTGGCAGTATCTCATGTATGCCCTAATCTTGCAGAACAAATAAATCATGTTCTCCATCGTCCTCTTCGTAAAACCTTACCAAGGTTAGATACATTGTACTTTTTGTCTATCTATCCAAGAGACGACTCGTACAATAAAACTTTATTGAAGTTTGCAAAGTTGGACTTCAACATATTACAAGCAACACATCAGAAGGAACTAAGTACCGCTACAAGGTTAGTTCGTTTAATTTTATATATGAATAAATTTCCTCAATTGATTTATTTATGAATGTGATTCTATTACTTAAGAATGTTTTAATATAAAGTTTAATTAAATTTCAGGTGGTGGAAAGTTTTAGACTTCACTAATAAGGTGCCTTATGCAAGAGACAGATTAGTGGAGCTATATTTTTGGATATTAGGAGTTTACTTTGAGCCGAAGTATGCATTGGCTAGAAAAATTATGATTAAAGTAATTTATATGGCATCTATCATAGATGATACATATGATTCCTATGGTAGGTTTTGAAGAGGTCAAACTCTTTACTGAAGCTGTCGAAAGGTAACTGTATATAATATATATAATTTTGTTTAAATTAGTTATTTAATTTTTAGTATGGTTATTTGGTAACTTTCAGATGGGACATTGGCACTATAGATATACTTCCAGAATATATGAAGATAATTTATAAGACACTTTTAGATATTTATGACGAAATTGAGGAAGAATTGGCCAAGCAAGGAAGATCATACCGCCTTCATTATATGAAAGAGAAGGTGACAATTAATTTCTAACTTCACGATTTATATATATTCATAAATTAATATTTCTTTTCTCTTAATTTCTTTTGTTCGACGATATATATATATATATATATATATATATATATATATATATATATATATATATATATTACAGCTGCAAGAACTAGTTTCAATGTACTTTGTAGAAGCCAAGTGGTTCAATGAAGGTTATATTCCAACAATTGATGAATATATGGAGGTTGCACTTCTTAGTGCTGGCTACTTAATGCTGGCAACAACTTGCTTCGTTGGCATGGGTGATGTTGCAACTAAGGAGAGTTTTGAATGGATATCTAGTAACCCTAAGATTGTGAGAGCATCAAGTGTTATCGGTAGGCTCATGGATGACATAGTTTCTCACAAGGTACGTACCATATATACACACTTAATTAACTTTATTAATTAATTGACCCTAACTATGTATATAATTAATTAATGCCATTTATGTATACATATATAATATTGTTGCATGTACTTATATATAGTTTGAGCAAAGCAGAGGACATGTTGCCTCAGCTATTGAATGCTATACGAAGCAGCATCGGGCTTCTGAGGAAGATGCAAGTTAATGTGTTTCGTAAGGAAGTTGAAAATGCATGGAAAGATATAAACCAGGAGTTGCTCAAACCAACAGCTTTCCCTTTGCCTCTGATGGAGCGAGTTCTAAATTTAGCACGCGTGATGGATTATTTATACAAGGATAGTGATAGCTACACCAATGCTCATTTGGTTAAAGACCAAATTGCCTCATTATTGAGAGACCGTCTTCCTCTTTGAAAAGCTAGCATGCGTTTCGATCTGCTGATCATGATCATCACACTTAATTTAAGTATATGTGTCTGGATTTGGAATAATGCATTGGATTAGATTCTATGTTTTAATAATGTTGTCTACAAAATAAATAAAGCATATAATTGTTGTCAATGCTTTAGAAATTAGAATAATTCATTTTGTAGTGTTAGTATGCACTACTTTAGAATCACATTCACTATTACATAAATTAATAAAGAGAGACTTTTGTGGAATTGATTCATAACAAACAAATTAACAAATTTAATGAATTTACGCCGATTAATAAAATATTAGGAGAATAAAGGATACCCTCCCCTCGTTTGACTTAATTATTCAAATCTCCTTATTTTTTCAACTATTACCCTTTACATCTAACTATTTGTTTGACTAACAATCAAATTATCTTTTTAAAAATAAACTTGTTTTTTAAAATTATTAAAATAAAAAATAAAAAATTATATTAATAAAATTACAATACTCTTTAATAATTAATTTATTTCTAAAAATTAAATAAAATTATAAAGAAAATTTATTTCTTAATATTTTATAATAAAATTAAAAAAATAAAATATTCTACCAAATTCTAAATTCTAAATCCCAAATCCATAATCCTAATCCCATCCTCACTTCCCTTATCCACTGTAGTGCAACTAGAAAAATTCTTCTTGTTCTTCCTGCATAATGCGGTCTTCTTCTTCACATCTAATTCTATTGGTGGCTACAAGATTTGAAGCTCTCGTAATACATGATACAGCAATTATCACCTAAAAGTAAAAAAATAATTGTGATTAGAGATACAATTAACAAATATTTAAAAAATTAAATTAATTTAAATAGAATTTTTTATTAAATTGATTTTGTGTGCATTTATTATGATTACACTACTAAAATGTTGAATATCTAAAACTATTATAAAGCATTTTAAAAACTCTTTTAGAACATATTACAAACTATTATAGTAAATAGTTTACCATTATCACTTTTCAAGGTCTACCATTATAGGATTAAGTAAGCTAACTCCATATTAAAAATGAAAGTAAGATAAAGAGTAACCTATTATCATGAATAATATCCATTAGTTACTATTTACTGACTTTATGTATATATTCATCATTTTCATTTGATCAATTTTTAATTTAAGCTCTAACATTTTATACATTTATTAAAATTAAATAAGTAAAATTTTAATTTTTATAAATTTACTAACAAAAATGTTTTTGAGTGAATTAATATTAAAACCAAACTTTACTTAATCTCAAGTAAATTATAGTAAATGAAGAAGGGATTAAAGATGATTTTTTTAGATTTTTAAATTAAAATATTTTTTTATTATTTAAATATTTTTTTATAAGTCTTTTAAATATGTATTCTAAAAGATGGTTTAGAAATCATTTTATAATTATAGAAATCAAGAATAATTTTACTAAAACAGTTTTTTATGTAAAAAAAGAAGACAGTTTAAAACTAGTTTTCTATTTTTTAAAATTAAAGTCAGTTTATTAAAACTATTTTCTAAACATATATTTTAGAAGACGGTTTATAAAAATTATTTTTATATTTTAGAATCAAAATCGGTTTTATTAAGATTGTTCTCTAAATATATATTTTAGAAGACGGTTTATAAAAATCGTTCTTATTATTTAGAATTAAAGACTATTTTTATATAAACCGTTGTAAAAAATAAAAATTGTCTTTTCTTTAATGTGCTCTTTTAATTATTTTGTAGTAGTGTTAGAGATATAATTAGTGAGTATATTAATTTTGATTAGACAAAGAATTAATAAATATTTTTAATTAATTTATATACATATAAAAAGGTATTTTGATTTTGTCCTTATTATATCTTTTATATGTCAGTATTATTGAGGATATTTTGCTAAAAGTTTACATTTTATTAAATTTACGGAAGATTCCCTAACGGCTAGGAATTTTGGATATTTTATTGTATTAAAGTGAAAATATAGTCAGTTTTGGAAGAGAGAAATATATCTTATTTTATTATTTTAAAATAAATTAAAAATAAAAATATTATCTATTCAAATTAAAATATTAACAATTAATTAACATAAAAATATATATTAAGATGCTACTAACCTTTTTTTTAATAAAAAAAAATATAAGTATATATGAGAAATAAGAGAATCCCGAGGCAAGAGTACAAACTTTCTTAGTATTTATTACAACTTAACATAATAAAAATTTTCTTTTAAAATTTTTAATTAAAATTATGTTAAACTATTAAAAAATATATAAAAATATATATATTATTATATATTTATACAGCACTAAATTTAATTAATATATTATAATTTTTTAATTTTATTTTATTTAAAAAAAATTTTATTCTAATGTTTATAAGTACCGCCATTTAATATCTATCTTCTGCGATGCCTTTCGATCCATAACTTCAGAACATAGCGACAACAAATAACAACGATCTTGGTACAGAAAGCTTCGCCTGATGCAGGATAAAACAGAAAACTCTTTTACAGTCTGGTCGAGCCACGGCGGTAAATAGAAGATATATTCAGTATTATTAAATTATTCAAATGATATTTCAAAACTAGCATTTCATTTGGCATCCAACATTGTTGTAATAAAGTTCTGCGTAATATGAAAGTTATGGCTGAAGAAAATGTGAAGCTTTCCATAACAGGTCGTTCAATTCATTGTGCAAGTTTTTCTGGGTATGTGGGTATGAAAGGCAGAAAATAAAATATCATAGATTGAAAGATGTTAATGAGAGTGAGAAAAAATACTCTATTACTGTTCTATATACAATTCATCAAACACTTGAAACATTCATTTGCCTACAAAATCAACTTGGAAACCTAGCTAACTGCACAGGAACATAGTAATGAGGTTGGGGAAGCAATGGTCTTCCGCAGTATGCAATTCTTGGACGGGATGGAGAAAGAATGTAAGGCTGACAATATGGTGGCACGATAATCTTCCGACGACACATTGGAATTCTCGCACGAATTCCATACAAAAACCCTCCAACAAAGCATTCATCAATCGGATAAATCTTCCCCATTTTTGCAAAAACAGTTGCTGTCAACAGTCTGTCTGAACCAGCATTATGTGCATCACCAGTTCTCTCCAGATTCAAAATCCTTGCCGCTCTGTTCATCCCAAGCTCCCCAACCATCAACCCATCACAGAATCTTGCCATAAACTTGATGTCGTAAACATATTCGAAACTCCAAGAAGCCAACTTTACAAAATCAAAAACACTTCCTGGCAACGGATTTCCACTCAAGAGTTTAAGCATGTTAGCCAAGTCATACAGCCCATGAAAAGTCAACCGCTTCAAATTTCTATGCCTTGACAGAATCTCCACAAATTTACCCACGAAGACACGCCCTTCAATTCCATCTCTCCTAATTTTCACAAGATCGAGACCGTTACTCCCCAACAAATTAATGGATGATTCATCATGTGGGTCTTTCTTGAGATAAAATAATCAGAGAAATTGAACAGATATTTCCATTACTGTCAGAAAGAGTCATTCCCAGTTGGATTACCTTCCTCTGATCAACGTTAAACTTCAAGCCTTCGTAGTGCACCGCCTCTGCGGCGTTTCTCGGTGTATTGCGACGAAAACCCGAAAATTCGGTGTCGACAGACAGAACATTGAATCTGTTTAAACGCTGACCGAGAAAGAAGACCTCGGAATCAAGATTAGAACTCCAAACTTCCCTTATGTTCATACTTACATTTACTGTAACTCGCACAAACAACCAGATTTGAGTGAGAGAAGACGGAAATTAATTTCCAGGCTGGGAAATCTTTGTTGAATTTCTCGAAACTTGGTTTGAAGCGGAGAGAAATATTCGTTGAGTTCCTTGAGACAACTGAAACGAGGGCAAACTAGGAGCTGTTTAAAGAGAGAAATTGCTAATTACTTGTGCCGGCTGCAATTTACGGTTGCTTCCACCTTTTAAATTTAAACCGGGAAATTCAAGTGACCGTCGTTTCAATTATTGTGGTTTGGGATAATACCGCTTGTATATCTGTACGTTTTGGTAATAACAAATTATGACATTTAGTTTTCCTTCTTATCAAGTTAGTCCCTATCTCTTTATGAGTTGGAAATTTTTCCCTAGGGTCGTGGGCTCACAGGATCTAACCGGTTTGGGTGGGGAATCGGAAATTCTTTTCAGAAAAATCAGAGATAAAATTGGGTTGGGGGACAGTTTTTTGTCCCTAATTTAAATACAAGTCGGGAACGGGGATGTTTCCCTTTCCCCAAGCCGGCCACGATTTCCCCAAAAAATTTAAAAATTATTTTGTAAAATTATAATTATATTTATATTTTTTAATAAATAATTATATAAATTTCATATTTTTTAATTTTATCAATTAAGTCCTTCAAAAAAGTTTATTTTTTTTAATTTAATTAATTAGGTCCTTTACATAATATACTTTAATTTTTTTAAAATTCTAAATTCTTAATTATATATTTAAAAAAAAATCCTATATTTAAAAGAAAACTCTCACCTTTTCATAACCACCTCAAAATAGTTTTTTGCAAAATTATCAAAAAATAAAAAAAATCCAAGTTTAATATTTTTTTCTAACATTATCAATTTTATTATAAATTAGATCATAATTTATTACTATACTTATTTATTTTTTATTTATATAGGTTAATAAAAAATTATAGTAAATGTATTAATTAAATTTGATATTTTATTCTAATAAAATTATTACAAATTGTGTCAATTAAATTAATGATTATTGTCTATTACTCTATTTTTATCAATTAATTTATAAAAAATCAAATATCTAATATTATTATGTTATTTTGATGATATATAAAATTGTGATTTCACATATGAAAAATTAATTTATTAATATTGAAAAAATATAATAAATTTGATTGCTATTATGAGATTTGATAAAAAGTTCGAAATTGATGATACATTTTTTTAATAATAAATTCCTTCCCTCCAATTTTCTTATCTTAAAATACTATTGTCAATTTGTGAGGATGATGTTCTACTAATTGAATCTCACAAAATATGAGATTGATACAAAAAAATTAAATTTTTTTCCTTTATTTAATTTAAAGAGATAAAAAAATATAATTCTAATTTTATTCACGTTGAAATTAAAAATACTCATATAATTTAAAATATATAATTTTTTTTGAAAAAAGAATATATAGTTTACTTGGTCAAAACACAAAATTGATTCCATTTTTATTATTTAATTAATTGAATTATATGTCTTTTTAAGTTTGGAGAATTTTAAACCTAATTGTTTATATATTCAATCACATCTCTCAAAAGAATATTATATCATATTTTTAGTTAGGTAGTTGCTAAAAGATTAAACATTATTAGTTGTAATTAATTCAACTCTTTTCCTAAGGAGCAAAAAATAAATATATATTTTGCTCATTTCACTTAATTAAAATAAAAATAATTTTTAAAATCAAGACACTGTTAGAAGATAAAAAACTAATAAATCGATTTTTAATACAGGCATTGGAAAAAAAAACTTGTTTAATAATGTCTTTATAATTAATAATATTAAATATTTTTCATTTACACATTCCATTAAATTAGCATGAGTGGTTTAGTGGTAAGTGATGTGTTAGTTCTCTATGAAATCTTTTCTTTGAGTCCTTATAATAGCAATAATTTTTCTATATTTTTGTAGTCAAATAGGGGTCAAACTCAGGGTCGGGGGTCATGGGAATCCTAAACCTGACCCATTGCCATCCCTGGACCCCAATTAAGCCAAATAAGGGCTAGGTTAGGGATATTCCTAATTTGGGCCGAAATCCCTACAAGCTCTTGGGCCGATGTTGACCTCAGTTTCATTTGAAAAATAAAGTTAAATATTTATAAGTTTAGGGAATCAAACACTTAAAGCAAAATTACCATAATATTTACAACTATTCTGCTCAAACTTATTTGTTGAAAAGCTTGACTCTTATTTGGGAAGATGACCTTGGGCTCTTGAGGTTAATGGATTTCGTGCTAGCAGGCTCAATGCTTGGTCAGCCAGGATGCTCCTTGATCAAATCGGCTAAAGGAGAATTCTGATCAGGTGTCATGTGAGTGAATCTATTCAGGTTAAGAGGATTTGGATAATGTAATAAGTCTAGTAAGACCGTTACTTGTAAGAATCCTTATAAGAGGGGGAATTCAAAATTAGCAATCCTAATTTGAAGTGAACTGCAATTCTGCTAGATTTTTTTCGGATTCTGTTAGAATTTTAAATACTATTAGAATTAGAAGATTAACACTTATATATACCATATTCCACTCATGTAAGTGGGACACAATTTTCTCTAAAATCAACAATAAAGCGACCTCTACTTTCAAGTAAGGAAGTAATAAAAACTCAATATTTACTGTGTGGTATTGAAGCTACAAATTTTAGTGCCATTTGGTGCCAACTGAGTATCAACAATTGACACCATCTGTGAAAAAAGATAAAATGTCAATATGTTATTATCTAGTTTATGATAAACTAGACGGGAGAATCCAAATAATCAAAACCAGTATAAGAAAGAGATAAAGAGATATACGATTACCGAAAATTCAACACTTGAAGGAGCACATAACACAAGTAAGTGCACGTAAGTGCTTGAGATATGGTAATGGAATATCACTAGGTGGCCATTTTTTTTCCTTATATTATGACTTTTCATTTGATTACCGTACGATGGTAATGCTCTTTTTATAAATATGATTTATCTACTTATTTTGTATTTGGGCTAATATAATTAACTAACACGCACACGAACCCATCTTTCTGAATTAAAATTATTAATCAAAATCATATCATATCCATGACTGTAATTAGATTCAAATTTCTATTTTCCGTATACTTTTTATTTAATTTAGGAATCTTAAATAATTTTATACATACATTTATGACTGGAATTGATTAAATTATTCGATTTATTTTGAACAAATATCTTGCATGCTAGTACTGTTAATCCTAAAGATGTAAACTAGATCAAATGTTTTATTATTATTACTATAAACATTTTATTAGTTGGAACATGATTGAGACAAAGAAGAAAAAGAGACTTTGGTTTAGTATTGAAGAAAAGATCACGGCGACAAAATTTCATGGTAAAGTATAAGACATTCTTGGACTTCATGAATGGAAAGGCTACAAAAACAATATTAACTGACCAAAATATGTGGCATAAAAATGCAGTTGCCATTGTAATGCCCAGAATCAAGCACGCTTTCTGCATATGGCATATCATTAATAAAGTTCACTGATTGATTTTCATTACTGCTTGGGTCAAAATATGATAAATGGAAAGCCTACTTCCAATAGCTTTATGATTTGTACTCAGTGGAGGATTTTGAAGTAGGAAGGAAGGAAATGGTTGATAAATACGGACGACATGGAAATAAGCACATCAACGACTTTGCTCTGTTTTATAGTGAAAATTTGCAGAGCAGGAAAACAGAGAGTGATAGACAAGGTGGGAGATAAACTAGGGACGTAAAAAAGTAGTAAAAAAAAAGAATAGTGGAGAGATTGAAGTTAAGCTGAAAGGGAAAAATAGTGATTTAAAAAAAAAAAAGAAGAATTGGCAAAAATAGGCACGGGAAGAATATCAGGTGGTCAAAGAAATAAAAAAGAGAAACACGGAAGATCAGGTGGCCGAACAAATAGAAAATCTTATATGTAGTATAAAAAGGAAGGGAAGAAATTGCCTGCAGTTTTGGCAAACTGTTGACATCCACCTAGCCACCACCGCCGTTGATAACCACTACAAACAAACAAAGAACAATGTCATAGCAAACAAAAAGTAGCACAGAAACGCTTTCCAGCCATCGCGCAGCACAGAAACACGTTCTAGCCATTGCCTTGCCATCCTGTGGCTGACTTTGTGACGGAAATACTTCCCAGAACTGAAGTTATGCTTTGGAGATAGATGATTCTGGAGGAGCAATCAGATGAGTCATTGTCGCAATCTGAGGCGTTGGTAATGGATACAAATATACCAGATGACCAGAATGCTAATTTGGTCGAATCTGATTTACAGAGAAAGTTGGGCCACTTCTGTGAAGCACGAATGAAAAGCTAGAAAATCTACATGAGCTTACATTCACACAACAATGGGATTCAAGAAGCTTAAAAAGGCTACCCAAAATTTCACAGAAGAGATCAGGAGAAGCGGGAGAGGCTAGACTCGCATGATTTTTGCTGAATTCGGACCAACGAAACCTGCGCCAATAGAAACATTGATGCAAGCGGTTCATCTCTGACAAAAAATTATAGCTGAATGAAACATCATCATCAGGCAGAAGAATTACCGTATTGAAATTCTTTCCTATTGCATTCTCTAGTCTGGTTATCGTTCTCCGATGTTCCAGTTTCGGTTTGAGCAGCAATACCGTCCAATATTGCAGCAAAGGTTACACAATTACTATTTTTTGCAGAAAAGTGAAAAGAAATAAAATTGCTCCCAGCCGTGAACTGCCACCAGCCTCTAACCAACCACTTGCCACCGCCGATCCGACCTCTCTTCTTTATCAATCACCGCTGCTGCCTTTCACCAAATCCGTGACTCTAGATTAATACCCAGGGAATTGGTGTTAATTTCTTGGTCCTGAGTTGAAGAAGATGGCTATTGCAAATAAGCCCAGCAACTGGAGCTGGATCTTGGTAGATTTTAAAATATTGTGAAGCCCAATTTCATTTTTTAAGAAGCCCAACTAGTTTGACTCAATAAATAGAAAATTTGTAAGGGTTTAAAAATAATTAAGCCCAAGATAGCTTTTTGTATTTTATTTTATAAACGGAAATAAAATAAAATAAAATATTAGATAAACTAAAAACTTATTCGGACTTTAAGTACGCATCAAACTCTAACTTAAAAACAAATAAAGATACCTATAATAAGATTCTAAAAGGAAAGGGAAAGGAGAGCGGGGCGTATAAAAAGAAAGGAAGAGACAGAGAAAAGGGGACCTTTTTTTCTTCTCACGTAATCAAAGAAATTTACTAGTTGATACTTGAGAGCAAAATTTAGGTATCAGCAGTTGGCGCTGCCTGTGGGAAAAAAAAGCCTAGCAACTGGAGCTGGATCTTGGTGGATTTTAAAATATTGTGAAGCCCAATTTCATTTTTTAAGAAGCCCAACTAGTTTGACTCAATAAATAGAAAATCTGTAAGGGTTTAAATAGAATTAAGCCCAAGATAGCTTTTTGTATTTTATTTTATAAACTGAAATAAAATAAAATAAAATATTAGATAAACTCAAAAACTTATTCGGACTTTAAGTACGCATCAAACTCTAACTTAAAAACAAATAAAGATGTCTAATAAGATTCTAAAAGGAAAGGGAAAGGAGAGCGAGGCGTATAAAAAGAAAGGAAGAGACAGAGAAAGGGGACCTTTTTTTTTCTCACGTAATCAAAGAAATTTACTAGTTGATACTTGAGAGCAAAATTTAGGTATCAGCAGTTGGCGCTGCCTGTGGGAAAAAAAAGCCTAGCAACTGGAGCTGGATCTTGGTGGATTTTAAAATATTGTGAAGCCCAATTTCATTTTTTAAGAAGCCCAACTAGTTTGACTCAATAAATAGAAAATCTGTAAGGGTTTAAACAGAATTAAGCCCAAGATAGCTTTTTTTATTTTATTTTATAAACTGAAATAAAATAAAATAAAATATTAGATAAACTCAAAAACTTATTCGGACTTTAAGTACGCATCAAACTCTAACTTAAATCA